>CM021102.1:313360693-313506520 GCA_007115665.2 Sequoiadendron giganteum
ATAACATCCTTATATTTCTCAACAACTCACCTCAAAATTCTTTCTCTTTCATCCATGTTGCTTTTGAGCACAACAAAGAATGTTGTTAGGGTATTATCTCTATTCTTTTGTTTTTTGGGAAAAAGGCGCAAAGCCTATAATATATTATATATATGAAAATATGGGATTACAATAACCAGAATTATAGTACTGACAACAAAACATTAACTATTAAAGTATGTACCATCAAGATTTTGATATGAACATTAAAACCTGATAACAAAATTACACATTATGTGTAAACATTGTTCAGAGAGTATTTTAAATTGATAAACAGAAAAATATTAATAACTGTTGTTTTCAGCTATCATTCTTCCATTAAGCTTGCAACATCTGGAATAGCCAAACCACTGCTTCATTGACCATTAGCCCTTTCCATATAATTAGAATTTACAAATCCCCTGTTGTTTTTCTCCTCCATTGCATCAATGATATGCTCAGGTATATCCTTGCAAACAGATTGAAGGGTTGATGCAAGAAGTTGGGTCCACAAAAAGCTCAAAAAGTGGAAGTGTTTTTGCTGTTTTTCAGAATTTGTCACACTTGGACTGAAAATTTAAGGCACTTACACAATGAATTTTTAAAAAAGTTAGTAACATGAAATTTATAATTTTTAATCTAGTTTTTAAATATGTAAATTATTCAAATACCCAGATTGTAGAAATTAAATTTTGATAAGGATCTATGAAAACCACTTTTTAAAAGTCCCTATTTTTTTACCATACCATGCATGTGTACAGACAACACTTTTTGACTCAAATAAAAGTAATTTGCTAATTCCTTTTGGGGAAAGAGAGCTAAAAACATGAAGATTGATGAGGAATTTTGTTTGTAATTTTTTGTTGAATATTGTTTTTTTTATTAAATTTTTATTGGACTTAATTGTTCTTTTTAAAAATCAACGTGTACAAACAACATAATTTGACCTAAACTAAACATTTTTTGATTTTTTTTTTTTCATTGTGTAGAGAATTGTCTGAAGATTGATGTCATATAATATTTTTTACAAAAAACTTAACCTTTAAAAAAAGTTAATAAAAAACAAAAAAAGTCTAATGTTTCAAGTTTAAGGACTAGTTTGCTTTGAAATTAATTAAAAAATAGAAAATATAATCCAATCTTAATAAAAATTATATATTTAAAAATTAGACATTGTGTTCTGTAATGGGTTTTAATTTTATACATTGATTCATAAATTTAATTCATCAACCATCTTGTCAAAGCTGAACATTCTTCTTTAATCTGCCTTAGTTTTTTAGTTGTAGGTCAAAGGTTAAGGCTCGGATTTCCAAGCCTTTCCTGAGCCTAAATTGAAGGTTGCAGGTGGGTTGGGAAACTAGTTTTTAAATAACGCATGGGTGATCCCACAAAGTTGGTTTACAATTTCTAAGAGGAACTGATTTTTGCTGAAATCACATATTTTTAGAAAATATATTGATTTAAGCCTTAAAAAATTCTATTTTAAGGATTCCATTTGAAGAGGATTTGATCAAACCACCTTAGATCAAACCCCCATGGATAGAGCCTCGCTCGTTTTAAACCATACCTATAAATGAGTTTCTTTTACACCTATCAAAATGCTAATAAAAAATCACTTTTGATTTGCCTTTTGGGGGATCACATGAATTAACTTAAAATTTATTTTAAATAATTATGGTAGTCCTTGGAACGAGCTATCCAATGAATATAATTTTAATATGTTTTGGTTCTATTATGTATTTGTTTTTTTAGTTTTATTAAACATAGGTTTTTCATTGAAAATGAAGGTCTTTGTTCTACACACGTGGAAAAATAGCAGATTATATAAAAAAATATGATTGCACCATATATTGAAGTCCTTGATCCAGCAAAAAAATAAAAATTGAATTTTGATATTTACAAAAAAAGTTACGTGTTATACGGTCGCGCTATGTGAAAATTGTAATTGGTTTGACTTCAAAACTCAATTAAAGAAAAAATATTCAATAAAAAACTATCTAACCAAGTGGAAGCACTAGATATTGAAGTTACAAATCTAAATTCAAAAGAATTGGAATTTTATCCTTCATGGAAACAAATTTATCCGTTATACGGTGTGCATCACTTTTTAAAAATGTAATTTTCTAAAAAAAACCAATTTTCGTGGAAGATGGAAAAAGAAGTGCAATCTGATTCCAAAAAAATTGAAAAAAATATTTTTAGAATCTACAAACAAAATGTGACGAGACTCTAGTTTGCATCATCTTCAAATTCCTTATGGTTTAGCTGCTATAGGTGCCCGAATGTGAAGATTTAGTTAAAAATAATAATTTCAGTGTCTAGTTTGGCCAAAAATTGTAAACCACTACTGTGGGATCACCCGCATACACATTACTGAAATGCGTACGTGTTATATAAATGAAATGCGTACGCGTTTCATAACGTTTACGTGTTATGTTTTTACCCATTGGGTAAAGATAATGTGTACATGTTATGAAACGCATATGCGTTCTATTTTCAAAACGCATATGCATTTCATAACACGTACGTGTTTCTAATATAACCGTTTTTCCCTGATTTGAAATTTTCTAGTACAACACATTTTTCCTGCAACATTATTTTTCTGTAGTATAGTCTGAAAGCTCCATTTTCTGCATTTTGTTTTGCAAATTGGTTGAAAAGTCAAGTGGAGGTTGAATTTTCTGAAGTGGAATCAAGTACAAGAATAATTTACAAGAATATTAAAAAACAAGAGTTTTTGGATGTGTTCATGATGTTTTTCTACTTTAAAGTTCAAAGAATAAAGGATTTTCATAGTACAAAGTGTTATTTGAATATTTGAAGGAGATGAAAATTTGAAAATTGGTTACAAGTAAATCATTTTTTTTTTTATCAAAGAGGGTTTGGTAACCATGGGATCAAAGCAAAGACAAAGAAAAAAGTGTAGAAATTCAATGACACCCGAAGAAATTCAAGCAAATAAAGATATGGAAGCAAAAAGACAAAAGGATAGAAGAGAAATAATTTGTCAAATGAAAAATTTGGAAGCATCTAGTTCAATGAATGTTGAAGAGAAAGCCATGAATGATGAAATGAATGTAGATGATGCAAATGTGGATAAGCTGAATATAGAAGAAAATGCAATTATGGAGACAAACTCAACTATGCCTTCAACTTCAACTTTGAAAGATATGGAAAAATTACTTATGCAAACAACTTCGGGTATGTCTTCAAATCCGCCTCCCAATGATATGGAAAATACACCTATTCAAACAATCTCTCTAGGTATTTTTTCAAACCCAAGTCTTGATAATATTTATTTTTCTTGTTTAGATGAAGCTGGATACACCATTGATGATATCAATAATTCTAGGGTTGAAAGAATGCAAAAACAAAAAAATAATGAAAATATATCTTATGAGAATGCAAATGTTAATCAAATCCCTCATATTGATGAAAATGAGAATGAAATCCTTTTTACATTTGAAAATGAAAATGGAACCCCTTGTGTGAATGAAAATGAAACCCCTTGTATGGATGAAGGTGAAAATGTTTTTTTTACAATTGAAAAAGATGTGTTAGATAACCTTCGTGGTAAAGTTTTTTGGAGACAAATTAGAACTTATGGAAATAAAATATTTTCTTATAGAAAGAAATTAGGATTCCAATGTCAACTCATGGTGCAATTGATGAGAATGTGGAAAATGAGAAAAGTGATGAAAAAATTAGGTATTTTTGTAAAACCAAAAAAGAAAGATGATTCAATAGAACAATTCATTTCTAGTGTTGCTAATGCTATTGATTTTATAGGTAAGAAAAGTTGATCTAAAGATAAAAATGTGGCTCATCGTGCAATAACAATTGCTTTAGTTGATAAAGAAACTTCAAATAAAAGAATGTTAGGTAAGATTAGTAAATGTATAAAAGTAAATCCTAAAACTTTGATTAGATCTGCTAAAAGAAGAGAAAATATTGAGAAGGATCCAATTAATCAATGTTGGAGTTTTAGTGGTAGAATCCCAAGATCAGACGTGAAATTAACTAATGAAATTAAATCTTTAATCGATAAATTTTGGCATGATAATACAAGAGTATCACCTAGCATTAGAGATGTCTTAAAATTAAGGGTGGGTTCCAAAATTCGTGTACCTCATCCAAAGCATCTCTTAGATATGACTCAAACTGAATTATATAAAAAAAATTAGATGCTTCAATCTTACCATTGAATATTAAAATAAGTCAAAGATCATTTGAAAAGTGTAAACCTTGGTTTGCTAGAATTAATAAGCAACAAAGCTCTTGTTTTTGTAAGACTGATGTACAATTTCTTTATTATTATGATAGTTTTCAATATATACGATGCACTTTGCATGTTAACCAAATTATGCAGGAAATTTGTGGAATTAATATGCCACTTGAAAGAATTAAAGATTTTATATCAGGTTTGTTTTGTGAACCCTCTAGAAGAAACTTATTTTATTTAAAATCATGTATTTCTGGAGAATGTGATAGATGTGCTAACTTTTCATTATTAGGAGAATGTATGCATGAAAGTAGTTTAAATGAATTTGGACAACAATTAGTAGATGTAAAAAAATTTAAAAATGTTGAGTATTCTTCAAAAGATGGAAAAACTGGAAAACGTTGTGAGCTAATTATGGAAAAATATACTATGCATGCATTTATTAAAGAATTTAAAGATAAGATTGTACCTAAATATGTTCAACAATATTAGTATGCTCATTGGCTTGATAATCAATTTCGTTTATGTAAAAACACATTCCCAATTGGAACTATATTGTGAGTTGTTGATTTTGCTGAAAATTATACTCTTTCTCCACAAGAAGAAATTCAATCACATTATTATAATTCAATGCAAGTAGTTATTTATGTTCATATTGTTTATAGGCATGCAGATGATAGTAGAGAAGATAATATAATTTTTTTGAGAGAGTACCATTTTTATGTAAGTGATAATCGATTACATTCATCCGAGTTTGTTCAATATTGTTTTGATATATATTTTCCAAAAATTTAAAAGAAAGAGGAATTCAATTGCTAGAACATCTCATATAGTTAGATAATTGCATGGGTCAATTAAAAAATGCTAGGATGTTTTATTGGTTATGTAGAGTTCATAAGGAAAATAATATATAGCACATATGGAGTATTTTTGAAGCTAGTCATGGTAAAGGAGAACACGATGGAGTAGGTGCATGTGTGAAAATAGCTCTTGCTAGAGAGCAACTAAAATTTGAGGATGCTGCAAAATTTAGAGATGCACGTGCAATTGTAGATTGGTGCAATACCAAATTATCTAAAAGAATAAATGAGAGCTCAATAATTCACCGCTTCTTTTGGTTAGTTGAAGAAAATGATATTTGTTCTCGACAAGATTGTGAAACAATTAATGGATCTACAAAATGGCATTCATTTAAGAGTTCAAATGCAAACACATGGACAATATGGACAAGGGAATTGGCATGCTTTTGTCAATTTTGTATTGCAGGTGATTGGGAGGCTTGTGAAAATATGGAATGGGTCGAACAATGGCAACAAAAAGCCTTAACACCTACATCAACACATGTTCAACATGGAACAATAATTGAAGATAATCAAGCATTTGGATCAGATGATTATGATCATGTTTCTGATCTTGTACAAGAAGGTGCATTATTTATTGAGATGAATTTTATATGTATGCATGTTTATATACATGAATTAAATATAAGTCATGCTCTTTATTGAATTTTTTATCTATTTTTTTAGGACGTGTGTATGATGTTGTTGCACCCGAGGGGAATGAACAGGAGACAAAGTACTGGTTGGATAGATGTGTTGAGAGAAATCATAAGTTGGTAAATCCTAGAGTGGATGATGATAACTTTGAGTATCCAACTGGTTCAATCATTGTTGTTGGCACCTGACTTCGAAAATATTTGATAAGTAAGAATAGATTTCTTGCATTTGAATATTATGAAAGACATAAGACGATTATACATTATTCACATTTGATTTTGGCAACCAATATAAAACTAGTTAGATATCAAGGGAGGCCTGCTAATAAAGTTTTATGGACACTTTCAATGGATGATCATGAGACAACAATAGATGCATTACAAAAGAGAGAGGATGTGGATGGTACAACAAAGTAAATAAATATTGGTAAGTATATCTAGTTGTATGTATATATATTTAATTGATATATATATATATATATTTGTCTTTAAATTCATTTCCTAATTAAAGTTTTATATCATTTTTTGTTTCAAGTCTCCCTTGATACTAGATGCTTTACAAAAAAGAGAGGAGATGCACTGTTATTACAATGGAATTCGAATCTAGAGATAGGTAACTATATATAGTTGTAGATACATTTAGTTGAGAGTATAAATATAAAACTAAATTTAATTCATTGTCATTTTATAAAAAGTTCATAATTGATTTCATATCCCCTTAAGCCATTCTATTAAAACCCCTTAAGCCATCCTCTTATGTACCATTAATCCATCCTCTTGCATCCCCTTTAAGTATCTCTATTAATTCCCCTTAATTTATTCTATTAGGACCCCTTAATCCATATCCTTGTATATCTATCCTTAATCCATCCTCTTGCATCCCCTTAAGTCACTCTCTCAACACCCCTTAAGCCATCCCATTAATCCATCCCCTTAAGTCACTCTCTCAATAGCCCCTAAGCCATCCCCTTAAGCCATTTGTTTAAGTTTAGGGTTTAGGGTTTCTAGGGTTCATGAGATGCTTAGAATAACTAACCTATAACTAATTCTCTCAACACCCTCTTGAATCCCCTTAAGCCATCCTCTTATGATCATGCACCAGAGATTTAGGGTTCATCTCCTATTCAATTTACGTCACCTGGTTTAGGGTTTAGGGTTTCTAGGGTTCATGAGATGCTTAGAATAACTACTTTAGATGTTTAGGGTTTCTAGGGTTCATGACATTCTTAGAATAACTAATTTATATGGATTACTGGTTTAGGGTTGATCTCCTAGGAGTTAGGTCACATGGTTTAGGGTTTAGGGTTTCTAGGGTTCATGAGATGCTTAGAATAAATAATTTATATGAGTTTAAGGGTTTAGGGTTGATCTCCTAGGATTTAGGTCACATGGTTTAGGGTTTGGGGTTTCTAGGGTTCATGAGATGCTTAGAATAAAAAAATTATATGGATTAATGGTTTAGGGTTGATCTCCAAGGATTTAGGTCACATGGTTTAGGGTTTAGGGTTTCTAGAGTTCATGAGATGCTTAAAATAACAAATCTATATGGATTAATGGTTTAGGGTTGATCTCCTAGGATTTAGGTCACATGGTTTAGATTTTAGCGTTGCTAGGGTTCATGAGATGCTTAGAATAAATAATTTATATGAGTTTTTAAGGGTTTAGGGTTGATCTCTTAGATTTAGGTCACATGGTTTAGGGTTTATGGTTTCTAGGGTTCATGAGATGCTTATAATAACAAATTTATATGGATTAATGGTTTAGGGTTGATCTCCTAGGATTTAGGTCACAGGGTTTATGGTCTAGGGTTTCTAGGGTTCATGATATGCTTAGAATAACTAATTTATATGGATTAATGGTTTAGGTTTGATCTCCTATGATTTAGGTCACATGGTTTAGGGTGTAGGGTTTCGAGGGTTCATGATATGCTTAGAATACATAATTTATATGAGTTTTAACGGTTTAGGGTTTAGGGTTTCTAGGGTTCATGAGATGCTTAGAATAAATAATTTATATGAGTTTTAAGGGTTTAGGGTTGATATCCTAGGATTTAGGTCACATGGTTTAGGGTTTAGGGTTTCTAGGGATCATGAGACGCTTAGAATAAATAATTTATATGAGTTTTAAGGGTTTAGGGTTGATCTCCTAGGATTTAGGTCACATGGTTTAAGGTTTAGGGTTTCTAGGGTTCATGAGGTGCTTAGAATAACTAATTTATATGGATTAATGGTTTAAGGTTTATCTCCTAGGATTTAGGTCACATGGTTTAGGGTTTAGGGTTTCTAGGGTTCATGAGATGCTTAGAATAAATAATTTATATGAGTTTTAAGGGTTTAGGGTTGATCTCCTAGGATTTAAATCACATGGTTTAGGGTTTAGGGTTTATAGGGTTCATGAAATGCTTAGAATAACAAATTTATATGGATTAATGGTTTAGGGTTGATCTCCTAGGATTTAGGTCACATGGTTTAATGTTTAGGGTTTCTAGGGTTCATGAGATGCTTAGAATAACTAATTTATATGGATTAATGGTTTAGGGTTGATCTCCTAGGAGTTAGGTCACATGGTTTAGGGTTTTACAGTTTCTAGGGTTCATGAGATGCTTAGAATAAATAATTTATATGAGTTTTAAGGGTTTAGGATTGATCTCCTAGGATTTAGGTCACATGGTTTAGGGTTTGGGGTTTCTAGGGTTCATGAGATGCTTAGAATAAAAAAAATTATATGGATTAATGGTTTAGGGTTGATCTCCTAGGATTTAAGTCACATAGTTTAGGGTTTAGGGTTTCTAGGGTTCCTGAGATGCTTAAAATAACAAATCCATATGGATTAATGGTTTAGGGTTGATCTCCTAGGATTTAGGTTACATGGTTTAGGTTTTAGGGTTGCTTGGGTTCATGAGATGCTTATAATAAATAATTTATATGAGTTTTAAGGGTTTAGCATTGATCTCCTTAGATTTAGGTCATATGGTTTAGGGTTTAGGGTTTCTAGGGTTCATGAAATGCTTAGAATAACAAATTTATATGGATAAATGGTTTAGGGTTAATCTCCTAGGATTTAGGTCACATGGTTTAGGGTTTAGTGTTTGTAGGGTTCATGAGATGCTTCAAATAACAAATTTATATGGATTAATGGTTTAGGGTTGATCTCCTAGGATTTAGGTCACATGGTTTAGGGTTTAGGATTTCTAGGATTCATGAGATGCTTAAGCCATGTCCTAGGGTTCATGGCATGCATCCCCTTAATCCACCCTCTTACACCCTCTAAGAATTTCTATCAACTCCCCTTATTCCACCCTCTTGCATCCCCTTAAGACATCCCTTTAAAGGACCCTTAAGTCATATCCTCTTACATGTACCCTTAATCCAGAATCTTGCATCCCTTAAGTCACTCGCATAATTCCCCTGAAGCCAGCCTCTTAGGACCCATTAAGCCATATCCTAGGGTTCATGAAATGCATCACATTAATCCACCCTCTTACACCCTTTAAGACATTCTATCAAATCCCCTTAATCCACCCTCTTTCATCCCCTTAAGATATCCCTTTAAAGGACCCTTAAGTCATATCCTCTTACATGTACCCTCAATCCACAATCTTGCATCCCTTAAGTCACTCGCGTAATTCCCCTTAAGCCATTCTCTTAGGACCCATTAAGCCATACCCTAGGGTTCATGAAATACATCCGCTTCATCCATCCTATGGAAAACATCATTTGAATTTGTATGGAATTTATAAGATCCAATTTTGTAACTTTTACTATATATTTACTATCTATAGAACTACTTACTTACATTAATTATTTTTGTAGGTTCTCATCAAGTCAATCTACCATGAGATTGTCACTGGAAAATTATTTTATCAAGAGACTATGTAAATATCAATTTTTGGTCTTCACATAAAAGTTGATAAGCTAAATACTTGGATATACATGTGCACACATATATGTTTCATCATATTGTATAGTTGTATGATCTTAAATGAACTTATTAATAACTTTTTAAATATCTCGTTCCATTTTTATAGATTATACATTTCATATAATTCTTCAAATATTTTCTAGAATTGGAAAATAGTTAAAATTACGTGCCCTTAATTTTAATATGAATATAATCTAATCTATTTAAGGAATATTTTAATTTGTCACCTTTAACCATGTGATAAATTATATATTTATGTAATTTGATTGTAGAGATAAGAATTTATATAGTGCATGCATTACTTGAAAATTAGATAAAATATCTAGATCTACATATGTATGAGTGCATATAATCATCAAAATGAAAATAACACGATCATAATTGACTGCATATATATAATCATCACATTAAAGTCATCTAATATAAATAAACATAAATATGTATATGTCAAGTCCAACACATAAAAGTTTAAATAAAACTAGAGATGTCTGGTCTATTTAAAATTTAAAACCATTTAACTATCAGGCTGAGCAGTCAAATCAAGTCTCCTCTTTGTTCCAGGTCGATTAGATGTACCTGCATCATGCTGTAAAATAGTACAAGAAACTTAAAATTAGATTTAAATTTATTTGTAAATTTTGATATAATTAAACATATTTAAACTTGAAAAATATAAACTTTTCGATAAAAAATAAAAATTTAAATAAATATCTAGTAAATACAATAAAAATGATTTTTTGTACATGCACAAATTACCATATGATCATGTGAATCTACTGGCACATTTTGTTCAACAGGTAGCATAACTGTCACTTGAGAAGATCCAAATGCCTGATCTACTATATCCTACATATTCATATAAAGCAATCAATATGTTAAAACCTCAAATATATATATATATATTTAAAAGATTTGTAATTTTTTTTTAGGATATTTAGTAAAGTTTACAACCTTGAATGATATGACCTCAAGATCACACACCTGAGATTGCCCATGCATAAATGTTGACGATGTCTTAGGTGCACCTGCAATGGGTACCTCATGAAATCCCTGCATATAGATGTACAACAATTTGCATAGATCATTCACGCATGTGTATGTAAATGCAAAAATGAAATTTGATCTATGATGTGTATTTAATTCAAACTTAACAAACTTTTTGAAAGAACGCACCTGAGCTGATGATGACTCAGGAGTGCTCACCACAACTTGTGGTTGGTCAACACTAGGCATGCTCATCTGACCTCCCTGCATCTAGATATAATATATATCAATCACACATCATGTGTAAACATTCAAAATAAATTAGATATATATCCACACAAACTTTAAATTTAATATATATTGGTTTAAGTACCTAACCAAAAGGTGAGCCCATATCTACAACACTCAACATATAGACATGATCATTTTGAGTTTCAGGAATTGTTTGATCATGTGTCTACACCAAACACTTATTATATTAATATTGTATTATATATATAATTTGATGCTATTATCTAAACATGAATTTTGCACATTCTGAAAAAAAAAATAATTAAGTTCAAAAGATGAACATACCTATGTACGATGATGCTCAGAATATAGTAAATCCATAAATGATCCTGTCTCAGATGCATGTGGGTCACTTGAAGTGGATGCTTGAGTATTCCTATTGCTCGAGCCTCCATGCTCTCTATTGACCACTTCAGCCGCCGCGTGTGAAGTCTGATTAGTGAGATGTCTTGAAAGTGAACTGAATGCTCCTAATGTCGATAGCATGGTCTACTGTTGAAATTCAGAAGGAATAGTAGGAGAAGGAGGAGGAACAATAGGACCAATTGGAGCACGTCGCTGAGGATCAACATGTGCTCCTAATCTATGTTGGGGCATGCCATGCCCAGCTCCCTGAAATGACCTCATATCAAAATAGTTGGGTCTTAAACCCAACTCAAACTCTTCCCATAACTTTCTTAAAAAGTATAGGGGCACCTTAGAATTTCCATGTGGTGGAGTATCAAACACCATCCACAATCTATTCCAAAAATGTGTAGCTATTTAGGGGTGCCTACACCATAAAATTGAAATTCATTTTTTGGTGGGTGGAATTGGTTGGATAGTTTAAGGGTTAAAAAAATACTGGCACATGGCTTGTTTGTTAATTTTAAGGTCATTAATTTCTTTATAAGACAATCCATCTCCATAGAATTGTCTCCTCTCTTCTCTCCATTGATGGAACCTATCTAGGTCCACATCAATAGATCGAACAAAATCGACAATAATTTTCATCATAGATGCAAACCGTGTGAGACGGGGGGGAATTCTAGGCTCATTTTTTATTAGATCTATATTTTCTTGAATCACCATAAGATTTTCCCTAACACTCTCTCTCAACTGATCCTAGTCTACTATAGGGGGTGGTCGGTTAGGAGGTGGAGGGTTTGGAGGCATGGGGTTTTCTTGTGGTGGTGGGTTTGGATCTATGGGATCTACATGAATTTTTGGTTCAGGCATAAAATCCTCTATGCTAAATAGTGGATCCATGTGAATGTACAACCAAATGGCAACTGCGCATGTTAAACAATTAAAAAATATATATCAATAAACTAATAAAATAATGCACACAATTTGAAAGAACTATTTAAAAATCACATTGAACGTGCATAAATTCAAAATACAATTCATTTGAAGACCATTCGATTTATAACAATAAAAATTCCATAATATTCATTAAAAATCCATAGCATGTACACATTAAAGTTTATAATTTAAGTTTGTAAGTTTTGAAAATTTCAAGTTTGTGGTTTACAATATGAGTTTTGGGTAAGGGTTTGTGTTCATATTTTAGAATGTAGGGTTTAGTGTCTAGGGTTTTCTTGATTAATGATATGTGATTATGTATGGTTTGGAGTTTACATATAGTCAAGATATCTCTAAGGTTTTATGGTTTAGGGTTGATAGATAGGATTATATGGCTCATGATGTATACATATAAGGTTGTAGACATCTATTTCAAGGTTTGGGGATTTTGAACTATATATGTATATTAGAATAACAATAACCATTAAGATCTAGAAATTTAAAAAATTGGTTATAAGGATACATTTAAGCATATAATAATTGAAACATAGGAATCATGGTATTTGAAAAGGGGAAATGATAATAGGAGTTAGCATAGAACACAAAATATTGTTCATATGAGAGACATAAAAGGTATGAGAATTATATTATTTTAAAAATAAAATTATTAAACAGTAGTATAGTATGAAACTAAAGGATGCAAATAAAATAAAATTATAGTGATTAAAAGTAATAATTATGCAAGAAATAAGGAAGCCAAACTACCAATTCAGTAGGGTCAAATCCAAGAACTTGCAACCCAATCCTTCACCAATTATAGAATTTAGATTTATACATTTTAATTTCTTGATTTTTTTTTAATTTTGAGTCATAATAATGAAGGAAAATCAATAAGTTGATGTTCAAGGACCCCCTTTGAAAAAATGGTAACAATCGACCTAGATTATGTTGAATCAAGAGTTGAGGAAATGAAAATTCAATATGTTATGACTAAAAGTCGATGGCTGTTATAACAAAATGAGGGAAATGCATTATCTAGTGATACCTCACAATTATCACTACTAAAAATAAACTTTGTTGATCACACCTAAAGACCCCATTGTTATATAAGTTTGTAAATAAACTCTTTGAAAACTAAGATTGTGAGAAACATAAATTGAACAAATAAGACTAAAACCCTATGTGTTTTAAAAAGTTCCACTAGTATTTATGATTTTTAAATCCTTATGAAACCATCAAAAACCCTAGGTACCTAAGTATGGGGATATTGGCTCAAATACATAGTTTAAAAACTAAAAAACTACTAGAGTATGGATTTTAATGACAATAAAACCCTAGAATAGAACAACCTTTACAAAAATCATAAAAAAATTGAGGGAAATTCTTTATGACTTAGGGTGTAATGGGCCCAATATATATGCACATGATATATTTTTTCAAGGATTTTTTAATATATATTGATTTAAATTGTATGCATGTATGCATATGTATTTGTAAATTAATTTGTTACATCCTCTTAAGTTGTATTCTAGTTTAAGAACAAGTTGAACATATTGAATATGTTGATCTAAACAACTTGAATATGTTTAAGAAAAAATTCAAGAACACATAGAAGAACAAGTTGAGAAAGAACATGTTAAATAATAGATTAGAAAACCAATTTTTAGAGATGCAAAATTGGAGAATTCAGTTCAAGAAGACATTGCTAATAGATTTATTTTTCAAGTTTAAGATAAAAAATTTAATGGATATAGATGAGGAATTTTTTTAAATATGATTTCATCTAGGGATATGTTGTCTTATATTAGAATTTTTATCACACCAATTCTAACTTGAACCTTAGATGGGCTAATTATAACTTGAACCCTAATTTATTCTAACTTGAACTCTAACCCTAATTGTAATTAAATCGGGTATCATAACCTTAGTTGAAAACTAACCCTAAATACATATAAACCTTTTAATCATAACCCTAATTAGATATTGATTGAATGTTTAACTCTTACCAAAACTACAACCATAACCCTAGACTCTTAATTTACCCTAGAACCCTACACCAATTGAACCCTAATTCTAACTCCAAGTCTAATCTTGATCTTAAATTTTAATTCATAATTTCATAATCCTAACCCTAACCCGAATAAAAATATAACCCTGACTCTAGACCTAGTTGAATACAAACCCTAACCTAAACCCTTACCTGAATATTTATCTTAGAACCCTAACCCTAGAATGAATTTTAACCCTAATTGAACTCCATCTTTAATTGAACCCTAGAAGCAAGTAATTGAATTCTTTAATATTAAACAAGTAAACCTAATCATAATCCTAATTGTAATTTTCAAATCTAACTATAATATATATTAAACTTTAACCTAAACCCTAATTGTACCCTAGCTTTAACCTAATTTTAACCTACAAATAGGGTTTTAGTTTACGTTTTCTAGGGTTTATGTCCAAGGATTAACAGTCTGGTTAAATTAGTTTTCTAGGAGCAATGTTTTTTAGAACCTATGGTTTAGGGTTTTCAAATTTCAAAATTTAATGTGTCAAATTTAGGTTTTTTATTTTTTTGTTTTCGATTTAGAATTTTATGTTGTTTGTTTTGTTGATGTTTTTAGTTAATTAAATGTAGTTTAAAAACTATTAAATATTAAATTAAAGCAAACTAAACAAAAATAACTAAATAGCAATTATAATGCAGAAATATTGTAGAATTCAACCAACCTGGAGGTCGCTGAGGTCAGGTGTGTCGATGGGAGGAGGTGGCAGTGAAATTTTGGAGAAATCCGGCCCTCCAAAACGCGTACCCAATCTGCTTCTCCCTCTAGCCCACAAAACTCGACTATGAAAATGATTTTCATAGTCGCTTATTTAAAAAATTAAATAGTTTTTAGAAATGCGTACGCATTATGAACACATACGCATTTTATAACGCGTACACGTTTCATAACGCGTACACGTTTCATAACGCATACATGTTTCATAACGCGTACACATTTTAGGTTTGTGTACATGAATCGTAATGTGTATGCATTATGGATTTAGGATGGGGTACACAATCCATAATGCGTATGCATTTTTTGAAAACGCGTACGCATTTCGTGCGAGAAAATTTTTTTGGGTCGAAATTTCCCCTCTTCGTGGACCCAACTTCTTGCACTTACCCTAAACAAAAGTTGAATTTGTTTGAACCACTTTTTCTTCCTCATTTCCTCGTTCCAAATCAGCTTTAGCATTTTCTTGTGATCATCCAATGTTGCTCGAGAATGCAATTTCTCTCGGGCCATGACGAATATGATGGGACAAAATAAATGAAACTGTAAAATAAGTTTCCTTGCATTTTTCAATTATTGTAGGGCCAAGACTTTAGGCATGGGTGTTGAGAACCCTATTCAAATTCCATGGATCATCATTATGAAGGCCCTTCTTTATGGATGCATAAACATCTTTGTATGCAATTTTTTTCCTTACATAGCTTTTTGGAGAAAGCCCTCCAATATAAGCCTTTCCTTTCATCAAATTGTATTTTTGAATGACTTGAAGGAGTTTATATTCTTCCATGAAGTTGACAATAGTTGCTTCTTTTACCATTAATGACAATAGCTCAAAATATTGCAACAAGTCCATTGCATTAGATAGGAAAATGGAGAGCATTTGAGTAGGAAATAATAGTCTTGGCAAGTCTAGGAAGAGAATTTCAAGGCCTATTATAGTTTTTATGCTATCCAAGAGGCTTGGACGTGACACGCTAAAAAAATTTGACTACAAAAAATATGAGGCTTCTTCCTAAAGTGAAAGTTCACCTTCCCAAATTTGCACCTCACTTCTGAAATTTAGATGCAAATTCTCCATTGTAGAAACTCGAGACTTCAAATAATGAACCCAAGATAAAAGAAGCAAAATTTCCTTTACCAAATGGAAATCAAAATTTCTCAAAAGAGGATTTAATTTGTGCCTTCAAATATTTGTGCTTGCAAACCAACCTTAAGCACGAGCCAGCCAAATTGTAGACTCCTACGATGCCTCTTCCATATTTGCAGCAAATGAAGAAGACCCCAAAACTTAAAACAATTTTTAGATTGAAATGAAAGTAATGGAAACTTATAAAAGGTAGGATTTGTATGAATGCAACACTGGAATGAACCATTATTTCGCACAAGTCTTTACTGAAGCAAGATTTTGAAGGATGAAATCCATCATTGTAGTTAAAGATTTATTATCTCTATTCTTCAAATCACCCAAATTATGCAAATAATCAAAAAATTGATGTGTAACCGGTCTGGATGTGTCCCAAAACACTACATCTTTTTTCAGGAAGCCTCCTAAGAAAATAGAATAACAAACAAATAATCAAGGAGCCAAATTTAAATGCATATTTCTTCTCCTTTGACATCCTTTGATTATCAAACAACTCCTACCAGAGAAGTTCACACAAATCATAATCAACACCATTGGCTACCATGTCACATTCAATGTAAATTGTTGTAGCGAACACAAAATTTTCTCTATTGGTGAAGTATATTTTGTGCCTGATCATTATAGATGCATACTTCATAGCAGGATTAGTAATAGGCTTTTTTGCAAGAGCCCTTTTATCATATGTAGCACTAGTGAGCTCCATCACCACTTCATTTTTCACAAATTTCAACACCAGTACTGGTTTGGTGTCACAGAGTCCGATGAATACCTTAATCACTTCCTTAGTTATGAGATGGGGTGTGTCAGTGCACAAAAATTGATCATGAATTTTGCTAAGGACAATTTTAACATATTTATCATCAACAATGGAGCTAAAATTAGGAAAGGAGTTCCATCGATCCAACTTCTTTGTAACAATATTTGAATACTTGAGTTTTATCAAGAAATTATCATTGGTGAGATCATTTTGGAACATATCTATCAATTTTCTATGATCAAATTCCTTAGTTTTGAATCGAATATATATCCTAGTGTATTTAGTGGGCATGACACCATGAGGAATCGATGAGAAGGTGCCGAAAGGGTCATCTTTGAAAACCTTCATAGAATATTTCTTATAGGAAGGTCTAGGTCTTTTTGGTGCTTTCACAAATAAAAGGGTTCCCATTTTTTAACATACTGATCTCTAAGATTTCAAGAAGAATATTTGCACAAGCTGACAATAGAACATAAGAGTAAATTACCTTTTTCCTTCACGAAAAACCAAAACTAGGGTTTGTACAACTTGCTCTCTAAATCACCTCAAGAATGCTCCAAATTCCTCTCCACTTTCTTTGAATGCACAAATTATTAAAATTCCTTTCCAATTTTTCTTTATAGATCAATGTGATGCCCTAATTCACATTAAATGTGATGGAATTCGAAAATATGATAAAAGCCTTTCTTAATTGCATTGAGAAACCCTAATTTCCTTTGCAATAGATCATGCCTGTATTTTTTCTTTTGGTTTCTTTTGCATAACCTCTGCCTATTAATTTCTTACAAAATATCCTCATGTCAACATCTAACAGACCATATTTCCACGAGGTCTGAATCATTTTTTTTTAAGCTCCTCCTAAGACCATGCTAGGTCTAATTCCCAGAGGAATTGTTTGCACCAGATGAGGGCATAGATGCATCTGATGATTTTGGATCTTCTTTATTTTTCCATATATTTTTTATTTATTGCTTAACCTCATCTTTATCAACCTTCTTCATAGGATCAGATTGTTTCCCCTTTTTACTTCTGCATACTTCTGATATATGCCCCGATTTTTTGTAATTGCAGTAGACAACATTTCTCTGATTTGTTTGACTTCCATTAACCCTTGATCTGCATTGATTTGCTTTGTGTCCAAACTTATTGCATTTATAGTAGTAGCCAAAAAAATATTGATTCATTCTACCTCCATTAAATTAGTTCATCATTTGAGTTCTTCATTCACTAGCTCTATGCCCAATCTTCTTTCATGCATAAAATTTTTTGGAGAAGGAACCAGAAAACCAATTCATCCTACTTCTACACTCAGTTGCTCTATGACCAAATTTGTTGCATGAAAAACAAGCGTCATTGAAGAATGGGTACCTTTGAGCATTTGGTTATTTGATAGGTGGTCTTATTCTTAGATTTCTTGTCTATTTTCCTTGACTTTGCATCTTTTGATTGTTCATTGTGTTTGAGGTCTTCATAGCTTTTTAAATTTCACCTATTTCCAGTCCCAAAAATCCTTTGTCTTTAGATGGTTTCCATTTTGCAATCAATTCATCAAGATTGGTGGAGCTTACTTTGAAACTGTCTTCACATACTTTTTCTTTTTCTAGATATGTTATCAGGTTTAGCACTTCTTGTTCAAGCCTTGAGCATTCATCATAATTTCTTTGCACCACTGTATTTAGACACTCTTTGATTCTCTTCTTTTCACCAACTTTCACCTTTATTCTAGTAATCTCTTCATTTGCTTGTTTTAATTGCTCACTAACTTATCTATATCTTTCTTTGAATTTCTTCAATTGCTCTTTCAATTTCTAGATGCATTCATTTTCCTCATCAAGATTTTTTGTTAGATCTTTTTTTTCATTTTCAGCTTTGTCAAGATCATCAAGGGCTGTCCAAAGTTCTTCTTTATCATCCATTTTTTCAACCTTCAAGATCTTCCTCAAGATGTTATACTTATTCAGAGGAACCAACCTCTGATACCAATTGTTGAATACACAAGATACTTAGAGGGGGGGCTGAATCAATATATTCTTACACTTATTGAAAAAATACCATCCAATTACTCCAATGCATATAACAATAAAGATAAGAAAAATCATTTAAAGAAAATAAAAGAACACATGATCTGTATACGGATCTAGACTAAATTACGTTTTGAATGCTTAATTAAAATAACTTTGTGAAATTTTAATTCATACATACATTAACAAAATTAGGCATCAAAACTTAAGATGAGAAAGAGAATTTAGAGAGAAGATAGAAGGTGCAAACAGAGTTTGATTACGGAGTTCACCACAAATGTGACTATGTCTCCGGGTTGGCTCCAATAGAGTACGACCGATCCGATTAATCTCCAAAATCAAATACAATGCACCAAGACCATTCCTTCGAGCACTTCGGCAGCATAACAAAACTCCAACGTACAAGAATGGCTCAAAGATCTCCTTTCTTCGTATCACCTAGCACCTGTTTCTCTCACCACTTAACTTCCTAAAAATTCTCTTCCTTTCACCCCTTTTTATACAAAAGTTTCACCCATTTTGGTGAAAACCATAAAATTTTTAAAATCCCCCATATCTCCATTTTTACACAATAATCCCTCATTTATACATAAAAATATATAATAATTGATTTAAGCCCCTTAATCTTATTATTCTCGGGCTTATATTGTTTTGGAGGTTTTGATTTAATCTTTGAAAATATTATTGTTTGTTTTTATTTTTAAATTAGGAGAGTTGTTTTAAAAATTAAGGCATTCGGGGTTAACCAATTAACAAAAGGAACAGATGCCACTTAATTTACTAAAGCCATCAAATGGCTTACTGGCGGTTTGATATTTTGTTAAGCCAGCGGTTGGGGGTTCAACCCCCGCTGCTGGCTTTTAATAGCCGTTTACCAACCTTTCTTCAACAAAAGAAACCGCCCACCATATATAGTTAGGCGTGCATAGTTTGGTGCAACGGTGAGCCGACCGACAGTTACGGAGGAGGTTGTGGGGTCGAGCCCATCCAACAAACCTTTTAACAAATAGAACAACTTCCAACCCCGTCAGAGGATGAAGAGAGGCCATGTGGCGAAGCTTGATTCATCGATGAAGCTGACGTGGATGCCAACTAAAACGCTGACGTGTCCTGCCAATTGTGTTGTCGACTATACGCTGACTGTGCTACCACGTGGATACTGATTTTATCATATGAATGACATGTGTCCACCGTGGATTGGCCCAACTTTGATTTGAAAGATGGTGACATCATCATGTACAGATGTTGACATCATCACTATACCTTCAGGTCAACAGAAACTTTGACCAGCTGTATCTTGAGCATACGATGTCCGTTTTTGACAAAATCATCTCGACGAGCTCTTCGACTTGATGCCGCTTCCGATGATTTCCGAGATGATGATTTTTTGCACCTTTTGGACGCCCCTGAAGCCAGTTTGACTAGAAGTTTGACCGGTCGTAACTTGCACAAATGGAGTCCTTTTCGCTCTGTTCAAGTTGCGTTGGAATCAGGACGCCAAGATCTTTCTAATGGTGTAGATTTTGGAGAGAATAAAGACACTTCAATTTCCACTAAAAATATCCCCCGGATCAACACAACACATCAACATCAAGATTTTTACATGGAAAACCCAAAATGGGAAAAACCACTGTGGGGATTAACTCACAATATAGTATAACCAGTTATAAGATATTATAAAGGGTGACTCACTATTAGGACACACTTTCCAAAAGATAGGCTCACTGCCTACACAAGATAGAGTAAAAAAATGGCTTACATCCAGAATATGAACTGATAAAGTTATACCTCACTAGTGAAAATTTAGTTACTTTGATGCTATTGGAATTGTGTGCCTCAATCCCACTAGTTTAAAGCTCTGAGAAAGCATTGTTGGTGTGACCACTAAAATGTCTAGTTCAATTGCATAATTGTTATGTTCATGCTTGTACCATTGTACCACTAGGTAATATGGTGCGAGAGGTGTGGTACTGTGGTGTATACCTCCATACCATGGGAACCTTTAACGTGGTGAGTGGTAGTGTGGTATACCGCCATACTACAAGAGCCTTGTGACTATTTGGTGGTAGCACATTGATACCATTGTACCACAGGACCTTACATGCAGAGGTGTGGTAGTGCGGTGTATACTGCCATACCATGGGAACCTTCAATCTGGCGAGCGGTAGCGTGGTATACCTCCACACTACAATAGGACTTGGAGGAGCCTGCGGTGGTGCGATGTAGTCACCACCACACTGTGAGGGTGTTGTGTCTTGGCTGCGATAGAGTGGTGCACATTTGAATTTATTTGGCTAGACAGAGGACGTTGACTTGGCTAACCAAATGACTATCCTACGTGGTTGGGTGTGGACAAATGGGAGAAGAAGAATGTAAACCGTTAGCAGTTGGAATATTGTGACCATTGGAAGATCAACAAACCATTTGAGAATGTGAAAATAATAGAACTCTCTCTGTATGTCCGATGGTGGGAGTTGGAGGATGAATATGTTGTTCTAAGAGGTGACTCTGCCCTCTCTCTATGTTTTGATTGTGAAACCTCTCTCTGTGAATCTGATTTCTATAATGTGTGAGAGCATTGTAACAGTGTGAAGGTTGTAATGGACTAAGAGGTTGATCAAAGAAGTGCAAAAGGAGAGAGGGAAAATCTAGTCATAGGGTTGATGCCAGCCTGTCTCCAAAATGAAAAAAGATGTAATCTCTATAAGGCTTAGTGCCTGAGTTGTATTTGTAACTATTTATGCTACATGAATAATAGAATGGCGATCTGGGCTTTTGGAGTGTTGGGTTTTTTACCTGAAAGGGTTTTCCCCCAATAAATTTGTGTGTTATGTCCCATCTTTCATGTTTCATGTTCTCGGTTAGAATCTGTTAATGTTTGTTGTTGAAACTAAATTTGCATAAGTTTCTCTTAGAAGGATTCATGTGGGAAATGAACTGTGTCTGATTCTACTTTGTGACATAGTTTTATGTGATTTTTAGGAAATCTAATTGAAATTAAAGTTACTGAAGGCACTACATATCTTAGATACTTATCTTTAAGATGACCAAGATTTCCCAACAAGTGGTATCAAAGCCTTCTTTTTTTTGTTGGTTCTGGGTATTTCTCTTGCAAAGATTTCTTAGTCTGTTAGGTTTGAGGAAATCTAGAGGAATCGAATGTTGTATTGATCCTTAGGTGAGTGGAAGTATTATGGTATACAAAGATGACACACAACTTGAAGGATGGTGAAGGTGGAGACAATGGAGTTGGTCATGTTGAATTGTTGTGATCTGTGACTCCTAGTAGGCGGCGGTATAACCTTGATGTATGAGGTGGATTTCTTTGCTTTGTGGCTATGTAGTAGTAATGCTTTCATATTGGGTGTCTATGTGAGAGGATCCCTGGTAATATGGAGAGGCATGGGTTGTTTCCCAGCCATGGAAGAGAGTGCTTATGCTAGGTGGTGTTTCTTGGTGGTGGAAGGCATTATTTTCTATTAACCTCGAATGCATAAAGGCTATGGATTTAATCATTAGATGATTCGAAAGCTTTTGAAATAGCGCATCTCTTTCTCATATGCATGTGAATATTGGTGGTCTTTTAGTTGGCTTGAAATTGGCCTGAGGTTATTGTTGTTCCTTTTTAAAGGATGTATTGTACTTGCATGTTTTTTGTGGTTTTAAAGGTTTTACATGATTGATAAAACTTGTTGTTTTGTGGATTTGTTGAAGAGCTATTTTCTAGACTCCTGCTTCCTCAGGGTGCTACTAATTGAGATAGTTGTAGCTCTACTTACAATATGCTTTGTGCATGGTGAGAGAAGGTGTGATTCTTTCTCTGCATAGAAATGTTTGGCATGTGATTAGTCACTCATTGTTCGAAGGTAATGCTTGATAGATTCCTTTACGATGGCGCTTGGTGTGGACATAATTGGAAAATTAAATATGTACCTAATTTTTTGTTTGAGTTAGTGTGTCTACATGTTTTTCTCTTGTGATACCTCATATTGTGTAGACATTTATGTGATTGTGAGTCTTCATGTTTCATTTATTGGATCTACAGGTTATGCAATGGTGTGGGTTGTCTTTACCCATATGTTTCCAATGAAACAACCTAGAAGTGGACTATCTATATCCACATGATTTGATTCAGTGTTTATGCATACTTGTAAGTTGGCCTTGTATGTGGTCATTTGTGAAGTGGTGTGACTATTTTGAGGTAAGAGGATGGATAATAAGTGAATTATGGAGTCCTGTAGCATGGTGAGAATCTCCATAATTATGAGATATTGGTTTCACTTGGGCTAATTAGCAATACAACTATATGTTTGTGGACCTGGAAGTTTTTTTTTCTGTTTTGGAGATGGTTGGTCATGATGCTCGGAAAGATCAGTATCATAGTTCAGTGGGAGCTTTAGCAGTGATTGTGGGTTCATCACTTGGTGGTGAATGATCTTCTTTAGTGTTGCAGATGTTACTAGGAGGGACTCTCAGATCCTGTTGATGTAGGAGAGTTCTTCCGCATTTGCATGGGCACTATTTGAGGATGTGCAACATCTTTAAACCATGGAGGACATTTGGTGTCTTTAGCTGAGGTGTTGGTGGTACTTGATAGATAATGTTGGTTTGGATTTTGTTTTTCTTGATGTCATGTTATACTCTTCATTATGCATTAGAGTTTTGGCATGAGGATTTTCTCTTCAGGCTGTGGTGAAGTCACTTGGAGCATGGTATCTCCTAACAGGGGTGTGTAGATCATGGTGTCATGATAAGTTACTGTTTGAGATCTTTGGATCTTTGAAAATGGTTTGGAGTTTCTCTATGTTTTGAGTACATTGGTCATATGATTGAGAACTTCATGTTAAGTATAGTAATGTAGATTGGAGTTTAGCATCAGATGATCAGTTGCTAGTGTTCATGGATACATGGATAATAAGGTGAGCTAGAAATTATTTTGAGAAAGGTGTTGATTACAGTTGAAATTATGAGTAGCCTACACCTTGGTTGGATGTGAGTTCAACAAAGAGCAATGAGGATATTTCTCTTGGGTAATTCATGGTGGCTTGTATATCTTGGAGGAGCATTTTCTTTTTCCACTCTTGGTCTTCTCGATAGTGAAGTCTATTTGAGAGGTATTTTCCCACTATATCTTTTTGATGTGTTTTATGCTTTCTTTCATGATATGGATCTTGAAATTGTTGTTTTAAGGTTCTGGAGGATTCATAGTGGAAGGTGTACAACATGGTTTATCTCCTTGAGATTTTGTGTTATATCATTTAGTGATGAGAACTAGTAGGAGATAGATATTCTTTGATATTCTTACATCCATGATTAGTTACGTGTTACATATGTTAAGTTTGAATGGTTGGGTGTTGCTATGGATTTTCCTTTGCGATGTGAATGAGATCATACTTGACACAATTGGATTTTAGAGGTGTATGTAGGAGGATGTTCTATAGGTATATGTTGTGCAGAGTTTCTCTCTTTGGTCTTGGTTGTCTTCCTAGAAGTTTGATTTCATTTTATATTGGTTTGAGATTTGGTTAGAGCTTTTTTTTTCACTCAAGTTTTGAATGGTAACATGGAGGTTCTTTATATTTCTCTATGTTGGGTGTTGAAGAACTTGGAAGAACTCTGGAAGATTGCTGAGAGAAATGATTCTTGTAGTAGTTGGTTGTAGGTTGTGCATATCATTGTGGATGTTTCCTTGGTACTACATTGGTTACATTTTTCTATTTGTTGTTATTGGTAGACTTGTTATGCCTTTGATGTTTTAGATTTGTCATTACCTATGTAGTGGGAGTACCTGCATGTGTTTTTTCTTGTTTACTTTGTTTGTACATGGTGCTTGTATTTGCAGTTGATGGATTTTTTATGCTGCTGGCATGAGTTTACTAATGTGGATATCTTGAAGGTATGTGTGATTTGATGAACTAGCACTTGTTGTGGGTGCTATTTTTTAGTCACATGGGTTTATCAGTTGGATAGAAGCAGTCAGTCTGATTGTTGTTCTAACTGATGTTTTTATCTTGTTTTTTAGAGTGATGGCAACATCTTGTTCTTGATATCACTGGGATATTTTTCTTATGTTTGTTGGTCTGGTGCATATTCACCTTGGCTTGTTCCTTTCATCCATAGGTGGCATATTGGAGGATGATATGGATTGTTTCCTGAATGGTGGAAATCTTAGATGTTGTTGTAGAAGTCTTGTTGGAGCATGAGAGCATGCTTGAGATCTATGTGGTTTCATAGATGACTATCATTGGTTACAATGTTGGAAAATTAGTTGCAATTGGATACTTGATTTTGTTGTAGATTGTCTGGTAGACTATTATCTATGGAAACTTATTGGTTGGGTGTCTTGAATTTTGTTTAACATGGTCTAAAGTGGTGGTGCCAATGTGATATTAGAGTTCTCTGGAGGTTCTAGTGTGATCTTCATCAAGTGGGAGATTTTTGGAATTGTGTGACTCAATCCCACTGGCCTAAACCTCTGAGAGAGTAATTTTGGTGTGACCATTGAGATGTCTGATTGAATTGCATAATTTTTATGCTCATTTTTATACCAGTATACCACTAGGTAATATGGTGAGAGAGGTGTGATAGTGCGTTGTATACCGCCATACCATGGGAACCTTCAAACTGACGAGCGGTAGTGCGATATACCACCATACCGCAAGAGCCTTGTGACTGTTTGGTAGTAGAATGGTGATATTGTCATACTATAGGAGATTTCATGCAGAGGTGCAATAGTGTAGTGTATACCAGGATACTACGGGAACCTTCAACTCGGCGAGTGGTATACTGCCACACCACAATAGGACTTGGAGGAGCCTATGGTGGTGTAGTGTAGTCACTACCACACTGCGAGGGTGTTGTGTCTTGGCTGTGGTAGAGAAGTGGGTGTTTGAATTTATCTGCCTAGATGGAGGGCACTGACTTGGCTGACTGAATGAATGTCCTATGTGGTTTGGTGTGGAAAAATGGGAGAAGTAAAATGTAAACCATTGGTAGTTGGACTATTGTGACTATTGAAAGATCAACAGACCATTTGAGAATGTGAAAATAATGGAACTCTCTCGGTATGTTGTTCTAAGAAGCAAATCCGCCCTCTCTCTGTGATTCAATTGTGAATCCTCTCTCTATGAATCTACTTTGTATACTATGTGAGAGTATTGTAACAGTGCGAAGGTTGTAATGGACTAAGAGGTTGATTAGAGAAGTGTAAAAAGGAAAGAGGGAAACTCTTGTCATAGGGTTGTAGCCAGTTTGTCTCCAGAATGAAACAAGATGTAATCTTTGTAAAGGATTAGTGCCTGAGTTGTATTTGTAGCTATTTCTATTGCATGAATAATAAAATGGTGATTTGGGATTTTGGAGTGTGGGGTTTTTTACCCGAAAGGGTTTTCCCCACATAAATTTGTGTGTTGTGTCCCATCTTTCATGTTTCATGTTTCTTGGTTAGAATCTATTAATGTTTGTTGTTGCAATTGAATTTGCATAAGTTTCTCTTAGAAGGATTAATGTGGGAAATGAACTGTGTCTGATTTTTCTTTGTGACATAGTTGTATGTGTTTTTGAGGAAATCTAGTTGAAATTAAAGTTACCGAAGGAACTACAGATCTTAGATAATTATCTAAGATGACCAAGATTTCCCAACATATGATCATAAAAAATTGCATGCCAACAAACTTATATTCACCTTGATATATATTCCCACACTCACCATCACATTCCACACACTTCAATATCAAAACTATCCAATATATATATCTAACTCATCCTCAAGCATCAATTAGGCTGGCCTAATTAGATGCATACCTTATTCACCAAAAAGATAACTGTAGGCTTCAGGCACATACAAAATCTTCCCAAAAAAAATTCAAGCATGTAGCATGCTATATCATGTTGGCTTGGATCACACATACATCCTCAATAAAAAATTTAATCCATTACAACTTCAACTAGATTTATGAGGTTGGCTAGAGATAGACCTAATGACAAAATGCAATCAACAGAATGGTGCCAACATCCCATACGAGCACTTGTACACATGTGATTCTAAACTTACATGCTTCCACCAACCAAACATATATTCCCAAAACTACAAGCAATGATGATTACTAGAGGAGAATTGCAGACCAAACTACCGAAGGAAAATTCTACATACTAGTTCAGAGTACTGAATCAACTTTGAGTTTGAACTTGCAGTTGCAACTCATGTAGCATGGTGACATCAATGACAACACAAAAGCTACATTAAGAGATATATGTTCTTCTTAATTCTTCCAATAGCCACCATTATTTTGAAATATAATATAATGACCCTAATTATGTTCTATAAGGTAAAATTTACCCACAAACCATAATTATTGTTACCTATTTTTAGCTATAGCTAAAAACAGGTAGAGCTGAATTGTATTCATTATTGAAAGGTACACAAATAATCTACATTTTTCTACTAAGTATTCATTGTTGAAATATATCTGATTATATTTTGAATTTTTATTATTATAATGCAAGTAGTTGTAACAAACAAATCATAAGATTGCATAAAGTTTGCTGCTTTATTCATAATGTACAAACCCAAGCCCCACAAAAGCCGTGGGGTTAGCTTAATTTTATTTTCATAATCAAATAATGAATACGAAAAAATAAATGTGTACAACACAACTGAAGATTATAGAGGAATAAGAGAGAAGGTGATTCGTCATTTCCTAGAATGACGAATTGTTCGCATTTGAAGTCTTTGATTGTTGTGTCTCCAGGTTGCAGCAACTCTGAGCTCTGAATACATTTGCAGGATTGTAAAAGGGAGTGTTAGAGCAATGATGAATCATGTTCTACCTCATTCCTACATTACCAATAGAGATGTAACACACATTCCATTGGGCATTCATTAAAATACTAAATCAGGTAGAAAGGCATATGATCATAAGGCATAAAGTTCAATAGAAGCTTTCGGCTTCAATTATTTTTGCTAATTTGTTTGTTCACTGTGCAGAAATAGGTTCATTATGTTCATGATCATTTATCATCAGATATGTGGAGGAAACCAAGCTCCCACAAGGGTTGAGCTTGACATATTAGAGGGATAGGAAGCAACCATGCTTCATGCCTATTAAAGAGAGAATTAGTTATCAAATTTCTATAGAAGGCTTATGCCCTTACAAATAGAAGGAAAAAATGGACCATGATAGTCCAAAGATATGTTGGACAAGAATGAACATAATAGGGTAATCTATAGTAGCATTGAAGGAGGAAGCCATGAATAAGGCTATAGTTGCATGCTAGTAAACTAGAAATGAGCATCATAAATAGTGATTGAATCAATAAATCCAACTTCACAAGGATTCATCATGTAAAAAGAGGTGAAGAGTAGCATTACAAATGTGCACCAAAGTTAAATAATGCAGTGAAATTAGCAATGAATCAGAAGAGAGAAGCAACTTGTGCGAATACATAAATGAAAACATCATATTCACAAAGTGAAGGAAATGCCACCTCATACAATATATGATAAATATGATATGCTATAAGAGTATGATGGTAGTACATTCTTCTAGGTGGAATTACCCACAGGAACTACCATGCTTGAGTTTTTGTTCATGGAATGGACATTTAGGCCATGTATAACAATTATTTTATTAAGGAAAGTCAAGGCTATACAAAAGGAGAGAGCATAAATAATGCAAGCATATTTTGTTTCATTTGATAACACCACGGAAACTATCATGAAGCCACTAGAAAGAGTAATGGACAGGTTTCCAACTTAAAGAGACTATCAATATGATCATTTTGTTTTCAGCTTAAGATAGTTAATTATACAGTCACTATTAATCATGTGAAACCTGAAAAACCAATGGTTCATGGTAAGAAACAATGACTTAGCAACATTTAAGGGTCTAAGTAGATACTTCAGTAAAAAATTCCAAATGATGAAGATGAATAAGGTTCAAGCTTTGCATTCTACAAAACTTTTAAAAGTGTAGTTATGGTCACAGCCTGGAAATATTGTTTTCCTTTTAAATACATGATACCCACTTGGAGTTTTCACCTGAGAATAACAAATGAAAATGAGTATAGTATGGGCCAAGCCCAAAAGTATAGGGAGTTCTCAAAGTATAGTCACGGCCTGGAGGGTTTTTCCTCTTTTTGAGATGGTCTAAAGAACAGAGACAAAGAAAGCCCGATAGAAAAGTAATGAGTCATGGCTGCTAGGAAAAAGGAAGAATAACCAAAGATTATGAGAATTTTTATAATTGGCCATGAAAAGCACTAGAGATACACTGGGAAAAACAAAGTACCCATATAAAAGCTTCATCCAGACAAGGGTTTCATGAAGGCATGCTATAGAGTGGAAAGGTATTTCTTATTTTTAGAGGAAAGTTAATGAGTTCATGACGGCCTGCAAATAGCTGAATATTCCAAAACCAATAAATCCATCTCATGCTAGCATTGAATGGAGAAAATAAATCCCAGGACTGGCGAAGATAGAAATGCACAAAAATAAAAGATCATGCTACAGGAAAATTTCATTATCCTCTACAAAACAATATGTTTTTTTTTGTAAGATTCATAGAGCAACAAAAACACATCCATATTTTGTAAAAGAAACTCAAAGAATTGCATTTTATACATAGGAAAGTGAAAAGAGATGCCTAAAAATCATCATAGTGGCTTACCCGAGCCTAAATAGATAAGATCTCTTGTAGAACACAAATAAAAGTCTTTGTTAGTGCTAAAACTCACCACTGAAAACCCTCAGAAACCATGTTATGGCAGTGCAACTCCAGTAGAAAGTGAAATGCATGGTGGATAATGATAGATTATTAGGGTTTCCCTTGATTTTACTCACAACCTTAGTCCAATGGTGGAATTTTTTCACTATCTTTTAAATTAAATCATTTTGAATTATTATGCCAAAGTTTGACTGCTAAGTCAAAAAATGTTAAGTATAGGTGCATAGAGGAGTTCGGGAGTTATAAACAATTAAATTTATTTCATGCATAATTTTTTTTTTAGTATTTTTTCCCTTGTTTAATTGTATTGCCTTTCAATTGTTTACAAACAATTTTAATTGCTTTTAAGTATTATTGAAATGGAAATTTCAAAAGGAGAAAAATACTATAAATTTTTTTTCCCATGCATAAATTGGAGTTTGAGGTTTCTTTTAGCTATCCAATCATGCAAGGAGTAAATGGAGTTATTTTGAGTTTTGGTGGAGTTTCTTCTAGTTCTACATCAGTTCACAAAATATCCTGGTCATGCACATGGAGAGGTGGAGTTTTCTAGACATAGAGTGTAGTTTGCTTCAATTTTGGACCATTTTTATGAGGATTTTCTCTTTTGCTCAGATTTCACATTGGGGATGTAGATATTTTCACTTGGAGTTAGCTTTTAGTTCCACTTCTTGGCTGCGTTACACATGCCTTATTATATATATTGGAAAAAGTTAGTCTTTTTCATTTAGTTCTTGTTTTCTGCCTTTGCCTTCAGCAAAGAGACTTCATGTAACTCAAATTTTACATTAATATAATTTTACAACAATTTAGGTTAAACATGTTCTTAGTGTGCATATGAATTCCTTCTAATTTTCAGTATTATATAGTTTTTCCTTTAGAATTTCAGGCATCGTCATTGTGTTGGATTCGATCGAGAGATTATTGTGTTTCATCTCAGAACCTCTAATATTTATGTCTCTTTCATAAATGTATGGATATAATTAGGCTTAAGTTCATAGATTATACATTATGTAGATGATTACTTTATATTTTGGTTAGTGAAAACAAAGTTTTCCTTTCAAAACATATTTTGTCAAACCCTGTGTATGAAACATTAAAGTGTTTAAGTTATTAGATTTAATTGTGCAAATTGAAGTATTGATAAACCATTTGTGAATTGAGTTGCAAACAAGTATAAATTAGGTGCATCACTGAGATTTAGTTTTAGTTTATGCATTTATTTCAAGCCTTTTCCCTTTTCCAAACAAGTTACAAATAATTAACCAGAAAACCATAGAGGAAACCGACCTAGAATCCATGGGTTTACTTTCAAATAGGATACCCACAACTTGAAAGTAATCCAATTTTACATGAGATTGCAGAGTTTTACAACCTAGCATGCAGGTGCAAATCCTTGTGATAACAATTTTTGGCATGCCCAGTGGGACTCTGAATAATAGTTCAGAGTAAAAATTCAATAGTTTCAAGATGCTATTCTAGTATATACAGTAGTTCTTCAGCCTTTCAAAGGTTAAAGTTTCATATACCTTGCGAATCCATTCTCAATATTAAAGCAAATCAAGTCCAAGAAGCTTATGAGAAATGTTCATATGAGAAGAAGTTCTTCTCCATTTGAATACTTATAGCTATCTTTAGGAAAGAGAAAAGGAAGGGCAACCAAGAGGACACCTGGTAGACCTTCGAGAAATAAATTAGTTTCTCCTATTTTTAGAACAGAATCATCAGTATTTTCACCAAGGAGAGGCAGACTGTCAACAAGGCAGCTAGGTTCACATTCAGCTTCACCAGCTTATAGAATATTGGTTTCACCTTCTAGAGGTTCATCGAGTTTTGCTACACATTTAGTTCTAGTGTTTTTGGTACATCCTGTACCAATTTTGCAAGTCGTTAATATCAGAATACTAGCAACTCTAATGGCAAAAATGCATGCATTTATACCATTTAATGGGGGTAGCCCATTGAATTTGGCACATCATGATGATATACTAGTTGCTGTACTCAAAAGCCTACCCTTTTTCGTTGGTGAAGAGCAGACTACACCAATAAAACATATTAGAAATGTAGCTTCATTGTGTGGAGTTCATCATGTGACTCAAGAGAATGTGGCGTTGAGGCTATTATCAGCGTCATTTAAGGGAAAACCACTTCAATGGCTTAGAGTTTTTCCAGTTAATACTATCGCGACATGGGATGATTTAGGAGACAAGCTGAGCAAACGGTTTTTTGACAAGTCTGATCATCTATCTCTAGTCGAGAAGATGACGACTATGAAAAGAACCCCACAAGAGCAGATGTTTGACTTTAATTTTAGATTTCAAAAGACCTCGAATAGAATTCCAACAATGGTAAGGCTGACACCTGATCATACTTTTCTTTATTTTCTCAGAGCCTTAAATAGTGATATTGGTTTAATGATATAATCAATGGGTGGATTAACATTACCAACAACATATGATATTGCTATTAGCGAATAAACCAACCTCATACAAGCTGGTAAAATTACACTAAGGTCTCCTATGCCAATTTTTCCAGATATTCATCCCTTGATGCCCATTAATATGCCTCCTATTGCCCCACTTCTAGTTGAACCATAATAATGCTTTTCTAGCATAATCAGATTTTCAAGAGCTTAGGGGTATTCAACAGGAGATGGAAAATTTATTGCAAGCATTTAGCAATGACTTATTAAGTCTTAAGAGGAAACAAGGTCAAACTTTCAGTCCTTATGAAGGACCTTTTCAGCCTAACAGACCACCTTATTAGGCAAACAATCAAGGACAACGAAGAAATTTCAATCCCAGGCCACCATACAATAAAAATGATGTCAACTCTTTTAAAGATCTTGTACCTATTTAGAATAACTTGACACATGATTACATATGGTGCTATCCATGCAATCAGCCCCATAATCAGGCCCTCATGGTACAGAGCAATTATTCTGCTATGGAAAAAACAACCAAAGAGAATAATGATCAGCAAGATAATCAAATGCAATAGAATAATGAAGATGTTGACATGATGAATTGGCAAGAGAATGAGTTTTGTGGAGTGAATCAGATACATGGAAAAAATCAGTCAGCCATTTCTATTGCAGAAAATATGAGGTCCAAGAAAAGAGCAATTGAGTTGAGACAACAAGCTACTCCTGACAAGCAACAAGCAGAAAAATAAAAACAAGTTGTTCCAAAGAAAAATCAGACTTCTACAGCTCAAAAAGAGCAGTCACAACCCTCTTCTTCGCACGATGTTTAAATTCTACCAAGAGGACAATCTGAACCTACTAAAGAGTAGAATAAACAAGATGAACTTGTTAAGGAACAACCGAAAGCTCAGCTAGTTCAAGTGCAAAAGGAGGCTATTTTTTCCAAAGTACAACACAAGGTTAGTTCTCTGAATTTCAATATTGTTGATCATATGAAGAAGGCCATTGTCACCATGACCATGCTAGATTCTTTGCATCTTCTTGGATAGAAAGAAAGCCTACAAGAAGATCTAGCTAAAATATCCATTTCTGATGAGCCAAAAAACCAGCCAAGAGTTCTTGTAAATAGTTCAGACCACAAGAAGGAGCAACCAACTCAGGAGGTAAAACCACCACCATTTTATATCAGTCTGATTATTGGTGATAGTATAGTGCATAATTTCATGATAGATTCAGGAGAAAGCAACCCAATTATGCCTAAACACCTGGTAGACAAGTTAGGACTTGAGTATGAACCATTTTCAAAAGGGGTAGTTCAATTGGATGGAACAAAAATTAAGTCTATAGGATTTATTAAGAGTATGCCTCTTACATTACATGCTTTTCCTAACTTTCAAATTCCACAAGACATTTATATTATTGATCTCCCACCATATTTTTCCATTTGCCTATCTAGGGATTTTACTGCAAAATTAGGTGGTTATTTGTCATCAGACTAGTCACACATGTTCTTTAGAACCAGATATGGTACTAGAGTCACTATTAAGTCAGAACCACAAGCCAAAGACCATATTGATCCTTATGTTGCAAATCTAATAAACACAAACTTAGTTTTCCATGATTAGTAGGATCAAACCATGACCCCCGACCCCACTGTACTTATAGAGGGTATACCCGACATAAATTTAGATGAGTGGGCTGCTAAGAATCATGAGACTCATCCATCTAGTCTCATGGATGAAGTAGGTTTGGGTGTTTACATGATTCAAGAACCTGATCTAACTATTCCAAATTTTTTTAAAATTAAAAAAAGGTCAAAACAACAAGGTAATCAGCTTTGGAAGTTGTACTTTGATGGATCCAGGAGTAAAGGAGGTGTTGGTAGAGGAGCAGTGCTCATTTCACCTGAAGGAGACAGGTACTACTCAACTTTCAAGTTTTCTTTTAGTTTTTCTAATAATGTTGTTGAGTATGAAGCATTGATACATGGTTTAGAATGAGCCAGAAAAACAAAAATTAAGTTCTTACAGTTGTTTGGTGATTCTAAATTAATAGAAAATCAAGTTATAAATCTGAATTTAACAAAGAATGATTTGATGAATAAATATAAACACTGTGTTTGTGACTTAACTGAAGAGTTTGATGCATTTAATCTACTATCAGTACCAAGAAATCAAAACAAGCAAGTTGATAAATTTGCTGCCATAGGATCATAGTTCAACATTCCAACTAAGATCCACAATGTCGAAGTGCAACAATATGTGAAAGTAGTTGTTAGACCATCATTACCTGATAATAATGTGAGTTGGTAGATTTTTTATAGTGATGAGCAGATAATCTACTTTCTGATGGAAGAAGCAGAGTTTTCTGTTGGAAACTAGTGAAAGTTTGAACAACAATATGGTGATCAAATCATGCAACTAAAGTCTAACAAGCTTCCAAATGGTTTGGTAGTCGTTGAATCCACCTTCGACACTGATGATCAGGTTAGAAGAGATATATCTAGCATCACAGTGAAGTAGGAGCACTACGAACCAATTGAGATATTTAAAGACAAGCTCCTTAAGCTTGGCATAATCTGTACAAAGGAGGAAAAGCGAGCCTTTATTTTTCTTTTCCAAGAATTCAGTGACATCTTCACTTGGGAATATAGAGATCTGAATGGTTTTAACACTAAGTTAGCTCAACATAGCACTGAGCTAGAACCCAATGTAAAACCAGTAAGATAGAAGTAGAGGCCCCTGAATCTAAAGTTAGAACACTTGATGGAGATAGAATTGAACAAGCTGATTGAAGGTAGTATCATTTTTCAAATCAAGCACACTTCTTGGGTTTTGAACCTGGTGCCTGTTCGAAAGAAGAACGAAGAGATAAGGCTGTGCATTGATTTTCGTGATCTAAATAGAGCTTCACTCAAAGATCATTATTTTATACCTTCAATGGAGCAAATACTGCAAGTTGTTTCAGGATCAGAGAGGTTCTCATTTTTGGATGGATATTCAGGTTGTAACCAAATATTGGTTAAAAAGGAAGACAAGTATAAGACAATCTTTACCACCAAGTGGGGTACTATGGTTTACAAAAATATGTCATTTGGATTGTTAAACATAGGAGAAACCTTTCAGAGAGAAATGGATATGGATCTCCAAGGTTTGATAAACAATTTTGTTCTCATCTACTTAGATGATATCAATGTTTTCTTATGAAATGCTAATGAACATTTTGGTCATCTTAGACAGATTTTTGAGAGATGCAGAGAGTATGGAGTTTCTCTAAATCCAAAGAAAAGCATTTTTTTTGTTCACAAGGTAAAATTCTGGGTTACATTATTTCTAAGGATGGTATTTCTATTGACCTAGAACATATTGCAGCCATTCTGGCATTGCCACTTCTAGCTCACAAAAAAGGTTTACAGTGTTTTTTAGGAAGAATAAATTTTGTTAGGAGATTTATTCCTAACATTGCAGCGTTGTTGCAACCTCTCACAACCATGATAAAGAAGAACATGCAGTTCATCTAGACAAAGGAGGGTAAGAACAAATTTGACCAAATTAAAGTGGCACTTGCAGCACCCCCAACACTCATAAAGCCAAACTTTGATAAAGATTGTATATTGTATGCATTTGGTAGTGTTGATACAATTTTTTCCATTTTATGTCAATGGAATGATCAAGGACTTGAACAAACCATAGAATTTTCTATTCAAGTTTTGCATGATTATGAAATGAGGTATTCATTTGTTGAGAAACATGTGATTTCTCTAGTGAGAAGTCACAAGAAATTCAGACATATGTTGTCTAATAATAAAATAAATTTGTTGTTAGCTCACCCAACCTTCATATAATTTCTGCTAAACAAGGACATTAACGACAAGAGACCAGGTCGGATAACCAAATTCATGGAATACAACATCAACATAAAGTTTACCAAGCTTGTTAGAGGTAAGGGTCTGTGCGAGCAACTTGTAGAAAATAAAGAAAACAACAGTGAAGATGTCACTACAGTTTTGAGTTTTGAAGAATAACTTGCTATTCCATGTACATCAACTGATTGGATCCATTAAATGATTCATTACTTGCATACTGGAGATTGTCCAAAAAGTATGGAAAAATCTAAATGAAGATATTACAAATTGCAAGCAATTCCATATACAAAAGTAGATGGTGTTCTTAATAAAAAGGACTTCAATGGAGTATTCCTAAAATGTGTTTACCCAAATCAGATTGAAAGAATTCTTGAGGAATTCCATGATGCACCTGCAGGAGGTCACTTTGCACCATGTACTACAACTTTTAAAATAATAAAAGTCGGATATTATTGGCCAGATCTTTTCAAGGATGCTCATAATTATGTGAGAAAGTGCAGTAAATGTTCACTATTTGTAGGAAAAAAGAAGCTTGCAACCCTACCATTGAGTCACATTCAGGTTAGCAGCCTTTTGGAAAGTGGGAACTTGACTTCATCAGTCCAATTAACCCACCATCAAGCACAAGTCACAAATAAATTCTTACAACAACAAATTATTTTACAAAATGAATTGAAGCAGTTGCTTTGAAAGATGCAAATGAAACATCTATTTTGAATTTTTATCAGGACTTAGTTTCTAGGTTTGATACACCTTATACAATTATTACTGATAATGAATTATCCTTTGTTGGTTTGAGAGTTTTAGATTGGTCAGTAAAGAATAACATTTATCTGAATACTTCATCCAATAATTACCCCTAGGGCAATGGACAGGTTGAATCAACAAATAAGAATCTGATTAAGATCATAAAATAGACTATTGAGGATAATCAGATGTCATGGCATGTCAAAATTAAATTATCCCTTTGGCCTAATAGAGTTACACCAAAACAATCAATAGGATTTTCACCATATGTTTTGGTTTATGACAAAGAGGCCAAGTTGCCTATTTCAATAGAGTTACCAACTTTGAGCTACATAAGATAACTAGAGTTACTTGAGGAACAACCAATGCAAGTTAGGTTTGCTCAATTGATAGAGTTGGAAGAAACCAAAAAAAAAGCTTTCAGGAAGCTCCAAATTCACCATTCTCAGATGAAGAAAATGTTTGATAGGAAAGCAATAGAAGGAGTCTTCAATGAGGGTGACTTAGTCTTCAAATGGGATGAATTAAAGAGAAAACCCGACAAAAATACTAAGTTTGATGCCATGTGGGATGGCCCCTACATTATCATAGAAAAGAAAGAACATAACGCTTTCCAGCTCTCAAGGCTAGATGAAGAAGTGTTGCCAATCCCTGTCAACAAGATTCATCTCAAACAGTGCTATTAAGCATCAAATTTCGTAGTTGTACATAGTAAAGTGGTTTTCAGTTTCAGTTATGCTTTCAATAAGTGCCCCATGGCATGTTTCATTTCAGCATTTTTTTTCTTTCAATAAAGTGTATTTGCTACACGGGGTTTTCTAACTCTATCTTAAACATAGTTTTAGTAGTCTCTTTCAGTTTGTGTGGTTTGCATCTGAGTTACAAGTTTCTCTGAGTCAAAAAAGAGCAGAAAATAGACTGCATGCCCAATGAATATGCAAGGCAACTGGTCTATGGTGTTTAGCAGGAAAACACTCCACAAAGGTCACCAAATTATTACCTATTTTTAGCTACAACTCAAAACTGGTAGAGCGGAATTTTATTCATTATTGAAAGGTACACAAATAATCTAAATTTTTGTACTAAGTATTCATTGCTGAAATAAATATGATTACATTTTAAAGTTTCACTATTATTATGCAAGTAGTTGTAATAGAGAAATCATAAGATTGCATAATGTTTGTTGCTTTATTCATAATGTACAAACCAAATCCCCATACAAGTCATGGGAGTAGCTTAATTTTACTTTCATAATCCAATAATGAATACAAAAAATAAATGTGTACAACACAACTGAAGTTAATAGAGGAATATGAGAGAAGGTCATTCTTCATTGCCTAGAATAACGAATCGTTGTCACATTTGAAGTCTTTAGTTGTCGTGTCTCCAGATTCCAGCATCTCTGAGATTCGAATACATCTGTAGGATTGTAAAAGGGGGTGTTAGAGAAATGATGAATCAAGTCCTACCTCATGCCTACATTACCAACAAAGATGTAATACACATTCAATTGGGCATTCATTAAAAGACTAAATCAGGTAGGAAGGCATATGATCAGAAGGCATAAAGTTTAATAGAAGCTTTTAGCTTCAATTAGTTTTGCTAACTTGTTTGTTCACTATGCAAGAACATGTTCATTATGTTTGTGATCATTTATCATCAGATATGTGGAGAAAAACGGGATCCCACAAGGGTTGAGCTCGACATATCAGAAGGACAGGAAACAACTATGCTTCATGCCTATTAAAGAGAGAATTAGGCATCAAATTGCTATAGAAGGCTTATTCCCTTACAAAAATATGGAAAAACAAGCCATGATAGTCCAAAGATATGTTGAACATCAATGAACATAATGGGGTAATCTATAGTAACATTGAAGGAGTTATCCATGAATAAGGCTACAGTTGCATGTTATTAAGCTATAAATGAGCATCATAAATAGTCATTGAATCAATAAATCCAGCTTCACAAGGATTCATGATGTAAAAAGAGGTGAAGAGAAGCATTATAAATGTGCACCAAAGTTAAATAATGCAATGAAAGTAGAAATGAATTAGAAGAGAGCAACAAGTGGGAATACATAAATGAAAACATCATATTCACAAAGTGAAGGAAGTGCCACCTCAGACAATATATGATAAATATGATATGCTACAAGAGCATGATGGTAGTACATTCTTCCTAGTGCAATTACCCATAGGAACTACAATTCCTGAGTTTTTGTTCATGGAATGGATATTTAAGCCATGTATGACAATTATTCTATCAAGGACAGTCAAGGCTATACAAAAGGAGAGAGCATAAATTATGCAAGCATAGTTTTTTTTCATTTGATAACACCAAGGAAACTATCATGAAGCCACTAGAAAGAGTAATGGATGGGTTTCCAACTTAAAGAGGCTATCAATATGATCATTTTGTTTTCAAGTTAAGATAGTTAATTATACAGTCACTATTAATCATGTGAAACCTGAACAATCAATGGTTCATGGTAAGAAACAATGAAATAGCAACATTTAAGGGTCTGAGTAGATACTTCAGTACAAAATTACAAGTCATGAACAAAGCAGTAACATATGGAGATACCATTGGTGTTACTTTTAAAACTGAATGCCTTGATGCACATCAAAATCACTATAATTCATTATGGAGGAAATACCCAGTTTTCACAGTTTCAATGAAGGATATTTTAGGGTATCATTTATCAAAGCCATGACCAAGTCAAAAAGGAGGGTTTCAAGCTGTGTAATAGTTCCCAAATATTTGCAAAGATAAAAGAACAATATTTTTTCCTCTTTGGTCACATACAGAGAATACAATGCAAAACAAAGACAAAGTAGAGATATAATGCCCATTGTGCATTCTCATAGCCATGGCCTGTGAGAGCCCTCTTCTTCATAGACATGAAACCATTTTTGGGTTTGTTAAAAAATGAAAATGATGAAGATGAATAGGGTTCAAGCTTTGCATTCTACAAAGACAGCTCTCAAAAGTGCAGTTATGGTCGCAACTTGAAAGTATTGTTTTCCTTTTAAATATGAGATACCCACTTGGGGTTTTCACTTGAGAATAACAAATGCACACGAGTATAGCATGGGTTGAGCACAAAAGTATAGAAAGTTCACAAAGTATAGCCATGACCTTGAGGGTTTTTTCTCTTTTTGAGATGGTCTAAAGAACAAAGACAAAGAAATCTAGATAGAAAAGTAATGAGTCATGACTATTGGGAAAAAGGAAGAATAACGAGAAATTATGAGCATTTTATAATCGTCCATGAAAAACATCAGAGATACATTGAGAAAAAGAAAGTACCCATATAAAATATTCATCCAAACAAGGGTTTCATGAAGGCATGCTATAGAGTGGAAAGGTATTTCTTCTTTTGAGAGGAAAGTTAATGAGTTCATGGCAGCCTACAAATAGTTGAATATTCCAAAACCAATAAACCCATCTCATGACAACATCAAATGGAGAAAATAAAGCCCACAGCTAGTGAAGATAGAAATGCACAGAAATAAAAGATCATACTACAGGAAAAGATCATTATCCTCTATTTTGTATGTTTTTTTTTGTAAGAGTCATAGAGCAATAGAGAAACATCCAATTTTGCAAAAGAAACTTGAAGAAGTGCATTTTATACATAGGAAAGTGAAAAGAGATGCATGAAAATCATCGTAGTGGCATACTCGAGCCCAAATAGACAAGATCTCTAGAAGAACAAAAATAAAATTCTTTGTGAGTGCTAAAAATCACCACTAAAAACCCTCAGAAACCATGTGGGTATGTGCAAGATCATCATGGAAAAAACAGGCCCTCAAGTGGCGATGAAAATTTAGAAAAATAGAGTTAGGCAACTTGATGTAAAAATTTGAATAAGTTATCTATATTATCTCAAAAACATGTAACAATAGAATTTGTAGAAAATTGAATGTATTTTCTAAACTACTAGGTTTATTTTTAAAAAATGAAAATCTAATTGTTGAAATTTTGAAATTTCAATGTAGTAGTACTTAAATTTTAGGGAAAAACTAAAAAGTAGGTGTTTGTCTAACCACCCTAACCACAATAAAATGATAATATTTTTTTATAATATTTTAGATATAAGTAGAGGACTCATGTCTCGATGTGATACATATTTTTTTGTAATTTTTTTTCAAGTAAATAATGAATTATGATTTTTTTATTACAAATTTTTAAGAAATATAAAAACTCGTATGTCTGGCCACCTTAACTTGGTCAAAACTTCATGAAATTCAATTCATGTTTTTTAATCCTATAGTATGAAAATCATACAATGTGACACACATTTGAGATTTAAAAAATATGATACCATTTAAAAGCTATAGACATTTTTCAATTAGTCTATTAATCGGGACTTTAGTAGTAATTCAAATAGAAAATGAATAATAATTATTTATTAAATTCAAAGTAAAGAATAATTTATATTGGTGGAAATCTGAGAATCTCATTTAAAAACCCTTTTCGTTTCATCAATTTTGGGTAAAAAAATAGTCATCAGCCACATGGGCCATCATATCACTTACATATCGCCACTTTTTGGTCCATCATGATCCTACACATACCCATGTCATTGCAGCAGAACTCCAATAGAGAGTGAAATGTATGGTGGATAATGAGAAATGATTAGGGTTTCACTTGCTTTTACTCACAACCCTAGTCAGATGGTGGACTTTTTTCACTATCTTTTAAATTAAATCATTTCAAATTATTATGCCAAAGTCTAACTTTTAAGTCAAAGAATGTTAAGTATAGGTGGATGGAGGAGTTTGGGAGTTATAAGGAATTAAATTTATTTCATGCATAATTTTTTTTTAGTATTTTTTCCCTCATTTAATTGTATTTCCTTTTAATTGTTTAAAAACAATTTTAATTGTTTTTAAGTATTATTGAAATAAATTGTTCAAAAGACTATAAAAAAAATTTCCCATGTACAAATTGGAGTTTGAGGTTTCTTTTAGTTATTGAATCATGCAAGGATTAAATGGAGTTATTTTAAGTTTTGGTGGAGTTTCTTCCATTTCTACATCAATTCACGAAATATCTTGGTCATGCACATGGAGAGGTGGAGTTTTCTAGACACAGAGTGCAGTTTGCTTCCATTTTGAGCCATTTTTACGAGGATTTTCTCTTTTGCTTAGTTTTCACATTGGAGATGCAGATATTTTCACTTTGAGTTAGCTTTCAGTTCCACTTCTTGGCTGCTTTATGCATGGCTTATTGTATATATTGAAAACAATTAGTCTTTTTCCTTTATTTCTTGTTCTTTTCCTTTGCCTTCAGCAAAGAGACTTCATCTAACTCAACTTTTATATTAATATAGTTTTTCAACAATTCAGTTTAAACATGTTCGTAATGTGCATATGAATTCCTTTTGATTTTCAGTATTATATATTTTTTCCTTCATAGTTTTAGGCATTGTCATTGTGTTGGATTTGATCGAGATATTATTGTGTTTCATGTCAGAACCTTTGATCTTTCTATCTCTTTTATATATTTATGCATGCAGTTAGGCTTAAGTTCATTGGTTATACATTGTGTAGATGATTACTTTATATTTTGGTTGTGAAAACAAATCTTTCCTTCAAAAACATATTTTGTCAAAGCCTGTGTATGAAACATTAAAGTGTTTAAGTTATTAGATTTAGTTGTGCAAATTGAAGTATTGATAAATCATCTATGAATCAGGTTGCAATCAAGTATCAATTAGGTGCATCACCTAGATTTAGTTTGAGTTTATCCATTTATTTCAAGCCTTTTTCCCTTTTCCAAAAAAGTTACAAATAATTAACCAGAAAACCATATATGAATTCGTCCTACGATCCGGAGGTTTACTTTCGAATAGGATACCCACAACCTAAAATTAATCCAATGTTACATGGGATTTAAAATTTTTATAGCTTTACATGTGGGTGCAAATCCCTATGATAACAATTATCATGGAGCTTGAAATTGCTTTAGAATAATTGATCTAACAACCCTCGTGCTTTGTAAGGTAAAATTTACCCATAATCTATAATGTTGATGAGACCCAAAATTGTGGGCCCCATGAAAATTATAGATCATGAGTATATTTTACGTAGTGGAATACAACAAGGTCCATTAGATTATTTTATAAATCAACGGTGGAAACTAAAAATTATAAATATGGTCCTAAAGCAACTAATAATTATGTTATACTATTGGAGAATCAATATAGGTTTCTATTATAATTTATTAAATCTAGGTGAATATGATCTAATCATGTATCAATTATTGTGGAAAGTTTTTGAGTTAAATTTTTTAATAAAATAAATTCTTTGGTGATTTAAATAAGACTATTGTAAAATTTTGAAAATGTGTAGCTATTCAAGTCACATTATTGCTTGAACTATTAGCCAATTGGAAAATATTAGCCACTAAAAAAATGTCTAGATAGAATAACAATCTTCTACACTCTCATACAAGGAAATCCTAGATATCTCAATCTAATGTATGCAAAGGAGAGAGAGATCTTGCAATAGGGTTGTCCTAAGGTCTAATTGTAAACTAAAAATGGGTTCACCACCAAGCTAGGGCTTGGAAATACAAATGAATTGCAAGACCTGATGCTCAATCCTAATGCAATACAAACTTTCACTAAATGACCCAAAAATGCATGTAAAACAGAACATAAAGCTAAGATGTGAAAGATGTTCACCTGGAAACCTGAAGAGGACTAGATGAAGCTCTAAAATGCAGAAAACACTAATTTTAAGGCTTAATAGAACTCATGTATTCCAGACTAGGTGAATTAGTCCTAGATCGGGGGTTTCTATGTAGGAACTGGATTCTGGAAGTGTAGATTCTAGATCTGCAAAAATATGGAAATTGACCTATACTAGGACTCATACACCAAAAGTGGTGTAGTAGTCTAGTTAGAGTTTTCTAGAAATTCAAAGTCCGATTCTACTCTTAAATGTCTTCTCTATCATTTCTTATTGATTTCTAGATCTGAAACCTTGATTTACAACATGTAGAAGTCTTCCAATTTTTTGCAATGCAAGGTGACAACTTTCACAACATCAAACACTTTGACAAATTTCTCCAAAATTGCTCTTCAATATGTCTTCAACCTAAATCTGTAAATCACACACTAAAGACAAGGAAAAATTGTTGCTTTGTTAGTAGAAAGGGGTTTGCCTTGGTCAAACCCCATTTTGGTAATCAAACATTGTAATGAAATGAAATACAAAAGATAATGATGAATGAAAAACATACAATGTTACAACTCACCAAAACCTAGCAATAAACTCCTGCCAACATGTATGAAGTGGCACCAATGGATGTTGATCTTGACTTGAATGATAGCTTGAATCATGAAACCCTACATCATAATTGTTAGCTCAAAAATAAACATGATGCATGATGTTTGATACTTGAATAATGCTCTAAAGCACTTGATAATCAGCCCTTGAATGCTCTTGAATACTCTTGTAAAAATGTGAATGCTCTTGTGAACTCAAATTTTCTCTAAGGATGAATACATGAATGCTTGGGGAAAAAATGAGTGAAATAACCTTGTATTTATACTTGATTATACCTAATTTCCTGAAATTACAAGACTACAAGTCAACATTAGATCTTGGAGGATAAAATCCCATCAAGAATTTGAATTAAATTTAATTTTAGGCTACACATGACTCATATGCTCAAGGTGGCATATGAGTACCATTAGGCATTAAGTATGGGACGATTTAAAAAAAAATCATAGAATGATGTGAAACCTAGATTGGGGCCCAAAAACTTAGGTGGTACCCATATGCCCAAGGTGGCGTATGAGGCGCAAATCACTAAATCTGGGCTAGAACCAGGTAAAAAAACCTAAATTATGATTGAATGCTAGTTTATATCAGGGTTATCCTCAGAAAATGCATTAAATGAATCTTGTGAATGCAAAATTAGGCCAAATAAGGCATAAAGAGGCCCAATTAATAATGACAACCCTAGAAAAGTGTGAAAGTGTGTTACAACTCTCTAAGGTAAAATTAAGTTCATTTATCTCACAAGGGGCTGAGACCTAATGTGAATGTGTCAAACACATCACAACACTAAATCAAGGAAACATTAAGATCAATTATAACAAGGAGGACCCAAACAAGCGTGAAAATGTCATGGATGAAATTTTTTGACACTACATTTAGGCCCCAATTTAGTGAGAGGATGAACTTTCTTTAAACTCACACTAAAGTAGAGTAACTCACATCAAGAGGGATCCAATCGTACCGATGCAAGTGAGATAGGACAACACTAACCGATAGGGTTGTGCAAGCCCCTAGGATCAAGATCCTATGGCGAAGTAACATAGGAACATGAGAACACACATGAAAAATGATATAAGGAGAAACAACAAGACATAATCATGCACTGCCAAAGACAAGGAGAAAATAAAAAGTAAAAAAAAGGGGTGGAGAAAGCTTTGACCATTTATCCACCATGATGTGATCAGATCTAGGATATTTGTCCAAAAATGCACACTCACTCTGAGGAAATGAAACTTCAAGCCATCTGCTAGGTGAGGATCTAAAAGAGGTGAGACACATACACACATGGCCGGTATACACTTGCACATGCACACAAGTGGCTATGTGAAAGGAATGCCTTGATTGGGCTTCTCGTAAAACCATAGAAAAGTTATACCTCTTGATAACTTTGATAAGGCACCATATAATAATGAACTTCAAGCTTCATGAGACAAGAAAATATTCATGTTCTTGTAACTCATGAACAAACAAGATGGCTCCATAGGCAAGCAAAGTGTACTATGGTAGGTGGCCATATAATTAAAATATTGTAAATGTAAAATGTAAAGAACGTTAAAAGGAGTCTTTCTTAGTTCATGTAAGGTATTTAACTTGGGTAACATTATGTGTAATGTCTCCAAGAGAGGACCAATCAAAGGAAAACAGATTCACAACTTAGGGGATGTGGTGTGTCACATCAAGCCACTAAGAGGAATATAATATGCTAAGAAAGATCATGCTCTTGAAGGACATCACAACCAATGTCACCACAAAGCGAAAGACACATTGCATGAAGTAAAAAGAGTACACAAGGAAACATGAAATGGAAAAGAATAATGCCAATGTATGCCTACACTTTAAAGAAATTTCTAAACACCATGTTGTGAGCAATTACTTTAAAGTAGAAAATTATAAATGCTAACAATAAAAAGGACATGAGAGCTTATTTGGAAAGCCCTATGCCAAGTCATATGTTTCCAAATAAAGCTACATCATGCAAAGAGGAAGGAGTTGCCCCTAAAATGAAACTCCAAACACACATAAGGGATTTATGGATTTTGGGTCAGCATGTTCTTGCTACAATTTTTCTAAGAGATCTCAACATTTTCATCATTCCTCAAATACTCATAGAACTAGAAGAGTGACACAAAGAGAGAAAATAAAAATAAAAACCTTTCCGTTCAATGTGGAAGAGACATGAATGTCTCAATGCCTTGTGTCATTCCCAAAAGGAAAAAATAAGATAAACAAAAGATAAAGAAAAAGATTTTGGGCCAACATGGAGGAGACATGAATGTCTCAACACTTTTCATCATCCCCAAAAGGAAAACAAAAGAAAAAGATAAAGATAAAGGAAAAGCATTTGAGTGAACATGGAAGAGACATGAATGTATCAATTCTTTGCATCATTCCCAAAAGGAAAATACTTTAGCAAAAATGAAAAAGATAAGAGAAAAGTGAAAAGACTTATGACATAGAGAGGAATGAAGGTACAAATTGAGGAATACCACAAAGAGAGAGAGAAAGAGATACACCAAACAAAAAAATATAGGGGATCACATCATGAACATGCAATCACATAAAAGAGAAAGAAACAATTCAAAAGACTAGTTAGGCATATGCGAGTCAACTTGTTAGGAGGTTGTCCCCATCCCAATCATGTTCATTGTATGCAAAAGGAAGACAACTAGCCAAAGGGACAATAGAATGTTCTGAACTAGGGTCATTTCCAAGTTCAACACTCTTCTTAGGATAATTATCAATTAAGCTCATGGATAATGTGTTCAATTCATTATGCAGATCCTCGTCAATTTGAAAGTAATCTCCTCATCATCATCTAGATTAATCAGAATAGGAGGTCAAATGATAATGTCTAAAGAACGGTTTAACTCATGTTGCAGTTGTACTATAGGATCCTTTTGTAGCGAGGGAGACTCATCATGTATTTCTTTTGTCAGGTTTGGATTTGGATTTTATTTCTTTGTTTCACCTTTTAACTTTCAAGCAAGCGTACGATGTCTACGTTTACACTCTCTAGCACCTCTATTTCTTTTAGTTTGATTTTCAAGTTGCATTTGTGTAGGAGTAGGTTGATCAATCATAGGTTTCTTTTATTCCCCAAGGGGAGGAATGGAAGGAACCATGGAAGGTTGTTCAACCACTTTTTCTTTAACTTTGTAAACTTGTTTTATCCTAGGAGGCATGACAAGATTGTTTTCATTATCTTTTGGTCTTTTGTAGGAAATACACAAAGATTATTTCTTAGATTGATCTTGGTTGTTTGGAATGTCTTTTCATTTAATCATGGTTTTTCCAAGGGTGATAGGCTCAATCGTGGATGGAGGCATGTTTTAGAGGGAAAGAAAAACCATCGAAGGGAAAGAAAAACCATTACGTGTCTTAATCCATGCTTTCGGTTTGTCATATATTTCTTGATAAAGCTCATGTAGAAGTAAGAATTCCTCAATGAGCACATTCTCTCCATTAACTGGTTCTATTAATATACCATTAGTGGGCTTATTATAGATGCGGCTGGCTATGTAAAGAGGATCATCGAGTGCATCTTTAATTATATCTTTAGAGGAGAAAGTAATGTCAAGAGGATTTTTAGTTCAGTCCTTATGATGTTGAGTTTCGACCACTGAAACCAAACCTTTGATAGGATTTTGTTCATGTTGATCAGTATCCATAGGACTTTGTTGAATTGTATCTATGTTCTCATCATCCATTTCAACATTCATCACATAATTTTTTGTAGTTTCAGTAGATTTGAAAAATGAAATATTATGTTTCGGCATGGGGTTGGTAAGGATTTGAAAGTTCTAGTTAGGAGGGGTAACAAACTTATTTCCTTGATCATTAGCACCTCCAATGGAAAGTCAACCAAAATTAATGAGGTCTTTCACAAGATGTTTAAGATTCTTACAATGTTTTGTATTGTATCCATTTTGTCGGTGATAATGGCAATAAGAATTTGATCTAAATTTTGAAGGTAGAGGTTTATTGGGATCAAGTATTTTAACAAGAGGCAAGGTCTTAATTCACTGTTCTAAAAGTTGGGTCATTGTGATATGAAGGGTTTCAGGTAGGGGGTGAACTATCTTTTTTGGTATCCATAGTTAAAGGATGTCATTTCTTTTATGATAGCTAATTGGGTATTGAATTGTTGCATTATTTGTTGAGGGGTATTTAGTTAAAGGAATTATTTATTCTACTTCCTTAAAGTTTAGTAATTATTTTGGTATGTAGACTCGGACTTCTCAGTATGGCTAGAATTGGGTTTTACATCTCAACTACTAATCGAGTTTTGGTAATTTCACGAAGGGTAGTACATAAGTGCGTGAAAGAAGGTTATTTCATCATAGTAAGCTTATCTTATTTCTTACTTTGCAAATTATCTATGAAAATATTTTTAAGGTGAGGGTCAAGAACCTTGACATCGATTTAGGAATAAAGTGAATGATAGCACGAAATAAATTATGTAATCTTTTCCTCTTCTTTTTTCTTAAATCTCCTCAAATCATCCAATGTCATCTTAGGACTTATATGGACTTGGAAATGGTTGATAAATTCCTCAACAAGTTCATTGAATTAACAAATTGATTTGTTCAGTAATGAAGAAAAACATTCTAAGGTAGTATCTTTCAAGGACATAGGAAAAAGCTTAGCCAAGAGTTTATCATCAAGAATAAAGTCACTACATAAGGTAGTATAAGAAGTATCATGGTTAGAAGGATCTCCTTTCCCACTGCATTTCTCAAATCTAGGCACCTCTACACCTTGTGGTATTGGTGTTTGCAATATCTCCATGGACAAGGGACTGCTTTTGATATAATCAGTTGTAGGGTCATTTTGGTTTTGATTGATGGTTGAAACTTTCTTTTGAAGGGATGAAATAGTTTGTAAAATTTGGTTTAAGAGAGGGTCATTTCAATTATTATGAGATGGAAGTGAAAAAGGTGAAGGTGTGTATGTGCTTGAAGAACAAGTTAATGGAATTCTTGTTGGTGGTAAAGGGGTAGGAAATATGACATGCAATGCCATAAAGCTACTAGGGATGCTAGTGGAAATACCTAAGGAAGGGATCACATTACTAATTGGTTATGTTGTTTTTGTGACTTGAGGGTTGGTATAGGTAGGAATAGAGGAAATCATTGTAGGAGGATGAATTTTAATTCCTCCTTGGTTTGTGACATTGTTCGTAGGTAAAGGACAAGTAGTGTTTGAGGGAAATTTTTTTCCAAAGATTTGAACTATTTTACACACAAAGTCAAGTCCGTCTTCACTTTCAAGCATGCGATGAATGTTATCTATGGTGGGGATGGTGATAGTTGAAATTTTTTTAGTAATTATTTTATTTTGTAGGTTTGCTAAGTCTTCATGAATTTTGATTATGTTTTTTGGCGGAATACTAGCAACCATTGTTTCAATATGCATCACACTACTTGAAGGAAATGAATTGTTAAGGGTATGTTCCATACCTATTATAGAATAAAAAATTGGTGCCACTAAAGGTTGTAGGACCTAGGGCAACGAGTCTTTCTATACTCCATATTCAAGAACAAATCCTTGAGATTTCAATGCAAAGGAGATTGAAATCTTGCAAAGGGAATGTTCTAGGGGATTGAATGATGTCAAATAAAGGGGTTCACTACCAATTTTAAACTTGGAAAAGATAATGACATGCAAGATGATGAAAAACCTAGTTTGATGTAAAATTGAACTAAATGGTGAAAATACAAGAAGAACAAAAGAGAAAGCCACAAAACATAATGTATGCACTTGGATACATGTTAAAGGCTAGAAATATTTCTGATTCTAAAATTTTAGCCCACTGGGACTAATTCTTTAATCAAGGTGAATCAATTCTAGATTGAGTTTTTTGCACAGGAACAAGTTTCTCAAAAAGGGTATCTGGAAATGCCAAAAATGGGACTCATTCGCCACTTGTAGTGAATGAGTCTAGTTTGGTTTTTTCTAGAAATTCAAAGTTTTGATATGTACTTCTCGATCTTCTCTTTTTGTTCCTCTAGGTGTTTGAATATGACACCTTGATTTTTGGGGTTGTGAGTGAGTTTTTGTGAAGATTTTTAACTTTCAAGTAGTGAGATGACTCCAACAAGTTTGAAACCTTTTCTTCAATGATCTTTCAAGCTCCAAGATATCTAGATCTACAATCACACAAAGAAAGAGAAAAAAAGTGTTGATTATTAGGTAATGGGGGTTCGCCTTGGTCAAACCTCATTTAGGTAATTAAACCAAATAATGGAATAAATGAAATGAAGGGATGAAGCATGAAAAATGTAACATGAATCATGAAAAATAATACCTTGAATGATGTATTGTAAATCTGCAACTCAACATGAAATGGCCATGAAGGATGTAGATCTTGATCTTTGATCTTTAATGCTACATCACAATGAAACTAGCTCACTAGCATGCTTGATTCTTGATATGCTTGACATGATGATAGATCCTGAATTGCTGCAACAATTGATGAAGAATCTTATCCTTGAATGATCTTGAAAATGATTTTGGAATGCTTAACCCTTGAAATCTGACTTGATAACATGTAGGATTATGTTGTGTGGATTGATTATCTTTTTTAGGGATGAAATAATGATTTGGAATCTTTTTTATATAGTTAATCCACTCACATGACCATTAATTTGATCCCCAAGGCCAGGGTTGAAGAAATTTGAATTAAAAACCCACTTTTTCCTACTCAAACCTCAAAAATATCCCAAATGGGTCTCATTTGCCCAAAGTGGTGAATGGGTCCCATTGGGGCTATTTCGGGGGCTAATGTGTTGAGGAATGCAAAAAATTAGTTTATATGTTGATTTTGTTAGGTTTTTGATAAAAATATGGCTTGGGATACACAATATGGGTTCATAGGGGCATATTAATTGTGATATAGAGGTTATAAATGCAAGGGAGCCCAAATTCCAATGTGAAAGTGTAAATAAATACACTTTACAACACTAAACTAAGGCAAGATTGAGTCTATTTAGTTTAGAAGGGCCCTAAATCCCATGTGAATGTGTAAAACACATTACAACACTTAGGTCCACTTGATTTACAAGCCTCCCAAATTTAATGTGAATATGTAAACAAATACATTTTACAACATTAAATTAATTAGAACAGTGCTAGGTTAATGTTGTCAAATATTCACCACAACTCAAATTGATGGAGCTAGTTAACTTTGATTTATTTAAAGGTGAAAGTTTCAATTAATTTATGCATTTAATCATTGCATATTTTGAAGTCAAAGTAAATAGTCCAGTTTGAAGTGCAAGGTATTTAAGAGTTTTAGTTCTCCATTAAGTGATGTCAGCATAAAGGGGATACAAATATGGTTTATATTCATTTTGAAATGATTCACATACTTTAGATATTTCATTCTTTGAAAGAAAGTAGTCATTCTTTACAAGAAATAACATAGGAATTATACAAGGTTTAAATTGATACATTTCTTTTCAATGGAAGTGGAAAAGAGAAACTAAATGTCCCACACAAGCTATGGACATAGCCAGAATAATACACTACAAGAAATGAATTATACAACTAAAGGTGAAAGAAAGGAAGCAGAAAACATAGAACATATCCATCATTTCCTATTTTTTTATCTTTAGTTAATCTCCTTGCAGTTGTCCCATCCTTGCTACCACTTTTAAGTGAACCTACATCATGGAAAAAGGGAATGTTAGAGCTACAGATATGGACTACACTGTGTGCTCTACCAACATAGATATAATTCATTCCCTACAACCCATCAAATCAGTTAAATGAATATGAGAAACTATAATAAAGACTACAAGTGCAACGTCATGGAATCTTTAAGATTCATTCTTTCTATGCTAACATTGTTTGTTTCCTATGCATGTATAGGATAATCCATGTTGCTGATATGTTTTGAATATCATAAATCATGTGGTGTAAAATAGGATCCCACAAGGGTTGAGCTTGACATGCTGCCCCTCAGCACTCAAGAGGGGTTGAGAAAGGAAAATAATTTAAAACTATCAAAAGAACCCAAATAAGTAATCATCTAGGACAATCGAGTCCAAAAGTGAAGTGAATTGAAGATAATAGATGATCATCTATTTGAATCGATCATCATAAGGAGTGCATCATCATGGAATGAGATAGTGAACACACATACATAATGGCTTGTTTATAAATCAACAATAGCAACCGGTGTAATTTGAGAGGCTTTAAGCATCATCATCAAGTGATTATATATCAAAAAGATCTTGTTTGCAAAAGATTGATTCATCGGCATTTGATGCCTAAGAGATTATAAAAAATCATGAAGAGTAGCATAAAGATATAATTTCTATCAAGTATGGAGCTACAAGATGTCTTTTTCTATAGGAACAATCATAAAAGATAATTATTTTGTTCATTTTTTGTCACAACAATGGAACAGTGAAATGCTTAAAAACAGAGACTCGGGTATTCAATCAAAATGAAGGAACAACATCATTTTAATAAAGTAAGAATGCAGTGTTCAGTTTTTCAGAAAAATGATATGATTCATTTCAAGGAGTCATACTGCTACAGGAAGTGATCTTAAGTATTAAGGGTTGGTAACCAGTTTCAGAAAAATGCTCATAATACAAAATGAAGAAAATTTCTAGTTATGTCAATCTTTTGGGATACCCAATTTTAACCTTTTAATGACTATAGCCTGCTAGAGTTCTTTTCCCAGTGGTAGCATCCATTTGGGTTTTGCATTGAAAGTACAAGTTATAGAACAGAAAGATCTTTTATGTGATATTTTTATCATTTTAAATCATGGGTCGAGCCTAGAGATTGGAGAAATACAAGGAGAGGTCACGACTTCCCAAATGGAAGATACAAAAACACAAAATGAAATCAGTTTTTTATTCAAACCCTATTAAGGATTCAAAGATAAAATGCAATAGATACGAAGAGGGTTTCGATTCATGGAAGAAGATCAAATTTCCATTCCTGAGTAAAAGTGATATAATACAATGCTGCTAGTGATACATGTTCCTTCAAAAAAATTGGAAACCCATTTCATATTTTGATAATAGATATGAAGAGGGTTTCGATTCATGGAAGAGATAAAATTTCCATTCCTGAGTAAAAGTGATATAATACAATGCTGCTAGTGATACATGTTCCTTCAAAAAAAATGGAAACCCATTTGATATTTTGATAATAGATGCAAGCTATAGGAAGTTAAGGAAATTGCCATGGGTTTAGAGCACTAAATACACATAATTTTGCAGAAATGGGACAAACAGAAGTAGAGAAAGAACATCACCTCTGTATGGAGAGAAGATATCATAGTGCAAGGCTGAAATGTCTTTACTATTGTTTCATTTCTCTCTCAGGAAATGCAATATTGGTGGCCATATAATGGAGAAAGAGTGAAAAGGAAACAAAAGTAAACAAAATGCATCAAAAATATAGTCATGGTTGTGGCCTTTAGGCCCATTTTTCTTTTTCAAATGGAGTCAAAATGATATCAAAATGGAAGAAAAGACTTACCATCAAATGTAGAAGAAGAATCCTCAAAAAAATTTACATGATGCAACTCGAAATTGTGACTTCCAAGCTCAAACCTAATACTCTCATGGTGGTTGGTGTAGACCCATAGTTTCAAGAGTCGGCCAAAGAAAAGAATTTTGAAAAGATAGGGCTCATTAGTTTTTTCATTAGGGTTCAAAAAACCTAATTCGACTTAAGGATACATTTTTCAATTTTCTTTCAAATATTACTCCAAACTAATATCCATCAAGGCCAAAATATTTATGTTGCTTAGGTCGACCCCTTTTAGGGTTTATTAAATATAATTTTCCTAACTCTTTTAGGTTAGGCATTTAATTTGTCTTTCAAAGCTTAAAATGCCTTAGGGTATTTTATTCATAATTAATTCCTATGCCTTAGAGAAAAAATAAATATTTTTGGTTTTAGATATTATTATTTTATTGATTTTACATAAATCCATAATAGATAATTGTCTAATATTGTTAATGATTTTTTGAAGAAAAATCATTTGTAATAGGATTCGATATGATTCTTTTTGCGAAGATTTCCCAAAAATCTTGAGTTGCAAAATTCATAAGATTAGGATGAAGTTAGGCCTATTTTGAAATAAAAATTGCAAGTTGTAAAGAAAGAATTAAAGAATTATTTTATAAATTGCTTTATTTTTATTACTTTAAGGTTGTTTTAATCAAAGAAGAATTGGGTGAAATTTGGAGAAAGCAGACAAAATGAACCTTCCATTTTCAGTTTTCTTCAATTTGGACATGTTTTTGTGGAGCTTTTTAGGTCTACTTACATTGGGGAATTTTTTTTTCCAGCTTTTGTAGTGTTTTGGAGCAATTTGGAGCGCTGATTTTTAGGGTTTTTTCTTGAGCTCGGAAATGAGTTTTGGAAAGTTATATATGGGGAAAAACTTGGTTTTTGGGGGGGTTTAGATATCAGTTTATTTCTCTTACACATATTCTAAGAACTTTTAAACTATTTTTGTACTTATATTATGAGATTTGTATTCCTTCATCCAATAAAATAAGTTTTCCTTTCTCACATCTTGTCTAATATTTGTAATAATAATTTGATGTGTTTTGTGGTTCCACCTATTGAATCCTTCTTATGTCTTGTTATTGTGAGGTGGTTTACATGAGTTCCATTTGAATTAGGTTGTGCTTTGTGTTCATTTTGAACCTTTGCACAAATCATTGTTGAGTCATATGTATTGTGGGGTTGTGAGATTTAAGTTCTAAAAAGGTGTTATGAGTCAATTAATTATCAGAATCTCTCTAATGTTGGTTAATCATCATAAGTCATAGTTTTTCATTATAGTTTCATTCTCTAACTCTTTTCTCATCTAGTTAATAGAGTAGGTGATTTATCAACGCGGAAGTCGGCCTTCTCCAGAGATTCATTCTCACAATGAGTTACCTACAACTTGAGAAAATTTCCATGTTTCACAGAGGAAAAGAATGTGGATCTAATGACCCAACACTGTGGAATACATTCCCTTAACACCTTTACTACAGGGGAGAGAAGCAAAAAATGAAAAACTAACAGTTTCTAAAACATATAGAGATGCATACAACCATGATAAAGAGAAACTAGAAAGATGAGCAAACAAAGATGACATAGTATTTACGTGGGAAAACCCTTTTTGGTAAAAAACCCACCACACAAAGTCAAATCTATTGTATTATAGTAATGAATCAATTACGTACAATATCCAAATTTCTTTGCTCAGCTCACAATCACCCAGAGAGATTCAGATCCACTATTACAATGTTTTCACAACATACAGTTCAAAACCCTCTTCAAGAACTCACATCCTTCAGCTCGCGACTTGAACTTGCTCTGCAACCTTTTGTGACTCAACTCAACTTGTCTAACTTATGAGAAATAACCTATCTCTCATCCAAATGTAACTGACTCAGAAGAGCAATGAAGACCATCCTCAAATCACGCATCTAGTCGGATTTGACAGATCTCCTGCAACAAGCCGACATTGCATTCAAAGCCATTACCAAAACGGTTGAGCTTGCCACCCTTCGTTGACAAATGCAACTGCCACAATAACTATCTTGGTATCCGTCCAATCACTATTCAACCAAGTGCCATGCATCCGAGGCCCATCAGTAATCGTAGCTGACAGAGCAACCAAATCGGTCAAACAGACATTGGGCGCGACCAAGACTTCATGTCATAAACAACACTACCATAGTTGGAGTTAGAACAAGAGTCAAAATAGGACTCCATCGAAAATACACACTGTCGGAGTCAGATTCAGAATAGGAGTCGAAACAGGACTCCACCAAAAATATAGGTTCAGGAACGATTTCAATTCCACGTCCGCCCATGCCAAAGAGGAACTCATCGAAAAAAATTTTGACTAGGTAAAGTCAACTCGGGGTCATACCAAGACAGGAACATTGGAGTCAGAGCCGGACCCGAAGTCGGAGCAGAAACAGAAATAGGACTTTACCAAAAGTACAAGATCAAGAACCAATCCGGTTCTGGTTCCGCCTCTTCCAATTGCAAGAAAAATCAATCCAAAACCAGGACAAGGCGGAGGAAAACTCCCCAAGGAGAATCCAAACATCCAGCAGAACCAGATCTCAAAAGCAGGAATCAGACCCAGAGTCGGAACAGGAACTAAAACAGGAACCTGGCAAACGGACATTGCCAACTTCCAAAACTAGTTCCGCCTCCGCTAGAACTTGTGAAGCGAAATAGACGATAGGAATCGGAGTCAGAGCAGGAACAAGAACTGAAACCTAGAACTTAGGCAAACAGAACAATGCCTAATTCCATTCTAGTTTTGCCTCCGCCAGAGACTCAAAAATTAGGCAAACAGAACAATGCCAAGTTCTATCCTGACTCCGCCTCTGCCAAAACTTTGTAAACAACACAAAATCACCAAGGCATGAAAATGAGGACCTCAAGCTGGAAGTTGAGACATAAATTCTCAACAGTCTCCCACTTGGTGAACACTTCTAGCTTCCTCAAAACATCATACTTTACTGTCTATCATAGGCCCCAAGGCCCATCGATTATGTGCACCATCTGAACTTAAATGTGCTAACCGGCTTTGTCAAGGCATCTGCAACATTCTTTAAGGTATCAACCTTATCCATACTGACCTTGCCATCTTCAACCATATCCCTCACGAAGTGATATTGCACATCTATGTGCTTGGTCCTGGCATGAAAGGTCGGATTCTTTACCAAACAAATGGCACTTTGATTGTCACAGCAGATTGAAATATGCTCAGCATTAAATCCAATGTCTGAACACAAATGCCTCAGCCACACTGAATCCTTGCAAGCATGAGTTGCTACCATGTACTCTACCTCTTTCATGGATAAAGCAACTACAACTTGTCGCTTGCTCATCCAACTGATTGCTACACCATTAAGCATGAAAGTGTATCCACTAGTGGATCTTCTACTGTCAATGTCCCCTGCCCAATCAAAATCAACATATCCCTGAATGCTAAGAGTCCTCTATGATGCAACCATACTACCATGGTAACACAAAGCATAATCTGAAGTACCCTTCAAATACCTGAACACTCTCTTTATAGCATCCCAATGTTATCTCCCTTGATTTTCCATGAAATGGCTTAGAACTCCCACTGCTTGGGCAATGTCTGGTCTTGTACAGACCATAGCATACATCAAACTGCCTACTGCACTTGCATAAGGCACACTGGTCATGTCCTCCATCTCAGTAGCAAACTTTGGACAGTCATCAGCAGATAGTTTCAATCCCTGCATGATTGGAACAACTAGCTGCTTGCAATCAGTCATGCTAAACCTCTCTAGAATGGTTTTCACATACTTACTTTGACTGAGCCAAAGCTTTTTGCTTGTTCTATCCCTGGTTATCTCCATTCCATGAATATACCTTGCTGCTCCAAGATCTTTCATTTCGAACTTAGCAAAAAATTGAGTTTTAAGATCAAAAATCATTGCCTTGCTATTACCAATGAATAACATGTCATCCACATACAGAGTAATAACAAGCACACGATCATTCTCACATTTATAATAAATGCAATGATTAGATTTTGATCTAACAGACCCAATTGACAACACAAATGTGTCAAATTTCTGGTACCACATTCTAGGAGATTGCTTTAGACCATAGAGAGATTTATTTAACTTGCAAACCAGATTTTGTTTACCTCTATCAACAAAATGCTCAGGCTGGGACATGAAGATTTCTTCTTCTAGCTCACCATGGAGAAATATTGTCTTCACATCCATCTACTCAATTTCATAGTCATACATAGCTGCCAATGACAACAAAAATCTAATGGATGTCAGCTTTGCTACAGGGGAAAAGATCTCTACATAATCAGTTCCCTCAACTTGGGAAAATCCCTTTGCAACCAGTCATGCCTTATACTTCTCCAGACTGCCATCAAGGCCTATCTTCCTTTTGAATATCCACTTGCAGCCAACAGGCTTTTGCCCTTTAGGCAGTGGTACCAACTTCCAAGTATCATTCTTTTTCAAGGAATCCATCTCCTCATTCATGGCTTCCAACCAAGACTTTGAATTAACCATGCTGATTGCTTCTTTCATAGTCCTAGGCTCATCAGTGCTGGTAATTAAGGCATAAGCATAGTTTGAATCTAACATAGAGAAACCATACATTTTTGGTTGCCTTCTTTCTCATGTAGATATCCTTGGAGGTTGAGGTTGTTCTTCATCATTAGAACTTCTAGAGCTGCTTGAGCTCTCCTCAATTTCAAGTACACCATGCAGCTCTTTCCTTTCTGGAGTTTGGGGAATCTCAACTACATCCTTCTTCTTATCACTCTGATTTGTCTCAAGCTGTTGGTCACTTACTAACACGCTTCTGCTATACAAAACCTTCTCACTAACAAGGTTCCAAAGCTTGTATCCTTTAATACCAACTCCATAGCCGATGAGAATACATTTCACAGCCTTGTTATCCAACTTTGATCTCTTTTCATTTGGCACATGAACATATGCCTCATAGCCAAAGACCCGAACATGCCTTAATTAGGGTTTCTTACTTGACCATGCTTCCAAAGGTGTCATGTCAACAAGAGCTGAACAAGGAGATCTATTAATCAGATAACATGCTATAGCAATAGCCTCAACCTAGAACCTCTGCTTTAGACCAGCACCACTCAACATACTCCTTGACTTTTCCATCAGTGTCTTGTTCAACCTTTCAGCAACTCCATTTTGTTGTGGAGTGTAGGGGGTTGTCTTATTCCTTTTAATTCCATGATGAGTACAGTACCTTTCAAAATATGCAGAACAAAACTCACCTCCATTGTCTATCCTTAAACACTTTATTTTCGTTCCAGTCTGATTTTTTACCAAAGATTTGAACTCTTTAAATCAACTAAACACTTCTGATTTACTCTTAAGAAAGTATACAACTGTCCTTCTCGAATAGTCATCAATAAAAGAAACATAATATCTAGACTTCGATAATGAAGGAACATCAACTGGACCAAACACATCAGAATGAATATAATCCAGTATACCAAAAGATTTGTGAGGACTAGGGGAGAAAGAAACATGGTGTTGCTTTCCATAGATACAATGTTCACAGAAATCGAACTCAATGTTACAATCATCAATCCCTTCTACAAGGTTTTTGTTCTTCAAGGTTTTTAAACCGTTCTCACCAATGTGACCAAGTCTATGATGCCATAACATAGTCTTCTCTATTGGGAGTTTTACCTCCAAAGCATTTACAGATAGTGAAGAGTCTTCATCTTTCTCTATAAGTGCAAAATTACATGACTTTACAGAGGCACTGTTACAAAGAACAGGTCGTGCATCTAGCTTGTACAGAGTGCTAGTACGAACACCCTTAGCTTACACCATTGCACCTCTAGCCATTTTACATCCCTTACTAGAAAAAGAAACTTCTACACCAGCATCATTTAACTTACTAACAGAAAGAAGATTTCGAGCCAAACCTGGGATGTGAAGAACACCACCAATTCCTTTGACTCTTCCATCAGGAAACTGAATTCTAACCCTTCCTCTGCCAACAATCTCCAGCATTGAATCACTTGCCAAGTATACCTTTCCACCATCATACTTCTCATACTTTGAGAACCAATCTCTATTGGATGTCATGTGAAAAGAGGCACCTAAATCAACTAACTAAACATCATCTGATGCCTAAGTTGTTAGGGCTACTACAATGAAGGCATCTGCATCACTTTGAGAAGATTCATTGTCAGAAGCATTCTTCTTCTTCTTCTCCTTGCAGTCCTTCTTGATATGACCAGGTTGCCCATAGTTCCAGCACTTTACCTTGGACTTTTTACTAGGAGACTTTGATCTCCCTTTGGACTTGGATTTGGACTTGTCTTTCTTCTTGCCTTTCTCTTTTGTTCTACCTCGAACAAAAAGAGCATCTTTGGCCATCTCAGAATATTTCCTTTGCATTTCTTCAAACAGAAGCGAAGCAACCACATCATCAATCTTGAAAGCAGTGGTTGTGCTTCCAATAGCCATCACAAGATGATCCCAACTATCAGGTAATAAACACAACAGGAGCATGCAACAATCCTCCTCCTCAATCTTTACACCTACAGATGCCAGCTGAGTAACACTCATATTAAATGAGTTCAGATGATCTGCAATAGATGCACCTTCGTCCATCTTCAAGGAGTACAAATTCTTCCTCAAGAATAACTTGTTTACCAGAGATTTTCCTTAGTAAATATCACCAAGCTTCTTCCATAAAGCAGTTGTAGACGGCTCCTCATGAACATTCAAGAGCATAGAATCGGCTAGAATTAGTCTTATCAATCCTCTTACTTTTCTATCAGCAAGATCCCAAGCTTCTTGGGTCGTAGTTTGTGGCTTAGTTCCAAAGATTGCAATCCAGAGGTCTCTATCCACAAGCAAGTCTTCTATCTTGAGTTTCCATAACTCAAAGTTGCTGCCATTAAACTTTTCAATATCTATTCTACCAGCTGTACTCACCATCTAACAACAGAAATAAGTTTATCAATGCAAGTCTCCCACTAAAATAGTATTAGTGCAAAAAACTAATTTGCCCTAACAAGGATAACATGAACTGCCCAAGCTCTGATACCACTTTGAGAGGAAAAGAATGTGGATCTAATGACCCAATAGTGCAAAATACATTCCCTTAACACCTTTACTATAGGGGAGAGAAGCAAAAAATGAAAAACTAACAGTTTCTAAAACATAGTCTTATCAATCCTCTTGCTTTTCTATCATCAAGATCCCAAGCTTCTTGGGTTGTAGTTTGTGGCTTAGTTCCAGACATTGCAATCTAGAGGTCTCTATCCACAAGCAAGTCTTCTATCTTGAGTTTCCATAACTCAAAGTTTCTGCCATTAAACTTCTCAATATCTATTCTACCAGCTATACTCACCATCTCACAACAAAAACAAGTTTATCAATGCAAGTCTCCCACTTTAATAGTATTAGTGCAAAAAACTAATTTGCCCTAACAAGGATAACATGAACTGGCCAAGCTCTAATACCACTTTGAGAGAAAAAGAATGCGGATCTAATGACCCAACAGTGCAGAATACATTCCCTTAACACCTTTACTATAGGGGAGAGAAGCAAAAAATGAAAAACTAACAATTTCTAAAACATATAGAGATGCATACAACCATGATAAAGAGAAACCAGAAAGATGAGAAAACAAAGATGACGTAATATTTACATGGGAAAACCCTTTCTGGTAAAAAACCCACCACACAAAGTCAAATCTATTGTATTATAGTAATGAATCGATTACATACAATATCCAGATTTCTTTGCTCAGCTCACAATCACCCAGAGAGATTCAAATCCACTGTTACAATGTTTTCACAACATACAGTTCAAAACCCTCTTCAAGAACTCACGTCCTTCATCTTGCGACTTCAACTTGCTCTGCAACCTTTTTTGACTCAACTCAACTTGTCTAACTTATGAGAAATAACCTATCTCTCATCCAAATGTAACCGACTCAGAAGAGCAATGAAGACCATCCTCAGATCATGCATCTAGTCAGATCTGAAAGATCTCCTGCAACAAGTCGACATTGCATTCAAAGCCATTACCAAAACGGTTGAGCTCGCCACCCTTCGTTGAAAAATGCAACTACCACAATAACTATCTTGGTATCCATCCAATCACTATTCAACTAGGTGCCACGCGTCCAAGACCCATCAGCAATCACAACTAACAAAGCAACCAAATCGGTCAAATAGACATCGGGCACGACCAAGACTTCAAGTCATAAATAGCACTACCGGAGTTGGAGTCAGAACAGGAGTCAAAATAGGACTCCACCAAAAATACACACTGTCGGATTCAGAGTCAGAGTTGAAACAAGACTCCACCTAAAATACAGGTTCAGGAACCATTTTGGTTCTGCGTCCGCCCATGCCAAAGAGGAACTCATCGGAAATAGTTCTGACTGGGTAAAGTCAACCCGGGGTCATACCAAGACAAGAACATTGGAGCAGAAACAAAAACAGGACTTTACCAAAAGTCCAAGATCAAGAACAAATCCAGTTTCGATTCCGCCTCCGCCAACTGCAAGAAACATCAATCCAAAACCAGGACAAGGCAGAGGAAAACTCCAACAGAACCAGATCTCAAAAGCAGGAATCAGACCCGGAGTCGGAATAGGAACTGAAATAGGAACCTGGCAAATGGACATTGCCAACTTCCAAAACTGGTTCCGCCTCTACCAGAACTTGCGAAGCGAAACATATGGTAGGAAGTGGAGTTGGAGCAGGAACAAGAACCGAAACCTAGAACTTAGGCAAATAGAACAATGTCTAATTCCATTCTGGTTCCGCCTCCGCCAGAGACTCGAAACTTAGGCAAATAGAACAATGCTAAGTTCTATCCTAGCTCTACCTCCGCCAGAACTTTGTAAACAACACAAAATCACCAAGGCATGAAAACAAGGACTTCAAGCTGGAAGTTAAGACATAAATTCTCAACAGTTTCAACAGATAGCTATGTCTTTTGTAAGCTTAGCATAGGGTGCATATCTAATTGATAATAGTTAATTTAGCTTAAAATGGACCCAAGACCTAATGTGGATGTGTAAAACACCTCACAACACTAGAACAAGGAAACATTAAGTCCAGTTTATCCTTAACTATTCCCAAATCAAGCAAGGACATGATTTTCTATGGTACATTTAGCCCTGACTTTAGTGAGAGTATGAACTTGCTTCAAATTCACACTAAAGTAGAAATCCAAGAGGGTGTCCAATCGTACCAATACGGATGGTCCAAGATAACAAATATCAAGGAAGCCATCAAGCCCTCAGGATCCAAGATCATAATTCAAACTGACGTAAGCACAAAAGGACACACATGAGGTGAATGATTTGCAACAAAAAAAGATACACGATCATGCAATGACAATAACTAGAAGGAAGATAAGTACAAATGAGAAAAATCAAAAAGTTGGATCAAGCTTCGACCATTTGTCCAACATGATGTGGATCATATCTAGGTTGTTTGTCCAAAAGAAGCATACTCACTTTGAGGTGACAAAACTCATGGTTGTCCATTGGGTGAGAAGTCATATAAGGTGAGAAACATACACTCATGGCTAGTATGCACTCACACACACATGCAAGTGGCTATGAGGAAATTCATGCCTCGAACTGGGATTCTCACTCAAACCATACCAAAGTTATACCTCCTGATAACTTTGAGAAGGCACCACACAAAAATGATCTTCAAGCTCTATGAGGCAAACAAGACTTCATATGCTTGAAACTCATAGAAATTGTAAATGCAAAATAGTCTAAGGTATGTTCAAAGGGATTTTTCTTAGTTCATGTGAGGTCTCTTCTTAGGGAACATCATGCTTAATGTTTCCAAGAGAGAATAAGTCAAAGAAATATCACACTCTTAGATGAAATCAAGCCCAATGACACTGCTAAGAAAAGGATGCATCACAAGAAGAAAATCATGCAATGAAACATGAGTGTTGATGTATGCCCCCAGTTTAAAGTGGTTGCTAACACCATTACTATGAGAAATTTCTTTAAATTAGAAGAAAAAATGAAAGCTTACTCAAAAATACCTATGCCAAGTCATATGTTTCCAATAAGCTACATCATGAAATAAGTAGTATGTCACATGTGAGTCAACTCAAGGAATTTCATCCATATTCCAAGCTTGCTCTTATATATCATGAAAGGTAGTCAACTAGCCCAAAAGAGACAATGACAAGTGACATACGAGGAGGAGGCTAACTAATCCCTTTCCACCACTTAGTGTGAGACAAGGGTGAGCTGAATAGGATGAAAGTAGGTGTCAGCTAGAGGAGCTAGGTGCTTCAACACAAGGAAGAGTACCACACTCCTTTTGATGTTGAATTTTGTTGTTCAAATCCTTACATTCATTAGTAGAATAACCATGAATTATTTCATATGCACAAAATGAATTCTTGTAGTAAAATTTTTTTTGTGTTCTTAGAGGGAGGGAGAACAAATGATCTTGGATTAGTCTTTCCAAGATACTCTCTTAATCAAGGGTAGAGGATGTTCCTTTATTATGTGACAAAGATATATCTTGCTTAGTACAAGATGTCATACCTACGCAAGACGAGTTGTAGATTGCAATATTTTGTTCTCTCCTTTACAAGAGGGTGTAAAATCTAACAAATTCAAATCATTAGTATCTTGTGAGATGACATTGAAATTAAGCGAATATTTTTTTTTTTTTTTGTTTCTTGCAAAGGATAACAACTGAGTTCACTAGTGTCTTTCAATTTAGGATGCACTATTGTTAAAGTCATCTTAGAAGAATCTTTTGTGATAGTGTTGATATTAAGTGAAGGCTTGTTTATTTCTATCAAAGGATAATAACCAAGACCATAAGTTTTTTCTTGCGTGTTGGGCTCTATAGGGACATGGATACCTTGTTCTCTAGCACCACATCCTTTTCCAATGTAACCAATTTATTTCATCATTTCATAACCTTTTCCATTAATATTTTTCATCTCTTTTGGATTTGGTTGTTTCTCATGATGAATTTCATCAAATTTTGTTGTGTAATTTGCTTCTTTTTCTACCATGGTTGAGGTGGATTCTTTCAAAGGGTCTTCCAAGTTTTGTGTCGACATTACCGCTTTTTCATTTTCACACTTCTTTGTTATGATATTTGGTTGTCTATCAAAGCTAGGCGTGTAATCCAAGGAACCCCAATCATCATCTAATAGCTTCGTGAATTCCTCAATACGTCTGTCTTTTTTTTATGCATGTTCCACTTGTGTGGATGGTGTCAATGTTGCCAAAGGATTCTCCTTGCCTTTCTCAATGTTTAAACAACTTTTGGGTCAGGGTCTGCTTCGAGTATGTACACTTTGTTGTCATAGACATACTTAATTTTTTGATGAAGAGTAGAAGGCACCCCATTCATTGCATGAATCCATGTTCTTCCCAGAAGGAGATTATATGAAAGATCATGAGGCATAACATGGATAGGTATTTCTAATGTTGCCTTCCCAAGTGTAATAGGAAAAGGGATCACACCAAGCAGTTGTTTTCCTATATTGCTAAATCCTTTAATAAATAAAGAATCAACTTGAATATATGATTGATCAATGCCAATCCTATCCAAAAGGGTCACACTACACACATTCAAGGTTGATCCATTATCAACAAGGGTTCTCTTTATCCCTTTTCTTTTGTATTGAGATATTATTATGAAAGCTTCATTTTATTTTTGGAATTCCAAAGGGGGGAGATTGCTTTGGAGGAAAATAATGTCAACATTTATTTATTGAATTATGGTTGCTATGTCATGGGTGATCCCACAATGCTGGTTTACAATTTTTGGGAGGTTCTAATTTTTGCTAAAATACATATTTTTAGAAAATATAATGATTTAACTTGTAAAAAGTCCCATTTTAAGGATTCCAATTGAAGAGGGTTTTATCAAACAACCTTAGATCAAACCCCCTTGGATATAACCTCACTAGTTTTAAACCATACTTATACTGAAGTATCCTTTACACTTATCAAAATGCTGATAAAAAACCACTTTTGATTTACCTTTTGGGGGATCAAATGAATTCATTTAAAATTTATTTTTTCTAAATATGTAGTCCTTATTATATGCTACCCAAAAAGTATAATTTTAAATAAATTTAATTTAATTATTATATTTAATTTTTATTTCTTGTGAATGTAGGTTTTTCACCAAAAATCAAGCTCTATGTTCTGCACATGTGGAAAAATACAAGATTATAAAAAAAAAAATTGAAAAATATGAGTGCACCAAGTATTGAAGTCCTTGATCCAACAAAAAAATTTGAATTTCGTTAAATACAAAAAAAAATTGTGTTATATGGTCTACCTATGTCTAAATTGTAAGCATTAGATATCGTAGTTACAAATCTAAATTCAAAAAAAATAGAATTTCATCCTTCATGGAAAAAAAATTGTGTTATACAATGATCATCGCTCCTTAAAAATGGTGTTTACTAAAAAAAACTAGTTTTTGAAGGAGATGGAAAATGAAGTGCAATCTGATTCAAAAATTTTTGAAAAACATATATTTAGAATTTATAGACAAAATTTCACAAAAAACTAGTTTACATTATCTTCAAATTCCTCATGGTTTAGCCACTATAGGTGTCTAAAAGTGAAGATTTAGTTATAAAAAATCAGTCTAGTGTCGAGTTTGGCCAGAAAATGTAAGCCAGTATTGTTGGATCACCCTCATTTGGTTGCACATTAGAAGAGGTAGGAACTTGTTACAATGCTTTTTGAAGCATAGTGTGATAATTAGGTGAATTCTAAACTAGGTACCACAGGGATATCTTTGTAGGAGTATACTTAAGTTGATCAACAAGATCATAGTCCTTCCCACTATGTGAAGTTAAACGAGGAGGACCAGGTAAGATAATATTAGGAAAAGGTAAGGTTGTTGTGGCTGGTTTTTGTGGTTGTAGATTATTTCTCATGTTGTATGTATGAGCAATGATATTAGGACTCGGTTGTTGCAAAACATTATTCTTAGGTGGGTAAATGATAAGTTCGGGTTTGTTTTGAGTTTTTGGTTTGTGTGAAGGTGGGTAAAGAATGAGTTGAGGCTGAATAATATTAACATCCCTTAGTGAGTGAGAGTCTAATAACTATACTTTATCATATTCATCTAAGGGCATAATATCATTATTGTCAATGTTTTCCTTGTCTTGCACCATGATATTCTCCCTGAGAGGAGAGTTTCTAGGAGAACTACAAACCAAATATTCTTGACATTCAAGGATTGGTTCTTCCAAAATTACTTTATCATGAGTAAGGGAGTTATCAATGGTTTGATTGTATTTTTTATGAGAAGGCTCTATTTGAATGTTTGTTTTCTCGAAGGTCTCATTCTCTTGTGCCATACTACCTACCCTAGTAGGAGAGATTGTAATAATTTCATCACATTCCATGGTTAGAATTTGTAAATTAGCTTCATCACAAGTAGGGTGGCATCAAGACAAGGACAAATATGATTCCCATTCTTACCAAATAGATCTTTCCAAATGGTAGGAGCATTAGGGAATGGAGGAGCAAGATTCTTATGATTATCAATAGGTGCATCTTTTAATACCAACCTATCCTCTTTGTATTGAGGAGGGATATTCAGAGAAATGAAATTATGGCTATCTATGAAATAATCCTCTTTTTCTAAAACATTCTCACAAGCAGGGGATCAATGGAGACTAGATAAAGTGATGTTGAGAAATATTTTTATGATCTCATCTTCTTGCTTTCTAATATCTTCAAGAGGGGGATGAGGAGAGGGACAATGAAGACCCTCAATGCTTGTATCTTCTTGTTGCAAGTATGGAGATGTTTGATGGTGTTGTCATTAATGTTGTCATTGAAGTTGAGCAAGTTTTGTATTTGCCAAGTTCTCTTGAGAAAATTTATAAATTATGTAAACCAGTTTTGAAGTGTGTTTTGAGCACAATCTGATATTGTGTTCCACACTTCCTTTGTGTTTATCTTTTTCCTATGAGGTTTTAGAGATGTGTTATTGAGCTTAAGTGGATTATATATTCTGATTTTCAGCTTCTGGGTTGATGGAGAGTAGAAGTTATGTTCACCGGTGTGTGAACTGGGTTTGTAGAGTTATCTAGTTGTTGACTGGGAGAAATGTTTTGCCTCCACAATCCTCTAGTATTTGGTTTCAGATCTTGCACATCTGGGAGATTACTATATTTTTATTTTCTATATTCTAGAAAATTTGTATGTGTTTTTGCACTCTGGAAGGCCTACTCTAAAGCTCTGGTATTCTGACTGGTTGTCTCATTTGGACTGGTGAAGTATTCTCTATGAATGAGGTTTGTTGAAGATTTTGTAGATGTATCTGAGTTGTTCTCAAAGATGGAAAAATGACTAGTGAGGCATGTTGGGCCATCCGCATTACATTATCTTGTTGGAAATGCATGTATTTCAAGTTCATCAATGTTTTCATTAGGTTTGGCTGACCTGGTGTTTACACATTACATTCTGTTTGTGCATGAATTTTTGAAATCGTGTGTGTGATCCAAGATGGTGGTTGTGTCCTAAATTAAATAACTAGTTGGTCCTCTCATATTCTTATCTACTGCGGGAATGTTGAGTATCCGACCTTGTTTGAATTTATAATTTTTAATTGTATAGATGACCTTATGAATGTCTCTAAGGTTGAATATGTTATATAAGTGAATCAAGTTGAAGTGAATTTATCATCCATCCAACATTCGATTCGAGCAAGAGAAGAGTGTGGAAGAACGAAGTGCAACAACATAACTTAATTGTATTTATATTCTTATGTTCGAGTTGCGAAGTGTGTGGAACTCCTAGTGGTGGATCTTTATCTATTTCTTTGTAAATTCAGTAGGTAGTGAGCCTCCTTCTCTAGACAATGAGTCCTAAGGTAGTGAGCCCTTAATCTAGGTAGTGAGCCTTCATATCTGGGAAGTGAGCCTGTGTATCTGATTTTGAATTCTTCTATATTGTGAGTTAATCCTTAGCATGGTTTTTCCCTCATTGGTTTTACATGTAAATTTGGTGTCTCTAGTGTTGTGTTTATATTATTTTCATTTCATGTTTACACTTAATAACAGATTGAAGTTAAAGTTAAATTGTTTAATTTTATAAGTGGGAAGAATTGATACAACTAATTCACCCCCCTCTTAGTTGTTTTCTATGCATTTCAACAATTGGTATCAGAGCTCTAGTTCCTCAGTGAAAATATTAACCGCTTGAGGTAGATCAGATGGCACACAAGTTGCAACTTCCTATGTTTGATGAAGTTGATTACACTGAATGGAAAGAACAAATGAGAAGTTACTTGATTTCAATTAGTTTCAATATGTGGAAAGTTGTGAAGATGAAGTATGTGATTCCAACAGCTGGTCCTTCCATTACTGATGAGGTTGCAACTTTTGAAGAGAATGAATAAGTGAAGCTTTCTATCTTTAGTGCATTATCTAAAACTAAAAGATCAAAAGTTATTTGTCTGGCTAGTGCATATGAAATATGGAAAAAGTTGAAAGACATTTATGAAGGAAATGAGAGAGTAAAGTTGTCAAGGAAACTAACTTCTAAGCAAAAATTTGAGAATTTGAGAATGGAAGATGGAGAAGACATTGTGAGCTATTAACAGAGAGTTGAGACTATAGCGAATGAAATAAAAAATCAAGGTGGTACCATGAATGACGGGATATAATTGAGAAGATCTTGATGACCTTACCAGACAATTACAGTGACAAGGTTTCTACTCTTGAAGAACACTATGATCTGAAGACATTTACTAAGGAACATCTATTTAGTGTCGTGACTGCATTTGAGATGAGAAAATTTGCAAGAGAAAAGGAGAAGACTGAAACAACCTTTAAAAAAATGAAGATAGGAGATGATGATGATGGAGATGATATAGAAGATCTGGAAGCTAATTTCACAAGGAGATTGAAGAAAGGTACTAGTAAATACAAAGGTAAGTTTCATTTTAAATGTTTTAGCTCTGGAAATATTGGTCATTATGCATCAAGATGTCCTACTAGAGCTACACAAAAGGAAAATAAGGATGGTAATAACAATAACTGCAAGGATAAAAAGGATAGAAATTTCAAGAAGTTGTATTATATCAAAGAAGATGCTAGTATTTTTGATGATGAATCATACCTTGAGGAATATAAGGATTAAGTATTGTTTCTAGACCTAGAAAAGAAATGTGGAAAGGAATACGGTTCAGAGAACAAGAAAAATGAAAAATAAGGTACTCTGGTGACTACTTTTCATGCTAGAGAGGATGAAGACTTTTGGGTAATTGACAATGGATGTTCAAATCATATGAATGGAGATAAGAATAAGTTTACTAAACTTGAGAAGTATGATGGAGGTATAGTCATGTTTTGGAGATGACTCTGGCGCTAATATTTTTTGGTAAAGGAAAGATTAGATTTGATGGAAAACATAATACTGATGATGTTTATTATGTGAAGGGTTTAATACATAATCTCTTAAGTGTTGGAAGATGTGCAACAAAGGTTTTAGGCTTGTGTTTCAGGATAACACTTGTGAGATCATAAAAGGATTTGGAACTATTGTTGCAGCTAGAAGAAGAACTCATGGAAATATCTATTAACTTAAAGGAGGTGATGGACAATGTTTTGTTTCATAGATTGATTAGAGTTGGCTACGACATAGGAGAATAGGACATGTGAATTTTGATAATATGGTTAGAATCAATTCTAAAAAAGTTGTGAGAGATCTGCCTAGAATCATAAAGCCTTCTAATTCAATTTGCAGAATTTGTTAGATGGGAAAGCAGACAAGAAGTAGTTTCAAGGGAAAAGATCAATCTTCTACCAGAATGCTTGAATTAATTCATACAAACCTCTATTTTCCTACAAGAACAGGTAGCTTAAATGGTGATAGGTACTTTATTCTTTTAATTGATGATTACTCTAGGATGACATGAGTTACATTTCTTAGAGAAAAATCTCAAGCTCTTGATAGATTTAAGGTGTTTAAGGCAAGAGTAGAAAATGAGGAAAATATGAGAATTAAATGTTTAAGATCTAATAGAGGTGGATATTTCACATCCAATGAATTCAATGCATTTTGTGAAGAGAATGGCATAAAATAGACATTATTCTACTCCTAGAACCTCACAGGAGAATGGAGTTTTAGAGAGAAAGAACATGAATATACAAGAGGCAGCTAGAACCATGATGAAAGAATCAAATGTTGCTGATGTGTACTAGAGAGAAGCTTTACATACTATTGTTTACATTCTTAACAGAGTTCAAATTATGGGTAAAAACACTAAGACTCCTTATGAGTTATGGACTGGTAAGAATCCTATTGTGAAATACTTTAAGGTATTTGGTAGTAGATATTTCATTACAAGATATGAATAAAATATTAGAAATTTTGATGCTATATGAGATGAAGGAATCTTCCTTGGTTACTCTAATAATAGAAAATCTTACAGATGTTTTAATAAAATGCTGAGAAAAATCATTGAAAGTACTAATGTGAAGGTTGATGAAGCTATGTATAGACCAATAGAGATAACTAAAGTTGAACCTGATGAACCTATCTATGAGAAATTCTAGGAAGAAGAGAAGGAAGAGAAATAAAAAATTGAAGAAGAAGAAGAGAATCCAAAAACTACACTGAAGACAAGAAGAAAAGTGGTTGAGGTAAAATTGTGTTTACTTTCTAAGATAGAACCTAAGACTATAAATGAAGCATGTAATGATGAAAGTTGGATGAAACAAATGAAAGAGGAATTATAGCAGCTAGAGAAGAATGAGACTTGGGAATTAGTCCCTAGACCTACAAACAAGAATGTGATTGGTTTGAAATGGGTGTTTAGAAAAAAATTGAATGAAGATGGTGAAGTGGTTAGGAATAAAGAAAGACTTTTATGTAAAGGATATTCACAAGTTGAAGGAATAGATTTTGAAGAAAAAATTTCACCTGTAGCAAGAATGGAAGTCATTCGGATGTTCTTGTCATTTTTAACCACATAAATATTTCAACGTATATCAGATGGATGTCAAGTTTGCATTCCTGAATGGGGAATTGGAAGAATATGTATGGAGCATCCAGAAGGATTTTCACTACCTGATAAACCGGACATGGCTTGTAAATTGAAGAAAGCTTTATATGGTTTGAAGCAAGCTCCCAGAGCTTGGTATGCTAGGTTGGATAAGTACTTGACAAAACAGGGATTCAACAAGGGGTCTACAAACAACAATCTTTACTTTAAGATTGAGAAAGGTAAGATGTTGATAATTGTGGTGTATTTTGATGATATTATTTTTGGTGGAAATGAAGGTATGTGTAAGAATTTTTCTGATGAGATGCAAAAATAATTTGAAATGTCTATGATTGGTGAACAGAATTTATTCCTTGGACTTCAAGTTAATCAGAATAAAAAAGGGATATTCATTTCACAATTTAAGTATGTTAAGGATTTGTTGAAGAAGTTTAGAATGGATGACTCTAAACCGCTTTGTACTTCTATCGTATTTGGTTGTAAGTTGACTAAGGATGCTGAATCTGCTAAAGTTGATCAGAGCATGTACAGATCCATGATTAGTGGATTGTTGTATCTTACTACTAATAGACTTGGCATTATTCATGTAGTATGTTTAGTTTCAACATTTCAAGGAGAATCGAAGGAAGCACATGTTATAGTTGTGAAAAGGATATTCAGATATCTTAAAAGAACTCCATATTTTTGGCTATGGTATCTGATGGACAATGATTTTGCACTGAATGCCTAAACTGATGTTGATTGGGCTGGATGTGTAGATGACCAGAAGAGTACAAGTGGAGGAGAATTCTTCCTTGGAGGAAGATAAGTTGCATGGTTGAGCAAGAAATAGGATTCAGTTTATTTATCTACTATAGAAGCAAAGTATATTGCAATAGCATTATGCTATACATAGGTACTATGGATGAAGAAAACTTTGATGGACATAGGTGTGATGAGTGATGAACCTACTGTTATATTTTGTGATGATACAAGTGATATAAACATATCAAAGAATCTGGTAATGCATTGTAGAACAAATCACATATCTATTAAGTATCATTTTTTGAGGGAGAAGATGCTAAGGAACAAAGTTATACTTGAATATGTGCCTACTAAAGAACAAGTTGTAGACATATCCACTAAGGCCCTTCCAAAGGATACTTTTGAGTATCTCAGAGGGAATCTAGTGGTTTTCTCCCCTCCCTCTTTGAACTAAGTGCATCTGGTGGTGCATCAGTCTAGTGGATTAATATATTTCTTTATTCTAGACTAATGATTAAGGTCTACTCATTAAGGGGAGTAGAGAAGTGCATTGTTGCAGTATGTGTTGTGGTTGTAATCCTTAGGGGGAGTGAACATAGCTTTATATGGTAAGAAGTTCCTTTTCCATTGATGTTAAAGGGGAAGAGAGATCATGTGAAAATTATATGCTTCATAGGTTGTCTCTTCTGAAAATCATGTAGGATATGGGAGAGAGATCATGTATTCTTTATGCTTGGCAAGTTGTCACTCCTAAGAATGATGTTTGCTATCTTTCAAGGTTTTTTTGTTTCACATCATGTGTTTCCATCGATGACAAAGGGGAATATTATTGCAAGTATGGAGATGTTTGATGGTGTTTTCATTAATTTTTTCATTGATGTCAACACTGTACAAGTTGAGCAAGTTGTGTATTTTCCAAGTTCTCTTGAGAAAATTGAGAAGTGAAGTAAACCAATGTTGAATTGTGTTATGAGCACAATCCATTATTGTGGCCTGCACTTCCTTTGTGTTTATCTTTTTCCTATGAGGTTTTATAGGTGTGTTCTTAAGCTTAAGTGGATTATATATTCTGAGTTTTAGCATCTAGGTTGATGAAGAGTAGAAGTTATGTTCACTGGTGTGTGAATTGGGTTTGCAGAGTTATCTAGTTGTTGATTGGGAGAAATTTTCTGGCTCCACAATCCTCTGGTATTTGGTTTCAGATCTTGCAGATCTAGGAGATTACTATATGCTTTATTTTATGTATTCTAGAAAAGTTGTATGTGTTTTTTCACTTTGGAAGGCCTACTCCAAAGCTTCAATATTTTGACTGGTTGTCCCAGTTGGACTAGTGAAGTATTCTCTATGAATGAAGTTTTTTGAAGATGTTGCGGATGTATCTAAGTTGTTATCAAACATGGTTAAATGATTAGTGAAGCTGTTGGGCCATCTGCGTGAGATTATCTTGCTGGCAATGCGTGTACTTCAAGTTCATCAATTTTTTCATTAGGTTTGGCTGACCTCATGTTTACACGTTACATTATGTTTGTGCATCGATTTTTCAAAGCGTATGTGTGATCCAAGATGGTGTTTGGGTCCTAAATTAAATATGTAATTGGTCCTCTCACATTCTTATCCACCACGGGAATGTTCAGTATCTGACATTTTTTGACTTTGTAATTTGTAATTGTATAGCTGACCTTATGAATGTCTCTAAGGTTGAAGATGGTATATAAATGAATCAAGTTGAACCGAATTAATTATCCATCCATCATTCAATTTGAGAAAGAGAAGATTGTATGAATAAGTTTGAAAAGAAGAGTGTCGAAGAGCGAAGTGCAACAACAAAACTTAATTGTATTTATATTATTCAGTGGAACTCCTAGTAGTGGATATTTATCTATTTCTTTGTAATTTCAGTAGGATGTGAGCCTCCTTTTCTAGATAGTGAGCCCTTAATCTGGGTAGTGAGCCTTCATATCTCGGTAGTCAGCCCTCAGGCAGTGAGCCTGTGTATCCAGTTTTGCATTCTTCTATATTGTGAGTTAATCCTCACCATGGTTTTTCCCTCATTGGGTTTTCCACAGAAATGTGGTGTCTTTGGTTTTGTGTTTGTATTATTTTCATTTCATGTTTACACTTAATAATAGGTTGAAGTTAAAGTGATTTTTTTTTTAGTTTATAAGTGGAAAGAATTGATACAACTGATTCACCCCCCCTCTCAATTTTCTTATGTGAATTTTAACATTTCTTTCACCAAGATACCTTCATCACTAATAGGAGAGGTATTGGGAGAAGAACAAGTATGATTGTTATGATTTTCTACACTTGCATCCTCTTGTGTTATGACATTCTTACAAATCCAGTAGATACTAGGAGGGTATCCAACATGCTTATTAAAGTTTTTAATTTGCTTTCCTATATTATACCCATGAGTAGAGAAAATAGAATCATACAAGCCACTTGATATTCTAGAAACACTAAATGCTTGAAAAGAACACATCCTAACATGAGAAATTAAAAAAAGTGCAATGCAGTGACTTAAAGTGAAATGTTTAAATGCAATTTTCAGATTTGAAACAAGGCAATGATGTGAAAGTTTAGTTTTGTGAATGCAAATTTGAAATGAAGCAATGCATGAAATGGACTAATTTAAGCTAGATTCAGTGAAATGCATGAAATAGAAAGCTAACCCAATGAAACAACTAACCAATGGCAGCAAACAAAATATTAAAAATAAGGTTTTTAGTGATGTAAAAGTCTATTTCAGATTTGTTCTAGGATTGATTCGCACAAGGTGGCGAATGAGTCCCAACCGGGACTTTTGTCAATTTTTAAAAGAAATTTCAATGGATTTTGATGCTTTTTATGTTTTATGATGTATACCCTAAATGAAAATGCATTTTTAGGTGATTTACAATGATTTTAGATGCAAGAATGCAACCTATATGCGCTTTCACTAATGCAAAATTTTGAAACCCTAGAATGAAAATTAACCAATACAAACTCTAATGCAAATTTAATGCAAGCTGAATCTAGGATGATGATGGACTCCAAATCAAAAAAGAAGGTATTCAAAAATTTTGGTTCACCAAAATGTAGAATACAAAATTGGCACCACTAAAGTTTGTAGGACCTAGGGTAACAAGTCTTTATATACTCCACATTCAAGAACAAATCCTTGAGATTTGAATGTAAAGGAGATTGAAATATGGAAAAGGGAATGTTATAGGGGATTGAATGATGTCAAATAAAGCGGTTCACCACCAAGTTTAAACTTGGAAAAGATAATAACATGCAAGATGAAATGCAAACCCTAGTTTGATGCAAAATTGAACTAAATGACTTGAAGATGCAAGAAGAACAAAATAGAAAGCCACAAAATAGAATGTATGCACCTAGATATTTTTTGAAGGTTGAAAATACTATTGATTCTAAAATTTCAGCCCACTGGGACTCATTCACCAATTTGGGTGAATCAATCCCATATCGGGGTTTCTGCACAAGAATAGGTTTCTCAAAAAATGGTATCCGAAAGGACTTATTCACCACTTATGGCGAATGAGTCTATTGTGGCTTTTCTATAAATTAAAAGTTCTAATATGTACTTCTTGGTCCACTCTTTTTGTTCCTCCGGGTGTTTGGATCCATAACCCTGATTTTTGAGGATGTTACTTTTTGTGAATATTTTGAACTTGCAAGTAGAGAGATGACTCCAACAAGTTTGAAACCTATTCTTCAATGATCTTTCAAGCTCCAAGATATCTAGGGAATAGGGATTTTCCCTAGTCAAACCCTATTTAGGTATTTAAACCAAATGATGGAATAAATGAAATGAAAGCATGAAGAATGAAACAAAGAATATGAATCATGAACAATAATACCTCGAATGATGTCTTGTAAATCAACAACTCAACATGAAATGGGCATCCAGGATGTGGATCTTGATCTTTGAAAATAGGTGTAGGATAATGCTTGATCTTAGATGTTCAATGCTACATCACAACACTAGCTCACTAACATTCTTGATGCTTGATATGCTTGAAATGATGATGGATCTTGAATTGTTGCAACAATCGATGAAGAATATTTCCATTGAAAGATCTTAAAAATGAATTTGGAATGCTTAACCCTTGAATGCTTGACTTGATAACATGTAGGATTATGTTGCTTGGATTTCTTATATTTCTTAGGGATGAAATAATGATTTGGAATATTTTTTATATAGGAAAGCCACTCACATGACCATTAATTTTATCCCCAAGGCTAACATTGAAGAAATTTGAATAAAAAACCTACTTTTTCTCGCTCAAACCTCAAAAATATCCTAAATGGGACTAATTTTCCATCTTGGGTGAATGAGTCCCACTTGGATGGGACTCATTTTCCCAAAGTGGCGAATGGGTTCCACATGGGCTATTTTAAGGGTTAAAGTGTTGGCGAATGCATAGATTAAGTCTATATATTGTTGTTGTTGGGTTTTTGACCAAAATATGGCTTTGGATGCACAATATGGGTTCATAGGGTCCTATTAATGGTGATATAAAGGTTATAAATTCAAGGGAGCCCAAAATCCAATGTGAAAGTGTAAATAAAAGCACTTTACAATACTAAATTAAGGCAATATATAATCTATTTAGCTTAGAAGGTCCCTAAATCCCATGTGAATGTGTAAAACACATTACAACACTAGATTAGGTCCACTTCATTTACAAGCCTCCCAAATTTAATGTGAAGATATATATAAATATATTTTAAAACATTAAATTAGAATAGGGTTAGGTTAATTTAGCTTAAAACAGGCCCAGGACCTAATGTGGATAAGTAAAACACCCTGTAACACTAGACCAAGGCGACATGAAGTCTAGTTTATCCTTAATTATTCCCAAATCAAGAAAGTACATGATTTTCTATGCTACACCTAGTGAACTAGTGTTAATACTAGGTGTGAAAGTGCTAGAAAACCCAATATCCATGATGATTGTGCTATTGTGGGATGACATGAGTCTCAAAATTTGTCTCACTATAGTATTAGCAATAGGACACCAAGTAGAAATTCTCATGCAAGGGATACTAAGTGCAAGATGGATGCAAATATAATTTAAGCTAAGTACAATGAAATGAATATAATAATAACTCTATAACCTGAAACAAAAAGTTATCAACAACAAACAAGAGCACGAAAATTATGTTTTGAATTCTAGAAAATGTAGTTCATAATTTGCACTAGGACTAAATCACCTAGAGGGGCGTATGTGTCCCAGTGAAGGTTTTTTTTTTAAGTTTTGAAAAAAACTCAAATGATTTTTATGCTTTTTAGTTTGTATGATTTGTAACATAAGTGAAAATATAGATTTTATATGATTTGAGACGATTTGAGATTCAAAACTGAAAGTTATATGCACTTTCACTAATGCAAGCTTTATAAACCCTAGAATACCAATTAACTAATGCAACCCCTAATTCAATGTTAATGCAAGCAAGATCTAGGATGATGATGCACTCCAAATAAAAATTATGATGTTCTAAATGAAGGTTCACCAAAATGTAAGAAATAATTTTGTTTTGATTTCTATACTTGGGAGATATAATAACAATATTCTACATTCTCATTCAAGGAAAACCCTAGAGATCTTGCAATAGGTTTGTCCTAGCTTCTGATTGTAAACTAAAAAGGGGTTCACCACCAAGCTAGGGCTTGCAAATGAAAATGAAATGAAAGACCTAATGCTTAAACCTAATGCAATGCAAACTTTCACTAAATGACCTAAAAATGCATGTAAAACATAACATAAAGCTTAGAGATGAAAGGTGTACACTTGGAAACCTAGAGAGGAATGGATGGGGCTCTGAAATGTTGAAAACACTAATTTTAAGGTTGATTTGGACTCATACACCAAACTAGGTGATTTAGTCCTAGATCAGGGTTTTTGTGGAAGAACTGGTTTCTAACAGTGTAGATTTTGGATCTACAAAAACCTATAAATTGACCTATATTGGGACTCATACACTAGAAGTGGCATACTAGTCCATTTAGGGTTTTTTAGAAATTCAATGTTTGTTTCTTCTCTTCAATGTCCACTTTGTCATTTCCAATTGATTTCCATATTTGAAACCCTAATTTGCAACTCGTAGAAGTCTTCCAATGTTCTCCGATGTAAGGTGACAACTTTGATAACTTTCTCTTCAATATGTCTTCAACCTAAATCTGTAAATCACACACTAAAGACAAGGAATTTTTTTTCTTTGTTAGTAGAAAGGGGTTTGCCTTGGTCAAACCCCATTTTGGTAATCAAACCTTGTAATGAAATAAAAAAGAAAGGAGAATGATGAATGAACAACATACAATGTTACAAATCACCAAACCCTAGCAATAAAGTGCTACCAACATGTATGAAGTGGCTCCAATTAATGTAGATCTTGAATCTTGCTTGTATGTGAGAGATCCTGACTTGAATGCTAGCTTGAATCATGAAACCCTGCATCATAATTGTTATCTAAAAAATAAACATGTTGTATGATGACTTTAATGTGATGCTTGATACTTGAATAATGCTCTGAAACACTCCATAATCAGCCCATGAATTCTCTTGAATGCTCTTGTAAACATTCAAATTCTCTTGTGAACTCATATTTTCTCTATGGATGAATACTTGAATGCTTGGGATGAAAATGAGTGAAATAACCTTGTATTTATATTTGATTATGCCTAATTTCCCAAAATTACAACACTACAAGCTGACATCATATCTAGGAGGATAAACTCCCACCAAGAATTTAAGTTAAATTTAATTTTGGTCCACATGGGACTCATAGGCCCAAGGTGGTGTATGAGTCCCATTAGGCATTAATTATGCATGTCCATTTTAAAAAATACTTAGAATGATGTGAAATCAAGATCAAGGCCTAAAAACCTAAGTGGGGCCATACGCCCAAGGTGGCGTATGAGTCCTAGATCACTAAGTCTAGGCCACACAACCTAAAAGCACCTAAATTATGATTAGATGTTGGTTTATGTCGAGGTTATCCTCAAAAAGATGCATTAAATGAAGCTTGTGGATGCAAAATAAGGCCAAATAAGGCATAAAGAAGCCCAATTAATAATGATAACCCTAGAAAAGTGTGAAAGTGTGTTACAACACTTTCAAACACTCTAAATAAGGTACAATTAAGTTCATTTAGCTCACAAGGGCCCAAGACCTAATGTGAATGTGTCAAACACATTAAAACACTAAATCAAGGCAACATTAAGCTCAATTTTAATAAGGAGGACCCAAACAAGTGTGAAAATATCACAGGCGACATTTTTTGACTCTACACATAAATATATATCTATAAATATATGTATGTTTATATAAGTATATATTAAAATAAAAATTTATAACTTTTATCTTTGCATCTAAACATCATTGCGCAAGTCTTGAAACAATAATAAAGAATTCCTATGGTTTAATTTGATATGCATGACCAGAAATTTTTATTATACATAAATTCATTGCACAATCTTTTAAAAGAATGATGACTATTCCTACTACATGCCCAATCATATATTTCAAGTGGTACTATGAAGGTTTATTTAATGGTTTAAGCTACGATAGGTTAGCCAACATGATGTAATTTCAAATAAAAAATTATACCTATGCTTATTTCAAACTTGTACCCACAAAAAAACCAAGCTTGGAAATAAAAGAGTCTTCTAAATCCAACAACACTAAAGTAGTTACAAAAATATTAATTTTTATTTCTTAATTACAAAACCTAATTGAAGACATGATAAGTAAATATTGTTGTAATACGAAATGCGTAATCTACTAAAAAAAAACTATTTGATATAGTACAAGTCATCCAAGTATTTAAAATATTGAATTAGAAAGATATTGAATTCCTATAAAAAATATCTATATATATAGAGTAAAAAAATGTCCAGCCATTATGAATTCTTAAAAAATATAGTACAAAAGAATTCCTTATACCATATAATATGTGACACTAACTCCCACATCAATTTTCCATCTCAAGAATTTCGCTGCTATTATCCTTAATTGATTCCAATTCCAATCTCCAACCCTCATGTGTTTATTTCATTGAGCTCTCTCCTCTTTTAATGTTCTTTTTTTCATATTGTCATATAAAAAATCTCGTCTCCAATCTCTTAGTGTAGAACCGAACTTTCGAATGCATAATTCTTCATGAAATTTCAATTTGAATTTTGAACTTTATTTAATTTTAATATATTTTTTAAATGAGTTATTTATATAATTATATATAACAAAGCTATTTATATATAAATAATAATATATTTATTATATGATTATATATAAATATAAATTATACAATTTATTATTATCAAAAATTTGAAAATATTTTATTTTATTTTTCCAACCAATTTAATTTATTTTTAACAAATATAATAACCATAAAACAGTCATTAATTAAATCATAATGTAAGATGAATGCAACTATGTGAGTGTGTGTGTACGATTTCCATCATGCTCACTATTGGTAAGCAGCTAGTACATCTCTACCTCAACCATGTTCTCACCTTCAACCTGTTCCTACACTCATTTGCAGTTAATATTTTATCAATAGGTTAGTCCATAAAACCATAATCAATAATCAAAATATTTGCATCACAATAATTCCTCATTATTTTAATCACAATAACATGCATTTTAAGGATAACATCTAATTGATCATTAATGAAAACACATTAGTCTATGTTTAAAGAACATATTGTCTAATGCTCTCATTCAATTCCATTTACTATCAAATAAGTTTTGTGCAAGAAAAGTTGAGATGTGACATCCTTCCCCACTAGGAAGAGACATTTTATAGATGTTTTATTAGACACATACTAAAATAAATAAGATTATCACACTCATGCAACAAATAAAAGTATCTCAAAACTAAGCACTCAAATGAGGAAAAGAGCAATCTATATCCTTTTCATTATTCGATGTGGCATTATCCACATAATAGTGGTCCCGCTAGATTTTATATTGCATTATATCTATATTGTGCAACTTAACATTACACCATTCAAGAATTTGAGTGGGCTTCACTAGAACCACTCTTGGATCCTTTAACTATAAAGCATGCCAATCAAGTATATGGGTGGTGTCAAGATGATATGGCTTAAACATAGACAAATGAAATGCATTATGGATTCAAGTAAGAGTAGGTGGTAGAGAAATTCTATAAGAAACTAGGTTGATCACTTCCAATATGTCAAAAGGAACCACAAATCTTAGTGCTAATTTTGAAGATTTTCCAAATGATATAGAAATATTATGAGTTTTAACCCTCAAGAATACCTTATCTCCAACTAAAAATTGTTTGAGATCTCTATTCTTATCTACATAACTCTTCTACCTATCTACTAATTCCTTCCATATCATCTTTATCCTTTTATTTTGTTCATCCATGTCTCTAAGCATATATGGACCAATTACAATTTTGTCTTCCACATTGTCCCAACTGATAGGTGTATGACACATTTTACCATAAAGAGTTTCAAATGGTGTCATCCCAAAAGATGCATGGTAGGAGTTGTTATAAACAAACCGGGCACCAATGGAATATACTTTTCACACTTGTACTATTGATCCATGCAATACATTATAATTCTATCTTCAACTACCCGATTCACTCTCTTTTTGTATTTATTTGTTTTTGGGTGGTATGTTGAACTAAAATTCAATATTATTTCCAATATTTCATTTGATGTTGTCCAAAATCTAGATGTCATCCAAGTATCCTGATATCGTGGACAAATCTCTTAGCCAATATCAATGAACCATCCATAAATTTTATTGGAATGAAGTGTTTTACCATAGTCAACTTAAATAAACAACTACCAAAATGATATCATGCTTGTTCTTGGACAAAAGAAATCATTGAATGAAATCATACTAATAAAATTTTATTTATACTCAGGTATGTCATGTGGGTAAAAATGCCTTGCTAGATACACATGCTTAACTTTGACTTGCTAGCACTCTAAGCATCTAGCTAGATATTTAATTACATCCTTCTTGAGTCCTGGCCAAAAGTATAGAGATATCAATTCTACTATCATCTTAGTTACTCTAAGGTGGCTCAAATAAGGTGCATTGTAAATTTATTATAGAATAAACTCTTTTTCAAATCACTTAAATTTGGAATGTACATTCTTTTTCTGGTATCTCAAAATTCCATTTGATTCCAACATATACTCATTGAAACGATAGTTTGAAGGGTTTTTCTCTATGGCTTGATTTACACTAGAATAGTTTTCATATCCTTGTTGATTATAAACCAATTTTCTCAAATTAGACTTTGTAGTAGTCATGGTTGCTAGATGCCTTCTTTTGCTAAGAGCATCAACTACTTTGTTTGCATTCCCATTGATATTGTAATGTAGAAAATTATACTCCATTCTTAAAGATGGTACAATTTCACACTCATTTAGGACCTATTTTAGTACCCTTACATTCATGACCCTTTAAGTCATCATTAATAGGCCACTAAGACCCTTTATTTCAAATCCTAAGGCTCATTTCAATTGAAATCCAGAAAAAATCAACAAAAGCATTCAATTTCCTAGCAACCCAATATTTGCTCACCTCAAAAAACTAAAGTGGGACTCATACGCCACATTGGGCTTATGAGTTCCCATAGGTGGGACCCATACACCACAAGTGGTGTATGAGTCCTGTGTGACCTCTATTTAGGGTTTGAGCAAGAATTTAATGTTTTTAATTCAAATTTTTGATTGATGTTGTCATTTGTGATCTAATAGATGGAAAATTAGATGAACTGCCTATATAGACTATTGGTGTTTTTCCTAGATAAACCCCAAAATTCTCTAAAGGGGAGCCAACCATTATGTTCAAGGAATCCATAGGCTAGTGGCCAACACAATGAGTAAAGATTTTTGAGGTCTTTACTCCTACACTTCAAGCTCTGTGGGACCTGTGAGGGTATTTTCCTGTTGTTTTCATTCTAATTTATTAAATGAAGAACACTTATGCATAGATGGGTTCCTAATACTAGAAAATGAACAAAATCCACTAAGAATTTGGCTAATATTTAAGTGAATAAGTATCCATTTACTAGGAAAAAGGGTTTATTGTAAACTTACATCTTAGAATTGACAATATTTTAATAAGTATTGTTCTTATTTTTAGCATATGGTTAGATCTATCACCAGTTAATTGGTTACACAAATTCTTGACAAATAGGCCAGTGCCTCATCAATTGGGTAAATGGAGTCGAATATGGAATACCCAGTAATACACAAATTATTTAATCCGGTGGACTATTTTCATAATGCCTTACATTACTAAACTCATAATATCCAAAAAATCACTTCTCATAAATTTGTTTGCAAGTTCTTATAAACCTATGACTCTCCTCAAGCATTTCATTAAGTCTTTGAGCTAAATAAAAAAACAAAGCCACACATTCAATTAAACCATTGAATATAAACAAAAATATCCTTGATATTTTCATTCATAATCTACAAAAATTGTACAAAGAAGATTACATGCTTTAGAATTTATATTTGTTTCGATATCAATAATTCATATAAAACTATTTAAGATTATTACATAGAAGAACCAAACCCAAGATGAATGTCCAACATATCCATCAAGCCTTCTACATTATATCTATTTTATGTACTTAAACTCTACCCAGACCATTCCAAACTAAAAATTATGACCACTATAATGAGCCTTGAAATCCATTTTATAGAATAAGGTAGGAACAAGCATCAAGCTCATTATAGTTACATTTCAAAGATATTTCATTTCAGAATAAATTTGAAGTCACTTCAAAAAAATTCCTTGATGGTGACTTGTAACCATTTACCAAGTAAGGGAAACTGCAATCGTAACAACCATCAAAAGGTTCACCAATACTAGAAAAAGTGACCTCAACCAGCAACGAAAACCTACATTCCATGTCCACATCAAGCCAAAATAACAACAATATCATTATCACAACTAAATTTATGACCCAAACACCACATCCATCACCCATAACCAACATCAGCACTAGATCCATGATACACACGCCCACTTCATGTCTTTGCAACATCCAAAGGAGAAACCATACATCCTTCTTCATCTTTGTCCTTTGCTCCCATGGAATAATCACGTCCACTCAGAGTCTTTACAGAAATTGAAGACACTGCAAGAACCTATTCCCTTTGGGGAGCTAGTTGATTTAGAATCATGAGGTATTGTCGGTACCTTGAGTCCATTTCAATCTGACTATCAGATGGGCTATCAGTGATAGCAATGGGGGAATTCTACTATCCATATGAAGCTCGGTCGTACCTAATATTTCTTTCTATTCCCCTTGAAAATCTTGTATGCTCTTTTCCCTTTCCATCTATCACCTTTGCAGTCACAACTTGATCTCTAAACTGAGAGCTACAACTGGTATAAAGTGATATGGGCTCCTTGCCATGAGCATCCTCTTTTCCTTCTCCCTTCAGGATTGAAGTATCCCTAGGAGTGCTCTATTTGTGCACTGGAACATCACCATGAGGCTTCTAAAAATTAAACCTTGGAGACCTTCACATCAATAGCAAGGAAGCAATCAACTTACTCATCTTATTGAGATATGCAATTCTACACACTCACACTAGAATAATCACCACCCACTGCACAAACACAAAAAAATCAGACTCATGATTACAATGACAAAAATGATAATGCTTAATCCATATTTATTGAGAAATTTGGTGATGTCAATCATCAATTTTCAATGAAAACACATGCTCAAACTGAAATCCAGTTCATCACCATTAACTTACCAAGAACATGGAAATTCACATATCATCCTTCATGATTACAAGAAGTTAGTTCTTCACATGCATAAAGATCAATTTGAACACTCCTAAAGTGCATAGACCATTAATTCTTTCTCTTTGCAAAGAAAAAAAACCATCACATGCCTGTTTTTGGTTTTGAATGTTAACCATCGATCCATCGGTGAGGTGGTAGATCAAATGGTTCAAAATGAATTGACTATATTTGAATTCCCAGAGATCATTGCTCATTCATTTCCAACCAATAAGAAATCGCTAGCCTAGCGCCCACTTCATAGATGCAAGCTCCACCTTCTATTCATTATGGTCATTTGAGGACATCCACGTGACAACCTTTCGCTGAACCCACGACTTTTAACAAGTGCTCACCTTTTCCTTATGAACCAACGAGGAATGACCGATATTGATCCCAGTGCATGATCTGAAGGGAAAAATAGGCATGGATCTAGAGACCCAATAGTGCGGAATACATTCCCTTAACACTAATACAACAGAGGAGTAAATCATAAACTAGTTTCAATAGCTTAACAAACCACTTAATATGAATACATGCAAGTAAAATAAATATTACACAAAGTTGAGCATTCACAGATTGACACAAGATATACGTGGGAAAACCTTTTCAGGTAAAAAACCCACCACACAAAATCCAAACTAATTGTATTACAGTAACAGAACAATTACATACAAAAACTAGTCTCCTCTGATCAGCTCACAACAACACACCTCGAGTTACCTCTCTTCTCACTGTTACAATGTTTTCCTTCCAAAACATATAGTTCGAACTTGCTTCATGCACTATGTCATCGACTTCTTTAAGTCTAACGTTGCATTCAATTTTATCAGTCAATTGTCAAACACTAGGTACAAAACATGTCTGATTCAATCATACCCATGATCTACCCATACCGATCTTCCTGCATCGAGCCACCCAGGAATTAAAGCCTTCACCCAATATTAGGTTCAGATTCACCACCCTAGGTTGACCTGCACCTGCAACAATTACTCTTTTGGTGTTTGACCAATCATGCTTTGACACTGAGCCACATGTCTACCAAACATTCATCATTCGCTTCCGAAAACAAGTCCAACTTGGTCAAACCAGGCACTGAGCTCAACCGAGCTCCTCATAGTCCTTATCACGCTACCGCAAATCCCACTTGATCAACTCATGGTATGGTGATAAGTGGTCTGAGTCCACTCTAGCTCTACCCAAAACTCCTACCGTGCTACCGCAGGTGGCTCCAAGATATACCATGGTACAGTGGTAACCGACCTTGCTGATCGCTAGTGGTCTTACAGTGGTCACCCCTTTGGATGGCCATGGTATGGTAGTAACCGCCATGCCAGACCTAGGTGGTTTTACCGCGGCCACCGCGGTCAGCCCTGTGGCTGGCCGCAGTATGGCGGTAATCGCCAAGCCAGCCACAAGAGGCTTTACCGCGGCCACCGCGCTCAACCCTTTGGCTATCCACGGTATGGTGGTAACCACCAGGCCAACCGTAGGCGGCTTTACCGCAGCCACCATGGTCAGCCCTTTGGCTGGCTACGGTATTGGGGTAATCGCCAGGCCAGCCATAGGCAGCTTTACCACGGCCACCGCGGTCAACCCTCTGGTTGGCCGCAGTATGGCGGTAACTGCTAGGCCAGCCACAGGTGGCTTTACCATGACCACCATGGTCAGCCCTTTGGCTGGCTACAGTAATCACCAGGCCAGCTGTAGGAGGCTTTACTGCGGCCACCGCGGTCACCCCTTTGGCTGGCTGCAGTATGGCGGTAACCTCTAGGCTTGTCACCACCAAAGCAAGCCAAAGCCACCATAGTAAAGTGGTAAGGGCCAAACATATAACAAAGAAAGCGTTGAGGGAGATGGAAGGGGCAACATGACTGGAAATAGAGATATAGATTCTCACCAAGCTCCCACTTGGCGAACATTTCTAGCAACCCCAAATCAACAACAATCACTATTTGTCATAGGCCCCAAGGCCCATCGATTTTGCGCACCATCTAAACTTGTCTATGCTAACAGGCTTTGTCAAAGCACCTGCAACATTCTTCAAGGTATCAAACTTTTCAAGACTGACCTTTCCATCTTCAACCATATCCCTTATGAAATGATATTGCACATCAATGTGTTTGGTTATGGCATGAAAGGTAGGATTCTTTGCTAAACAAATGGCACTTTGACTATCATAGCAGATTGAAATCTACCTAGCATTGAATCCGATGTCTGAACACAAATAGTTTAACCAAACAACTTCTTTGCAAGTGTGAGTTGCAGCCATGTACTCTACCTTTGCCATGGATAAAGCAACTACAGCCTGTCGCTTGCTCATCCAACTGATAGCTCCACCATTAAGCATGAAAGTGTATCCACTAGTGGATCATTTGCTGTCAATGTCCCCTACCCAATTTGAATCAACATAACCTTGGATGCTGATAGATTTTTGTGATGCAACCATACTGCCATGGTAATAGAGTGCATAATCTGAAGTCCCCTTCAAATACTTGAATACTCTCTTCACAACATTCCAATGCGATCTTCCCGAATTTTCCATAAATCAGCTTAGAACTCCCACTACTTGGGCAATGTCTGGTCTTTTAAAGACCATTGCATACATCAAACTGGCAACAACACTTGCATAAGGCACACTGGTCATGTCCTCCATCTCTATAGCAGACTTTGGATAGTCTTCAATAGACAACTTAGTTCCATGCATGATTGGAACAACAAGCTGCTTTCAGTCATCCATGCTAAACCTCTCCAAAACTGTCTTCACATACTTACTCTGACTAACCCAAAGTTCTCTATTGGTTTTGTCCCTGGAAATCTCCATTCGAAGAATGTACCTAGCTGCACCAAGATCTTTCATCTCGAACTTTGCAGACAACTGAGATGTAAGGTCAAAAATCATAATCTTGCTATTTCCAATAAATAACATATCATCCACATATAGGGTGATAACAAGCACACGACCATTTTCAGATTTATAATAAATGCAATGATCAAACTTTGATCTCACAAACCTAATTGATAACACAAATGTGTCAAATTTATGGTACCACATTCTAGGAGATTGCTTTAAACCATAGAGAGATTTATTTAATCTCCAAACCAGATTTTTTTTACCTCTTTCAACATAATGCTTAGGCTGGGACATGTAAATTTCTTCTTCTAGCTCACCATGGAGAAAATTTGTCTTCACATCCCTCTACTCAATTTCAAAATCATATATAGTTGCTAAAGACAAAAGAAATCTGATGGGTGTCAGCTTTTCTACACAGGAAAAAATCTCTCCATAATCTATTCCCTCAATTTGAGAAAAAAATTTTGCAACTAGTTGTGCCTTATACTTCTCAACACTGCCATCAAGACCTATCTTCTTTTTGAATATCCACTTACAGCCAATAGGCTTTCACCCTTTAGGCAGTGGTACCAAATTCTAGGTATCATTATTTTTCAAAGAATCCATTTCTTCATTCATGGCTCCTAGCCAAGACTTTGAATCAGCCATGTTGATTGCTTCTTTAATAGTCCTAGGTTCATCAGTGCTGGTAATTAAGGCATAAGCATAATTTGAATCTAACATAAAGAAACCATACCTATCAGGTTGCCTTTTTTCTCGAGTAGATCTTCTTACAAGCTGAGGTTGATCTTCATCATCAGAACTTCCAGAGTTGCTTGATCTCTCCTCAGTCTCAGGTACACCATGCAGCTCTTCCCTTTCAGGAGTTTGGGGAATTTCAACTGCATTCTTGTTCTTCTTGTCACTCTTATTTTTCCCAAGCTACTGATCACTAACTGAAGTTTTTAGCTCACAAAATATCATGCTTCTACTATGCAAAACCTTCTTAGTAATAGGGTTCCAAAGCTTGTATCCCTTCTCACCAACTCCATAGCCGATGAGGATACACTTGATAGCCTTGTTATCCAATTTAGATCTCTTTTCATTTGGCACATAAACATATGCCTCATAGCCAAACACACAGACATGTCTCAGAGAGGGATTCTTACTAGACCATGCTTCCAAAGGTGTCTTATCAACAAGAGCTGAACAAGGAGATCTATTTATCAAATAATATGTTGTAGCCATAGCCTCAACCCAAAACTTCTGCTCCAGACCAGCACCACTCAGCATAATCCTTGCCTTTTCCATCAGTGTCCTATTCAACCTTTCAGCAACTTTATTTTGCTGTGGAGTATAAGGCATTGTCTTATGCCTTTTAATTCCATGATCAATACAATACCTTTCAAAATTTGCAAACAGAGTTCACCACCATTTTTTGTCCTCAAACACTTAATTTTCCTTCCAGTCTAATTTTCAACCAAAGATTTAAATTCTTTAAACTGACTGAACACTTCTGATTTACTTTTAATGAAGTATACAAATGCCCTTCTTGAATAGTCATCAATAAAAGACACATAATATCTAGACTTCGATAACAAAGGAACATTGACTGGACCAAACACATCAGAATGAACATAATCTAGTATACCAGAAGATTTGTGAGGACTGAAATAAAAAGAAACATGGTGTTGTTTTCCATAGATGCAATGTTCGCAAAAATCAAACTCAGGGTTTCAATCATCAAGCCCTTCTACAAGATTTTTATTCTTCAAGGTTTTTAAACCTTTCTCACCAATGTGACCAAGTTTGTGATGCCATAGCATAGTCTTCTCGGTTGGGAGTTTTACCTCCATTGCATTTATAGCCAGAGAAGAGTCTTCATCTTTCTCTATAGGTGCAGCATTACATGACTTTACAGAGGCATTGTTACAAAGAATAGGACGTGCATCTAGCTTGTACAGAGTGCCAATACAAACACCCTTAGCCAACACCATTGCACCTCTACCCATTTTACACCCTTTACTTGAAAAAGAAACCTCTACACCATCATCATTTAACTTATTAACAGAGAAATTTTTTTGAGCCAAACCTGGTATGTGAAGTACGCCACCAATACCTTTGACTCTTTCTCTGCCAACTATCTCCAACATTGAATCACTTGCCAAGTATACCTTTCCACCATCATACTTCTCGTATTTAGAGAACCATTCTCTATTAGATGTCATGTGAAAATAAGCACTTGAGTCAATCAGCTAGACATCATTTAATGCTTGAGTTTTCAAGGCTACTGCAATGAAGGCATTTGTATCACTTTGAGAAGATTCATTGTCAGAAGCATTCTTCTTCTTCTTCTCCTTGTAGTCCCTCCTGATATGACCAGGTTGCCCATAGTTCCAGCATCTCACCTTGAACTTTTTACCAGGAGACTTTGATCTCCCTGCAGATTTGGATTTTGACTTCTTGTCTTTGTTCTTACCCTTCTCCTTTGATCTACCTCAAACAGAAAGAGCCTCATTAGCCATCTCTAAAGACTTCCTCCGCATCTCTTCAGATAACAATGAGGCAACAACATCTTCCATCTTGAAAGTAGCAGTAGTGCTTCCAATGACCATCACAAGATGATCCCAACTATCAAGTAATGAACACAATAAGAGCATGCAATGATCCTCCTCCTAAATCTTTACTCCTACAGATGTCAGCCGAGTGACACTCATGTTAAACGAGTTCAGATGGCCTATAATAGAAGCACCTTCATCCATCTTCAAGGAGTACAACTTCTTCCTCAAGAATAACTTATTTACTAGAGACTTTCCCTAATAAATATCACCAAGCTTCTTCCACAATGAAACTACAAACTGCTCCTCATGGACGTTTAGGAGAACAGAATCAGCAAGACTCAGTCCTATCAAACCTCTCACTTTTCTATCAGTAAGATCCCAAACTTCTTGCATAGTACTTTGTGGCTTAGTTCCAGACACTGCAATCCAGAGGTCTCTATCCACAAGCAAGTCTTCTATCTTGAGTTTCCATAACTCAAAGTTACTGCCATTAAATTTTTCAATGTCTATTCTACCAAATGTACTTGCCATCTCAAAACAGAAACAAGTTAAAAACAATGCAATACTCCCACTAAAATAGTATTAGAACAAAAAACTAATCTTTCCTACAAGGATAACACAACTGGCCAAGATCTGATACCACTTGAAGGAAAAAATAGGCATGGATCTAGAGACCCAACAATGCGAAATACATTTCCTTAACACTAATACAACAAAGGAGTAAAGCATAAACCCATTTCAATAGCTTAACAAACCACTTAAGATGAATACATGCAAGTAAAATAAATATTACACAAAGTTGAGCATTCACAGATTGACACAAGATATATGTGGGAAAATCTTTTCAGGTAAAAAACTCACCACACAAAGTCCAAACTAATTGTATTACAATAATGAAATAGTTACCAAAAAAAAATAGTCTTCTCTTATCAGCTCACAGCAACACACCTTGAATTAATTCTCTTCTCACTATTACAATGTTCTCCTTACAAAACATACAGTTTGAACTCGCTTTCATGCACTATGTCATCGAATTCTTTAAGTCTAACATTGCATTCAATTCTATCAGTCAATCACCGAACACCAGGAAAAAAATATGTCTGATTCAATCACACCCATGATCTGCCCATACCGATCTTCCTGCATCGAGCCACCCAGGCATTAAAGCCTTCACCCAATATTAGGTTCAGATTCACCACCCTGGGTTGATCTACACCTACTGCAATTACTCTTTTGGTGTCTGACCAATCATGCTTTGACACTGAGCCACGTGTCTGCCAAACATTCGTCATTCACTTCTAACACCGAGTCCAACTCGATCAAACTAGGCACTGAGCTCAATCCAGCTCCTCACAATCCTTACCATGCTACCACAAGTCCCACTTGATTAGCTCGCGGTATGGCGGTAAGCGATCCAAGTCCACCCAAGCTCTGCCCAAAACTCCTACTGCGCTACCATAAGTGGGTCCAAGACATACCACGATACAATGGTAATCGGCCTTGTTGACCACTGGCGGTGTTACGACTCCCACCGCGATCAGCCCTTTGGCTGGCTGCAGTATGGTGGTAACCACTAGGCCAACTACGGGTGGCTTTACCGCGGCCATCGTGGTCAGCCCTTTGGCTGGTCGTGGTATGGTGGTAATCACCAAGCCAGCCGCAAGTGGCTTTACTACGGCCACTGCAGTCAGGCCTTTGGCTGGTCACGATATGGTGGTAACTGCCAAGCCAACCATAGGTGGCTTTACCACCGCCATCGTGGTGAGCCCTTTGGCTAGCCACGGTATGGTGGTAACCACCAGGCCAGCCATAGGTGGCTTTACCGTGGCCACCATGGTTAGCTCTTTGGCTGGCCGTAACCGCCAGACCAGCCACAAGTGGCTTTACCGCAGCCACCGTGGTCAGCCCTTTGGCTAGCGGCGATATGGCGATAACTGCCAGGCTAGCTGTAGGTGGCTTTACTATGGCCACCGCTATCAGCCCTTTGGCTAGCTGTAGTATGGCGATAATTGCTAGGCCTGTAACTGCCAAAGCAAGCTAAAGCCACTGCAGTAAAGCGGTAAGGGTCGAACAAATAACAAAGAAATCACTGAGGGAGAAGGAAGGGGCAACATGATCTTCACCATCAATTTAAAACATCAGGCTATAAGCCAAATAGTAGAAACTAGGCCCATGTTCGTATAAGGACATGCATCATCATCTCATAGACCTCATGCCAAATAACAAGCCAACACTTGAAACCAGCGAGCCTATGGGGAATGACTTAGATTAGATCTTGAAATTGTATGATGTCACAACCTACGCATGAGACAAAGTTAGTACTAAAGGTGAAGCCATGACTAGGTTGATGACAATTAGACCCTCAGGGCATGACTTAAACATAAGTCTTTTAAAAAATACTTTGGCTTGACTTAAGGAAAATTTAAAATGGGCAACACGAGGGATGATTGACACTCCTAGACAAAGGGGTCGGTGACAAAACACATTCGAAGGCTCAAGTGATAACTTAAAAGACCAATAACCGCTATGACAAGTCACCATGAAATTAAAACGCATGAGGGTTTAGGATGAAAAATAGTGAAATTTGGGTTTTCTAAGCTAAAAACCCTTCCCTATCTTTGGGGACAAAGGCTCCCAAAACTTGATTAGACTAGGTGTTACTAAAAAAAAATAGATTTGGGAGCTCTGTCAGTGGCTCATGCTCGGGGACGTATACCCCCTATGGGTATAGCGAGAATCCATAATCTCAGGTAGAAGTAGACTAGCATAGAGACATAATAAACAAGAACAACAAACAATAAACATTGATTATAGGGATATATATTGTATCTTTCATTTCCAATCCAAGAAGCCTCCCTTAGTTTCTTAGGCTTCATTCTCCAAATTGGGGGCCAAATGGCCCCCAAAACTTAGAAGCACTTCTTTCCTCTATCAAATACATTATCATGTGTAGATTGGAATGGATCAATACTTATACCAAGTACCTTTACACAATCAACTCCATCATTACCAACATGATCGACCATTTTCCTAAAACTGTCTTGTCCATAGCTCAACTCTAATGTACTCTTATTTGGTTGCATTGGAAAAATGAAATATCCATATTCTATTTTATCATTCCTACCATTAGTTCTATTCTCATATTAAAATCTCATTTCAGGTTGAGAGGTTTCATAAACACTTTAGTACAGACCTTGCAAGCAATCCTCAAGTATATCAAAATAGAAATATTCAGATTCAAGAGTTTTACTACAATGAAAATCAAGACCAAGAAAAGGATCCAAGTATCCTGGTCTAAAAAAATCAGCACTCATATTATCTTCAACACCAATTTTCTACCCATTTGATAAGAACATTTCCATAATTATATCAAAAAGCTATGGGGCATCAGTAAAGAAAAACCTGAACCCAACCTCACATTGATCAATAAAACATCCATTGTTGCTCGCATCATTTAGGAGCTCAATATACCATTCAAAAGACCCTACACTATCAACATAATTTAAAAATTCATCAAATTATATTTCTCTGTCAACATATAATAGAATTAATCTAGGATCAATGCAATCATGCGGATGCACAAATTTATCATCGAACATTGAAAATCTTCCTTCACTAGGGTGTGCACCATTTTCCTTTATACATGTGGTTAATAGTTTAACAACCACCTGACAACAATTATCTTGAACCACATGGACATGAGTATATTCATCAACTCTAATATTATCACCCTAGAAAATCACTACTTTATCTCTGACACTTTCATCATTAGTAATATGACACTCAAGATCATTGTCATGAGGAACAAAATTCTCAGTTTAAAAATTTCCAATGTATGAATCACTACCAAGTACAAATGACAACATACCTGAATTACATTCTTGGTTATCATCAGATGTAGTGTGCTCATTCACTTATGGGAAAGTGACCTTACTGATACTTATACTCCTACATCCTTCATGTGAATAGGGAGTTGTTGATTTAGGAATACCATCTTCAAAGATGGAATGAAAAACCTTAATGTCATCTTAGCTTTCATTCCTTCTTGCTTGACCTATATCAACTCCAGTATAGTCATAGGTGATATTCGCCAAGGATTCATCAAGATCCTCAAGAAAGAGTGGATTATTCCTACACCAATAAGAATCATCATTTACCATCTCATCTAATGGAGAAGATTCATCATACAAGAGATTTTTCCACACCTTCATTGTTGTCTCACATACCCTTTCCTTCTCATCATGAGGATTCCCATTCCTAGAATCATAAAAGTACTCAAAATCATTATAATCACCTGAACAAAAAGGAGAATAATTCTCAACATCATATGCATAATTTGCATTCAATATGATTGGCCCACATTCTAAGAACTCTTCACATGAAGAAAATTGTTCACTCCCAAGTAGGCACATCCTTTCAAGGCTATCAACATATTCTCTACTTGGAGAAAGAGATTCTATCTCTATCTCATAAGAAGAATTATAATCAATAGAGAACCAACCAAGCTCAATCTCATCACCTTGGTCTCTGACTTGTGACATAACATTGACTACATGTGCATCACCATCATTGACTTCATCAATTTGAAATTACCTCTCACCTTCCTTGTATTTCTTCAATTCTAAGTACATCCCAAGGGTGGAAATCATGCATAATTACCCTATCTTTATATTGGATATCTTCATTCTCATCACCACTACTAGAAATTGCATCTATGTTGCTTGTGAACTTGATTACTTTTCCTCTTCATCTTCCTTAGCATGGTAGTCATTGATGAAATTTTGAGAAAAAACATGTTGTATGTCGCCATACTTGATCTCTTCTACAGTCCTTATCTATTCCACTACTTGATCAAGACCACGAGGTTTCAAATCCTTCGGTAACTTAACCAACCCTATCTTATAAACCTCACAAAACAATTCAATGCATATTAAATCATTAGGTCTAACACTCTTGGGTATCTCTATTAGGATATCCATAAATCTTGAAAACAAGTCATATGGTGATTCTCATGCATATCTTTTCACTTTGTACAACTTCCTAACAAGGGACATTGAATCAATATTTCCTAGATCTTGTTGATGTATGGTTGGGACATGCCCAAGATCTACATGTAATCGAGATGGAACAAGTAAAGCATCTGAAGTATCTTTGTCTTGAAAAAAAAATTTGCTACCTAGCCCTTTTGGTTCATTAGCTTGAATCCTACTTGAGCCACTCATACTATTAGCCAAATGTTCTTTCATAATTGAGTATTTTAAATTGTTTTCAATATTTATGGCAGCTTGATAAGCTTGTTGTAATGTAGTAGGCTCTTTTTCCCTCAACAAGTAGCTCATCTTACTATTAAATGCACCAAGGTACACAACCAAACACTCAACATCATTTGGTCTCATGTTTTTAGGAATGTCCCTTATGGCCCTAGCAAATCTAAGATTGAAAGTAGTGATCAATTTCTCTTCATTCCTACTAATCTCCATGAATTTTTTTTTCACCAAACTTGGATTCACTCCCTCACCAATAAACCCATGAAGGCCATCTTAAACTCATCCCAATAATGTATGAAAGATGCTGGTAGAAAATAAAACCAATCTCTCACATCTCTTTTTAGGGTCTGAACAAACAACATCAAGACCACATCTTCAAAGTTTATTTCATAATCCCCCATCATATCAAAAAATTCTTGCAATTTTTTTCTTTTTGATTCAGACCTTTCACCATTGAACCTTGGTATTTTATCTCCGATCTTAGGTGTGACCATATTTGGGTAACCACAAATATTACCAAAATTAATAACGACATACCTCTCGGTACTCAAATTTCCTTGGTGTGACAAGAATGGTTCATTATGCATGGTTGTATCAACACCCACACCAGAGTGTGTGGTTTGACAATACATCTGACTACTCCCTTAGAAGATTTGTTAAGACTACCTTAGTATTACACAAGACAACACCACTTCCTTTTGGAATTATAATCCTAAATCCTTACAATGAAAACCTTCTATCTCTACTTTGCATAACATCTTTCAAGAAGTGAAATTCATGAATATGGAAAAATTCTACATCCTTTTCAATTTAACTTCAGAATCATACAAAGATTACCATTCATTTTCCCTATCTCAGTGCTATTTTACCAAATTGGGAATTATTTACATCGTATATCTTAACAATTCCCTCAGATTACTTACAAGTGTGACACTATTTTCTTCAAGTTCATGTGAATACCTGGAATTTTAGAGTAGCCATTCACCTTCGAGTTTGAAACTTGCATATTTGAAGCACTGTTGCATTCTTTATCAAGTTCTTTGAGTTAGAGTCACAACCTCTCTTCACAAAGGAGTAAAATTCAAATAAGATCAAGTGTCTTCAAAATAGATATTGTTCTAGGTTGCTCCAACACTAAAGTGATCTTCAGATGCTTTGAGCTTTGCTACAACTAAATCCTTCACTAGGTTCAATAATTCTTCAATATTCGAATAGGATGTTTAGACTTATCACACCATTTGATTTTGTGATGTTATAGTCTGCAATTGGGATTATTTTTTAATGAATTTCTCAAAATTTTCCCCAGTAGAGATGCCAATTATTTTGGTGTTTTTTCTAGTTGAACCCTAGAATTATCTAAAGGGGAGCCAACCCTTATGTTCAAGAAATCCCTAGGCTAGTGGCCAACATAATGAGTAAAGAGTTCTGAGGTCTTTAATCTTGCACTTCATGCTCTGTGGGACTTGGGAAGGTATTTCCCTATTTTGTTCATTCTAATTTGTTAAATGGAGAACACTTTTGCACAGATGGGTTCCTACAACTGGAAAATGAACAAAATCCACTAACGATTTGGTTGATCTTTAAGTGAATAACTATCCATTTACTAGGAACAAGGATGTATTATAAACTTACATCACAAAATTGACAAGATTTTAATTAGTATTATTCTTATTTTGAGCCTATGGCTAGGTCTATCATTAGTTCATTGATTATACAAATTCTTGACAAATAGGTGAGTGCCTCATCAGTGGGGTAAATCGAGTCAAATATGGAATACCTAGTAACATAAAAATTATTTAATCCTCAAATAGGTGGACTATTTTTGTAATGCCTTACATTACAAAACTCATAGTATCCAAAACATCACTTCTTACAAAATACTTTGGAATTTCTTATAGACCTATGACTCTCCTCAAGAATTGAATTAACTCTTTGAGTTAAAGCACAAAATAGAGTCATACATTCAATTAAATCATTAAAAATAAATGAAAGGATCCTTGATATTTTCATTCATAATGTGCAAAAATTGTACAAAGGAGAGTACAGGCTTTAGAATTTAGATTTGTTTTGATATCAGTAATTCATATAAAACTATTTAAGACTATTACATAGAAGACCCTAACCCAAGATGAATGGCCAATATATCCATCAAGCCTTTTGCATTATATCTATTTTATGTACTTAAAATCTACCCAGACCTTTCTAGAATGAAAATTCTAACCACTATAATGACCCTTGAAATCCATTTTATAGACTAAGGGAGCAATAAGCATCGATCTCATTAAAGTTACATTTCAAAAATATTTCATTTCAGAAAAAAAATTGAGTTTCTCTTCAAAAACATTCCCTAGTGGTGACTTGTAACCGTTTACCAGGCAGGGGAAACTGCAATCGTAACAACCACCAAAAGGTTTTCCAATTCTAGCAAAAGTGATCTCAACCACCAACCAAAAACCTGTAGTCCACATCCATGTCGAGCGAAAATCATAGAAATATAATTATGACAATAAAATTTATGACCCAAAAACCACATCCATCACCTAGAACCAACATCAACACCAGAGCCATGATACATGCACCCACTTCGCATCTTTGTAACAACCAGAGGAGAAACCACCGCTCCTTCTTCATCTTTTTCCTTGCCCTCCATGGAATAATCATGTCCACTCAAAATTTTTTTGAACCTAATGTGAATGCTCATACACTTGGCATTGTCACTCAGTCTCCATCAAAATCAAACTACAAGAAGGTAAAAGATAAAATGATCACAAATCAGTTCACTTTTTACTCTTATATATGTTTAAATTAGGTCATTTTCATATTATGGTTAAAATTTATTTGCAATTAAAACTAGCATATTGGGGGCTAGATAGCTCCATTTTTTATGTCATTTGTTACATTGGATTCATGATTCTACTCTCATTCTCATCAAATTTCTATCACTATGTGGTATGGTACTTGGAAATACCCTATGATATGACTTATTAAATTTGATGTGGTTAGACTGCTACCTTGATTCCACATCCATAAAAGAAAGAAAATCCAAGGGGGGGGCATACATCTACCCTTGAATTTGATTTCATGAAGAAGTTAAATAAGAGGATTTTTGAATGACTAGCGAAATTGTTTTGTAAGATGTAGTTCCTAACATTATGGTTTTGTAGATAGCTATAGTGGAGGATTCATTCTTAGATGTTTACAAATGAATCCATATGACTATCCTTTTATGAAATGAAGTTATTCCTTTAGCTTGCATATGCACTATGAGTCATATGGGTGCTAAAGTGATGGCTAAATGTAGTGTAGAAAATTGTATGCCCTTCTTGGAGATGGTACAATTTTACACTCAGTTAGGACCTATTTTAGTTCCCTTGCATTCATGACCCTTTAAATCATCATTAATAGGCCCCTAAGACCCTTCATTTTAGATCCCAAGGCTTATTTTAGTTGAAATCCTAACAAAATGAAAAAAAGCATTCAATTTTCTAGCAACCCAATATTTTATCACCCTAAAAAACTAGGGTGGGACCCATATGCCACAAGTTGCGTATGAGTTCCATGCGGCCCCTTTTTAGGGTTTGAGCAAAAAATTAGGGTTTTTAATTCAAAATTTTGGTTGATGTCGACATTTGGGATCTAATACACGGTAAACTAGATAAATTTCCTATATAAATAAGGTCTCAAATCATTATTTCCCCTAAGAAAGAGAGAGGAAAAGTAATTCAAGCAATCTTGGAATTTTCAAGAAAGAGCATTTCTTTGTAGCTGCATTGTTGCTCATCTTAAGGGGGGGTGTTAGAGCATTTATTCCGAAGGCCGTACTTTGGGCATACAATATCATTTTTTGGCAAACAAGATATCGTTGGAAAGCTAGTTTCCTCATCTTTCCAGTGGTGTGGGTCTCATCACTTCTTTTTTTCATCGGTGCATTCTACAGCCAGTTGAAGACAAAGGGGCTATTTTCAGTCTCAAGCTCATAACTTTTGATCAGTTTCTCCATTTTTTGCAATCTCACTGGCGTTGGAACCATATTTCAGAGCTCTTCAGTTTCATCCATGCAATTTTTCTAGATTTCACTCTAGGTATATTTTATTCAGTTATTTGTGTTTTCACACTCTGGTGGATTACTTGGACATATTTGCTTTTGGAAAATTTTTGTTTGCATGGGATGCTTTTTTTTTGGATGTTCTTCACGTATTTCCAGCATTTTGTCCTTTGAGGACATTTTGAGCATCATTTATAAGCTATCTTTTATGTAAACGCCCTGAGATAAAGTGCCACACTATTGTACATGCATCTTTTGGGGATTTTGCACGTAAGGTTGTGCCATATTTTTTACTCGCACTGATATTATAAAGTACCATGAGGGGTTGTGTATTTTTCCTTTGTTTTGCCATCACATCTTTGTTCGGTGAGTGTCCCTCCATGACGACAGTGAATCCATACCATGGGGGGTTGTGTAGTTTGCCTTTGTTTGCCATCACACCTTTGTCCGGTTAGTGTCCCTCTGTGATGACCATGGATCCATATGATTCCAACCTCATGCACATGTGCTTTGTTTTGCACACCACTTTTTCAGTTGCAGGTGCTATCTTGCACACTTTCAGATGTTTCTTCTCCTTCATGCACTATAGGGTGTTTCATATTATTTTAGTGGATCTGTCAGGATCTCCTAGTTAAGCATTATCGAGGGGTTATTATACTATTTGTGCTAATTCTTCCTTGGTTTCTCCTTGGAAGGGATCTTCCATTCTCAGTTGATCAGTGTTTCAGACTATTGGTTCTTGTGCCATCTATATCTTCGTTCTAGGTGTTTGCCTTTGTTTTCCATTTGATTCGAGTAGTGTCATATGGGCACTTATGTAGATTGTTGTCTTCTTGTTCCTGATCATCCTATCTTCAGTGGAGGTTCTTCAGCACCATAGTAGTCATCTTTCGACAGTTGTTTGTAGCTTCTTCTACTTTAGTGATGTTTCTTTTTTGGCCTTCTGCATCTCTTTTTGGAGTAGAGCTTTTTTCCATGAGGTTTTCTCTATTTCTCCTCTTTACAGAGATTTGGTTGTATTTGGGTACCTGATCTAGCCTAGTTGTTGGGACCCATGTTTTCCTTCTTGCTTTTTTGTTACCTTTGCTTTTTTTCATTTGTTTGTAGCTACACTCTTGCTCATCTTAAGGGGGGGTGCTAGAGTAAAGGTCTTAACTTAATTATGTTTATTAAGTTACCTTTATTCCCTTCTTAAGATTTCACATTAGTTTGCATAAAGTGACATTTAATAATTATATTAATTATTAAATGTTATCCTATTAGGGCTTCTATTAGGGTTTTATTAGGGTTTGCATGATCTCCTTTTTATAAGGATTGATCCCATTGTATTTCATATCAATTCATTCTCTCATTCTCTCTAATATATACATTTTCAGTTTTCAGAGAACCCTTGCTTGTTTGTCTCCATCTCTTCTTTTGTGATAGGTTATTTGCATGCAAGTGATCTTCAAGGTTTGTGGTGTTGTATTTTCTCAACTCCTACAATTTCAAAAAAGTAGAATAAGAATAATACACCACTTGTATCATACGATTCTTGGTACAGGATTTTTCTGGATTTTGAAGGATTTAGAATTATCCTTGAGAAATTCTAGTTTCTACCTAGAAACCCTAAACTAGGAATAAATTTCCCCTACTAATGTATGAGTCACAATGTGCATTAAAAGTTAGATTTAGACTTGGTTCAAGCCTCTTCAATTTTACAGGTGCCCCTCTGTCCTTTCTCCAATTTTCAATTTTGATTTGAGTTCATTTTCTAAGTTACATTGTTAGGTTTTGCATATTACTTTCATTCCTTACCATTCCAAGCCTTTGCTTGGTGGTGAACCCCATTTCAGTCTTTGATCATACCCCTAGGACACCTTATTACAAATCTCTTTTGCATATTCCATTTCTAGATTGATATCTCTAAGGTGGTGTATGAGTGTTGGTATAGTTCTTTTTCAGGATTTCAAAGGATTTAAAATTGTCACTGAGAAATTCTAGTTTCTACCCAAAAACCCTAAACTGGGACTAAATCACCCCTACTAGCATATGAGTCCTCGTGTGCATTAAAATTTAGATTTTCAAGAGTTTATACCTTGTTTGAAACCTCTTCATTTTTCTAGGTGCCCCTCTATCCTTTCTTCAGTTTTCTATTATGATTTGAGTTCATTTTCTAAGTTACATTGTTAGGTTTTGTATATTACTTCTAGTACTTGTCTTTCCAAGCCTTTTCTTTGTGGTGAACCCCTTTTCAATCTTTGATCATACCCCTAGGACACCTTATTGTAGATATTTTTTTCATATTCCATCTCTAGATTGAGATATATTTGGTCATACCCCTAGGACACTTTGAGATCTCCATGGGGGGGTTAACTGAGGTAAAGCCCCCATAAGAAAATCAATACAATATTTTATTTTGCAATTTTTTTAGAAGGTTCAGATCTGAAAACAAAGTTTGGACAGAAGAGCATGGATAGAAGAACAAATTCAGATCTTGACATTACAAAAAAGAAGAATGAGATTCATACACCAGTTGTGGAATATGAGTCTTGGTATAGTGCTTTTTATGGATTTCTAAGGATTCAAAATTATCACTAAGAAATTCTAGTTTCTACTTAGAAACCCTAAACTGGGACAAAATCGCCCCTACTGGTGTATGAGTCCTAGTGTGCATTAAAATTCATATTTTAAAGAGTGTAGATCATGTTTCAAGCCTCTTCAATTTTATAGGTGACCCTCTATACTTTCTCCAATTTGCTAATCTGATTTGAGTTAATTTTGTAAGTTACATTGTTAGGTTTTGCATAATACTTTCATTACTTATCTTTCCAAGCCTTTGCTTGGTGGTGAACCCCCTTTCATCCTTTGATTGAATACCCCCAAGACACCTTATTGTAGATATTTTTCCCATATTTCATCCCTAGATTGATATCTCTAAGGTTTCCTTGAATGAAACTTGAAGGAAATTCATGGAGGAACCCTAATCCCCCTTTTATTCTATCCCAAAACATAGAATGATTGTTTTCTTCATTTCAGATATAATCACTGCCAAAATAATATTCATTAAGGAACTCTAACCATCTCCTCTATCAAGTGTTGAGGTTGGGTTGTGTGAAAATATACTTGAGTCCTAGGTGGTTTGTCTTTACATATCTACATCTTTATCACATGAGTGATGGTTGCTAACTCTAAGTCATGTGGTGCATAGTACACATCATTCTACTTTAACTTCCTTGATTTGCAATCCACTACTTTCTCATTTTTCATTATAACTCCTCCTACACCTCTTAATGCATCAGTTACCACTATGAATTCTCCATTTAGATCAAGTGTAGTCAAAATTGGATCTATAGTGAGATTTTCCTTCAAAATTTGGATAGCTTGCTCACACTTATCATTCCACTCATATATTTTTTCTTTCTTTTAGAGTGAAGTGATCAGTGCTATAGATTTAGACAACCATTCTATTAAATTCCTATAATATCATGCAAGTCACATGAAGCTTCAAAATTTAGCTACATTTTGTGATGTAGGCCAGTCAATTATTATAGTGATTTTCTTTGAAACTATAACAATTCCTTCTACTCAAATGATATGTCATAGATAATGCACATTATCTTGATACAAGGTACACATAGATAGCTTTCAAAAAAAATGGCTCCCTCAAGCTTGTAACACTATATTTAAATGCATTTCATGCTCCTAAATATTCTTGGATTAAATCAATATATCATCCACAAAATCATCTAAGTCTAGTCTCTTAATTTACACTATTCATTAAGTTCATGAAAGCAACAAGAGAATTGGTTAACCGGAATGACACTAAAATGAATTCATAATGGCCATAACAAGCCCTAAAATATGTCTTGGGAATGTCCTTATGTTTAATCCTCAATTGGTGATATTCAAATCTTAGTCCTTTTGGCAGAAAAAATAGTACTCCCTACCTTTGAGGAATGAAGCATAAGGGTAAGATTCCTATTTCACACTTTCTACACTCAAGGACACCTTATAGATCTCAATCCAATGAAGATTGGAGGAAGATATCTAACAATAGGGTATCCTAGGGTATGTTTAGATATTAATGGGGGGTTCACCACCAAGCTATGGGTTGGAAAAATGTATGAAATGCAAGATCTAATGATTGAACTCAATTATGGAAGAAACTTCACTAAATGAACTATAAATGAAAATAAATCATAATAGGAAATTGGAAAAGTAAAGAGAAGCACCTAGAAACTTGAGAAAGCTTGAGTGGAGACCTGAAATACTAAATAACCTAAAATCTAATCCTACTAGGACTCATACACCATTCTGGGCGTATCAGTCTGAGATCGAGGTTTCTATGTAGGAACTTATTTATGGAAAAAGGGTATCTGAAACTACAAAAATCTGAAAAAAAGACCTAAACTGGGATTCATACGTCAGGACTAGAATATGAGTCTAGTTAGGGTATTCTAGAAATTCAAATTCTAAATCTGGTCTTCGATGTTTGCTCTTTCTATTCCACTTTATTTCCGGATTTGAAACCCTAATTTCAGATTTATGGATGACCTTTTAGTTAAGATTGCAACCTTGCAAATGAGGAGATAATTCCAAAAAAAATCTTCGAGCTTGTAACCTAATCTTCAATGATATTTCATTCTCCAAGACACCTAGATTTGCAATCACACATGTAAAGAGAAGGGAAACTTGTTGATTGTTAGTCAATAGGGGTTTTCCTTGGTTAAACCCCATTTAGGTAATTAAACTAAATGATGAAACAATGAAACAAGGACAAGAAACATGAAACATAAGACATGAAACATGAACAATAATACCTTGAATGATGCTTGTAAATGATTCCTTGAATTATTCCTTGTAAATGATGTCTTGTAAATCTACAACTCAACATGAAATGGCCATGAAGGATGTAGATATTGATCTTGAAAATAGGTGTAGAAAAATTATTTATCTTGGATCTTCGATGTCACATCACAAGAATACCTCAATAGAATTCTTGATGCTTGATATCCTTGACATGATGGTGGATCTTGAATTTCTATAATAATCGATGAGGAATTTTTCCAAGGAATAACTTAGAAATGGTCTTGAATGCTCTCCTAATGGCCTTGTAAAGTATTGGAATGGTCAACTCTTGAGTGCTTGACTCGATATCATGAATTATTATTTGAAATAATGATTTGAGGCCTCATTTATAGAGGAAATCCTTCTAATATACTATTAATTAGATCCCACAGGCTGACATACATGAAATTTGAACTCAAAATCTAGTTTTTCTTGCTCAAAGCCTTAAAAATAGGCCAAATGGTACTCATATGCCACCTATGGTGTATGGGTCCCACCTAGATGGGACTCGTATGCCCAAGGTGGTGTATGGGTCCCACAAGGCCTATTTGAAGAGAGAGAATGTTGTGGAGTGAAGAAATTAAGTTTATATGTTGATCTTGTTGGGATTTTGATTGAAATATGCCTTGGGATGCATAATATAGGGTCTTAGAGGCCTATTAATGATGATATTAGGGTCACAAATGAAAGAGGGATCAAAAATCAATGTGGAAGTGTAAATAAATACACTTTATAATATTAAATTAAGGTAAAATTGGGTCTATTTAGCTAAAAAGGGCCCCAAATCCAATGTGAAAGTGTACAACACATTACAACACTAGATTAGGTTTATTTAGTTTACAAGCCTCCTATATTTAATGTAAAGGTGTAAATAAATACACTTTAGAACACTAAATTAAGGAAAAGTTTGGTTTATTTAGCTTTAAAAGGGCCCAAAACCTAATGTGGATGTGTAAGACTCATCACAACACTAGATGAAGGTGATATTAAGCCCAATTTATCATTAAATATTCCCAAATCAAGCAAGGAAAAGCTATAATTTTTTGTCATTACATCTAGCCGCTACTTTAGTGAGAGGAAGAACTTGCTTCAAACTCACACTAAATTCGACATTCAAGAGGGGTCCAAGTTTACCAATGCAGATAGTCTAGGATGACAAAGATCAAGGGGGTGGTCAAGCCCTTAGGATCTGAGATCCTACGTCAAACCGACATAAGCACAAAAGGACACACACAAGGTGTATGATATTCAGAAAAACAAGATACACAAACATGCTATGTTAATGATTAAAAGAAGAAAGAAAAACAAAAAGAACAAAAAAAAAAAAAAAGAAGTGGATCAAGCCTTGACCATTTTTCCAACACGATGTGGACCAAATCTAGGTTGTTTTTTCTATAAATGCATGCTCACGCTGAGGCAACAGAACTTTAGGATGTCCGCTGGATGAGTAATCCAAGATGGTGAGACACATACATACATGATCGGTATGCGCTTTCACACACACACACAAGTGGCTAAGGGAAAGTCATGCCCTCATTCGGGTTCCTGTGAAATCACACCAAAGTTATACCTCTTGATAAATTTGATAAGGCACCACACAACAATGATCTTCAAGCTTCATGAGACAATCAAAACTTTGTATGCTTGGAGCTCATGAACAAATAATGAACTTCGAGATTCATGAGGCAAGAAAAAATTTGTATGCTTGGAACTCATGAACAAACAAGATGGCTCCATAAGCAAGAAAAGTGAGTTATGCAAGGTCGCCATATAACCGATGTTGTAAATGTAAATTAGTGTAAGGTAAATTTAGAGGTATTTTTCTTAGTTCATGTAAGGTTTCTTCTTAGGTAACATTGTTCCTAATGTCTCCAAGAGAGGACAAGTCAAAGAAATATCACACTCTTAAAGGAAATCAAACCCAATAATACCACCAAGAGAAGGATGCATCATAAGAATAAGGAAAACCACATAGTGAAACATGAGTGTCGATGTATGACCCCACTTTAAAGCGGTTGCTAACACCATTGTTGTGATGAATTTCTTTAAAGTATAAGAAAATATGAGATGCTATTCATAAAACCTATGCTAAGTCATATGTTTCTGAATGAAATGACATCATGGATAAGTATGTCAAATGTGAGGCAACTTAAGGCATGTCATCCACATACCAAGCTTGCTCTTATATATATATACATTAAAGGTGGTCAACTAGCCAAAAGAGAAAAAAAGTGACATACAAGAACAAGGCTACCTAACCCCTTGGCCCCACTTAGTGTAGGACAAGGATGAGTCGATTAAGATGAAAGTAAGTATTAGTTAGAGGAATTAGGTGCTTCAAAATAAGGAAGATCACCACACTCCTTGGGATGTTGGATTTGATTACTCAAAACCTTACATTCATTGTTAGAATGACCATGAAATCTATTATATGCACAAAAAAAAAATTTAGTAAAATTTCTTTCATGTTCTTGAAGTAAGTGAAATCAAACAATCTTATAGGAGTCTGGACAAGAAAATTAATTTATCAATAATAGGAGATGTTCCTTTATTTTGTTACAAAGATATCTCTTTCTTGGAACAACGTGTCATACCTACACAAGACTCTTTAGATTTTGATATTTTGTTTTCTTCTTTAAAGGAAGACATAAAATCTATCGAATTTCAATCGTAAGTGTTTTGCATGATGACATTAATGTTAGGCAAGGACTTATTTGCATCATTCATGTCTCTCAAAGGATATTAATCAAGAGAATTAATATCTATTAGTTCATGATGTACTACTATTAAAGTTGTCTTACAAGAATCTTTTGTAATAGTGTTGATATTGAGTTATGGGCTTTTTGTTTCTTTCGAGGGACAATAACCAATACCACTAGTATTTTCTTGTGTGTGAGGCTCAATAGGGACACAGATACCTTTTTCTCTAACACCACATAATTTTCCACTATATCCAAGTTGTTTCATAAGCTCATAACCTATTCCATAAAGGTTTTTCATTTCTTTTGTATTTGATAGTTGTTGATAATCAGCTTCATCGAATTTTTTTGTATGATTTTCTTCTTCATCTAAAAGGATTTAGGTGGATTCTTTTGAAGGGTTTTCCAAATTTTGTGTTGAAATTACTACTTTTTCCTTTCCCTTTTGAGAGTCTTTGTTTATGATCTTGTATTCTCCCATTAGTGTTGGTTCAAAATCCAAGGAACCCCAATCATCTTCTAATAACTTCATGACTTCTTCAATATGTTTTTCTTTATCTTTTTGTTGCACAAGTTCTACTTGTGTAGATGGTGTTAATGTTTTCAAAGGATTCTCTTTTTTTTTCTCAATGTTCAAACAACTATTTGGTTTGGGATCGGCTTTGAGTATTGCACTTTGTTGTTGTAGACACATTTCATGATGTGATGCACAGCAGAAGGCACACCATTCCTTCTATGAATCTATAGTCTCCCTAGTAAGAGGTTATATGAAAGATCGTGAGGCATAACATGGATTGGTGTTTCTAATGTGGCCTCTCTAGTTGTAATAGGTAAAGTGATCACACCAAGTGGTTTCTTTCCCACATTTTAAAATCCACTAATGGATAAAGAGGTTGGTTTAAATTTGTATCTATCAACACCAAGCCTATCCAAAAGGGTCACACTACACACATTAAGGGTTGATCAATTATCAAAAATGGTTCACTTTATGCCTCTTCCCTTGTATTCAACTATTACCATGAAAGAATCATGTTGTTTTTGCACTTCCAAAGGAGGGAGATCACTTTGGTGGAAAACAATGTCAACATTTATTCCTTGAATCATGGCCGCTATGTCATTTAGGTTTTCACTAGGGGGAACCATAATTTTTTGCAAGGCACTTTGAATAATTTTATGGTAGTGAGGGGATGCTTGAATAAGGACCCATAATTATATCTTAGTAGGAGTATTCTTTAGTTGTTTGACAATATTGTACTCCTTTCCATGAGGACCTACTAAGATAGGGTTAGGCAAGATCGGATTAGGTAATGAGATAGATGTTGAAGGTGTTTGTCTTGGTTGTGGATAGTTTCTAGTGTTATATGTATGAGAAACGATGTTTTTCTTAGGTGGGTAAAGGATAAGTTCAAGTTTGTTTTGAGTTTTTGGTTTTTGTGAAGGTGGATAAAGAATTAGGGGATTCTTAGGATGTCCCACAAGGTATGTAGGAGGTCCATTAATCAAGGGGGATCTAATGGACACTTGCACATTCATAACCTCAGTAGTCTTGGTTTGATGTATTTCTAATAAAGGGCAATCTAGTATTATATTTTTACAATAATCCAAGGAAGTCACATCACTATTTTTGTCATTTTCTTACATCATGATATCCTCCATAGTAGGAGAGTTCTTAGGAGAATTACAAACCAAACGTTTTTGAAATTCAAAGGTTGGTTCTTCTAAAATAACTTCATCTCAGGTAGGGGAATGACCAAGGGTTGAATTATCTTTTTCATCAATGATGTTATTGTCTTATTCCATAATTTTTTCCCTAGAGGAAGAGAGACACATAAGATTCTCATGATCTTCATCTATTGGATTTTCTAGAGTCAAAGTATCTTTGTCACAACTAGGAGAGATACTAGGAGGAGAATAAATTTGGTTGTCATGATTGTCCATAATTTTATTCCTTTGTCCCATAATATCTTCCAAAGTGGGACAAGGATCATAAAGAGAGTTTTCATAGACCTTAAATGTTTGATCATCTAACACTAACATATCCTCATCATCTACAATATCATCCTCTTCCACTAAATCATTCTCACAAGCAAAGGGAGAATGGAGGCTAGGTAAGGTGATGTTTAGAAATGTGTCTATGATGTCATTCTATTGTGCTATAATATCTTCCAATGTAAGAGAGTTAATAGAAGAGGAGCTTTCAACAATTTCATGATTCTTAATGAGTGCATCTTCTAACATCGAAATACCTTCGTCACATGCAAGAGAGGTATTAGGAGAAGAGAAACTGTGATCATCAGGATTGTCTATATTTTCTTCTTCTTCTATCACATCATTCCCATAAATAGGAGAGATAATAGGGGGTTCAGGTTTAAGGAAAATATGAACATTTTCACTCTTTTGTAGTAAGAAACTCTTATAACTAGGTAATGAATGACTAACATTCATATTGACTATCTTTTTCTTTGCAAACTTGTAAAATAAAGATACTAATTTTTTTGCAAAGTAATCTATGCAAAATTAAAATGGAAAGAAAATTACAGTGCAATTTAAACACTTAGACTGAAATGTGTAGATGCAATTTTCAGATTTCAAACAAGTTAATTTTATGATTAAAATATGCAACAAATTTAAAGATGAAATGTTGTAAATGCAAATTTGGAATTAAGAAATGCATGAAATGAACCACTTTAAGCTAGATTTAGTGAAAAGCGTGTAACATAAACACAGGCAATTGAAACTTATAATCAATGGAAGCAAACAAAACTGCAAAAATAGGGTTTTTGATGTTGTAAAAGGAAGTTCAATTTTTGCACTAGGACTAAATCACCTAGAGGGGTGTATCAGTCCTAATGAGGTTTTTTTTGCAATTTTCTACAATTTTCTACAAATTTTAAGGGATTTTTATGTTTTTAATATTGAATGATCTGTAAAGTATATGTAAATGCATATTTTATATGATTTTCAATTATTTAAGATGCAAAAATGTAACCTATATGCACTTTTACTAATGCAAGAATTAGTAACCCTAGAATGCCAATTAACTAATGAAAATTGTAATGCAATATTAATGAAAGAAAGATCTAGGATGATTATAGAATCCAACTTAGAAAAGAAGTTGGTTGAAAGTTAGGTTCACCAAAATGTGGCAATGGAAATAGTACTGCCTACCTTTGAGGAATGAAGCACAAAGGTAAGATTTCTATTTCACACTTGCTACACTCAAGGACACCTTAGAGATCTCAATCCAATGAAGAACGGAGGAAGAAATCTAACAATAGGGTACATGGTTAGATATTATTGAGGGGTTCACCACCAAGCTAGGGCTTGGAAAAATGTATGAAATGTAAGATCTAATGATTGAACTCAATGATGCAAGAAACTTCACTAAATGAACTATAAATGCAATTAAATCAGAACATCAAACTAGAAAAGTATAGAGTACCACCTAGAAACCTAAGGTAGCTTGAATGGAGATCTGAAATACTAAATAACCTAAAATTTAGGGCCTACTAGGAATCATACACTAGTTTAGGTGTATTAGTCCTAGGTCTGGGTTTCTACTCAAGAACTAGTTTATAGAAAAAGGGTATCCTAATTTGGAAAAAAAAAAAACCTAAATTGGGACCCATACACTAGGACTAGCGTATGAATCCAGTTAGGGCTTTCTATAACTTCAAATTTTGAATATGGTCTTCAATTTTTTCTCTTTCTATTCCACTTTGTTTCTAGATCTGAAACCCTGATTTCAGATATGTGGATGACCTTTTAGTGAAGATTGCAACCTTGCAAATGAGGAAACAATTCCAACAAATTTCTCCAACCTTTAAACCTAATATTCAATGATGCGTCATGCTCCAAGACACTTATATCTTCAATCACACATGTAAAGAGGAGAAAAACTTGTTCATTGTTAGTGAATAGAGGTTTTCCTTCGTCAAAATATGTCTAGGTAATTAAACCAAATGATGAAACAATGAAACAAGGACATGAAACATGAACAATGATAGCTTGAATTATTCCTTATAAATGATGCCTTTAATTATGCCTTGTAAATGATATCTTGTAAATCTGTAACTCATCATGAAATGGTCATTAAGGATGTAGATCTTGATCTTGACAATAGGTGTAAAATAATGCTTGATCTTGGATCTTCAATGCTAAATAAAAAAACTAGCTCAATAACATGTTTGATTCTTGATATCCTTGACATGATGATGGATGTTGAATTTATTTAATAATTGATGGATAATTCTGCCCTTGAATGCGTTATAAATGATCTTGAATGCTTTATTAATGACCTTGCAATTTCTTGGAATGCTTAAAAATCTTGAGTGTTTGATTTGATATCATGAATCATTATTTGAAATAATTATTTGAGACCTTATTTATATAGTAAATCCTTCTAATATCTCGTTAATTAGATCCCATAGGCTGATATATATTAAATTTGAACTTAAAACCCAGTTTTTCTTGCTCAAAACCTTAAAAATAGGCCAAATGGGACTTAAACACCACTTGTGGTGTATGATTCCCACCTGGATGGGACTCATACATCACTTGTGGTGTATGGTTCCTACTTGGATGGGAATCATATGTCCAAGGTGGTTTATGGGTCCCACAAGGCCTATTTAAAGAGAGAATTCTGGGGAGTGGAGAAATTAAGTTTATATGTTGATCTTGTTAGGATTTTGATTGAAATATGCATTGTGATGCACAAAATAGGGTATTAGGGGCCTATTAATGATGATATTAAATTAATAAATAGAATAGGTCTCAAAAATAAATTTTAAAGTGTAAATAAATACATTTTACAACATTAAATTAAGGAAAAATTAGGTCTATTTAGCTAAAAAGGGCCCCAAATCCAATGTGAAAGTGTAAAACACATTTCAACACTACATTAGGTCAATTTATTTTACAATCCTACTATATTTAATGTGAGGGTGTAAATAAATACACTTTACAACACTAAATTAAGGAAAATTTAGGCTTATTTAGCTTTAAAAGTGCCCAAAACCTAATGTGGATGTGTAAGACTCATCAAACTAATAGATAAAGGTGATATTAAGTCCAATTTATCATTAATTATTCCCAAATAAAGCAAGTAAAAGGTGTAATTTTTATGTCATTACAAACCTATCTTAGAGACCACTATAGACCCTCTCATATGATCAAAGAGTTTGCCAATTCTTGGAATGGGGTACTTATTCTTGATAGTTTCCTTTTTCAGCATCCTATATTCAATTCAAAAGCACAAAGTTCCATCCTTACTTTTCACAAAAATGACTGATGCACCACTAGGTCTAATAAACCCTTGTTCCAATAGACCCTACAATTGGGCTTTAAATTTGTACAACTCAGTAGTGGTCATCCTATAGGGAGCCTTAGACTGAGATTAAATTGTAGGTAGTAGCTCAATAGATAAATCAAATTTCCTTTTTGGTGGAACCTCAATTAATTCCTTTGGAAACATATCTCAAAATTCTCTAAGGATAGGGTAGTCATGAAGTAATGGTTTCATCATATAAAGATTACTAATGTGAATGGAATAAATAAAGCACCCCTACCTTTGGGACTTCTTTAGTTGGATAGCTGAAATTTGTCTAATTTCCAAAGGTTTCTAAAAGCCATAAATCTAAAAATGATTCCCAAAATCATCCAAATATCTTACAATATTATGTCTTCATAATTTACTGTAAACTTTTATTCAATCAACCAATTGATTCCCAAAATCACATTCCTATGTTCTTAAGGGAGATACATAAAGGTTCACCTAAGTTTGAAAGTTGGTAAGTTCTAACTCGTTGCAAGAAAGATAAGATTCTAGCCTCTTTTTCCCCCTAATTTCCATACTAAACCATCCCTGAATTAGCCAAGTGTCTTTGTCTAACTGGTAACTTTGAAACTATTTTTTGGATCTACAAATAATTTTGTTTCTCTAATATCAATTAATATAGAAAAATGAGTTATATTCATATGACAAATAAGAAGGGAGTGAATCAATTGTACATTAAAAAATTCAATCCCTCATTCACTTTCAAACCCTTATCAAACTTTGAACCATCACTAATAATTAGCAGAATGTAAACATGTGAAACAGTAATGCAAAAGTAACCATACACAAGAGAACACCACATTTATGTGGAAAACCCTAAGTAGGGAAAAACCATGGTGAGGATTAGCTCACATATATATGAATAACAACACCAAATATAATTAGGCTAATTGCCAAGGGCTTGTTCAGAAAATGGTAAAAAATAGGCTTTAGAATGCATAATTTGGAAAATAAGAAGCTTAACTAAGTCCAATAAATTAGGCGAACAAAACATAATCATGTGAAATTGTTAAGGTATATAATTTTGTACACTACATTTATCCCACACTTGAGTTAGAGTATGAACTTACACTCAAAATCATACTAAAGTATAAAATATGTCAAGAGGGGATTGATTTTCCAAATGTTGAAGAGATAGGATGAAAAGGAATCAAGGGGGTGTACAAGCCCCCAGGATCCAAGATCCTATGGAAAATCAACATAAGCACAAAGGAACACACATTTATGATATGGAACATGACAAGATACACAAACATACAATATCAATGTAAAGACAAGGAAACAGGGAAGAAAACGTGGTATGGGATAACAAGATGTATTATGATAGTGGTCAGACAAAAGTGTTTAGGACTAACATAATAGAAAATTCTGATATTTTCTAGGTGAACCACAAACATGAAGACACACAGGCTAGTGAGGGCCATTTTCCACTAGGTGAGTTCCCAAAATAGGTAGCAAAATGAGAAAAACACACTAGGTCTACAAGGTGTTCCCATAACCATACCAAAAGTTATACTTAATGATAACCTTGATAAAGTGCTACAAAAATGATAAAAATGCTATGCCAATATTGCACTAAGTTCAACTCCTATGAATAAAGTGAAGCCAAGAAAATGTAAAAATGTCAAATGTCAAAAAAACCACTAAGTTTAGCCCCTGTGAACAAAATGAATCAAAATAAACCCAATCTATACCCCAACTTTAAAGAAATTTCAAAACACCATGCTATGAGCAATTAATTTAAAGTAGAAAAATTAAAAATTTCATGCAACAAGAGATCACAAGATCTTATTTGGAAATCCCTATGCCAATTATATTTTTCCAAATATATCTATATAATGATAAGGGATTGCTTCCAAATACAATGCAATAAACAACATAGAAAGGTACATTGATGGATCCACAGATCTTAAGTCAGTATACCTCTTTGCTATAGTAATATAATAGAGCTCAACTAACATCATTCCCTAAATACTTGTGGAACAATGAACACTAAGGAGGAATGACACATAGAGAGAAGAAAAAGAAACTTTTGGGTCAACCTATTAGAGACCTAAATGTCTCAATGCTTTGCATCATCCCTAAAAGGAGAACATGAGATAAAAAAAATATAAAGTTTACGACATATAGAAGAATGTTGTGATAGGTTTTTTTCCTTTGTATCCTTGTGACATGGAGCAACAAGGGTCATTCAAAGAAAAATCACAAACATAAAGATATTCCAAGTAGCACAATAAGAGAGATCACATTACATGAAAGAAAACACAAAGAAAATAGAAAGAAAACACACAAAAGAAGTACTTCAAATACGATCCAACCTAGAGATATTCATATGTATCTCAATCTTGCTCAAGATATAAATAAGGTAGACAACTAGCCAAGGGGAGTCCAACAAGTTTCATACTAGGAGCATCAATAGGTTCAACATGTGGTGGGTCACTCTCATTAGGAGGATCATCATGATTTCCCCCATCTAACTTTATAGAAGTGGAAAATAAAAAATGTAGCTCATTATGCACTTCTTCATAAATTTTATGAATCTAATCATCATCATCTAGATTGATCACAATACAAGGTTTAATGATTATTGCATTTTAATTTTCTTGTTTCACCTCTTATTACATGGTTTTATGTCTTGTTTTGGTGAAAGTTGGATTTCTTCTTGAGTTGTTTGCATAGGTTTTGTTTTATTATTTTCTTCCAATTAACAAGCAATAGCACAACTAATGTGCCTATTCTCTTTAGTATTTTTGTTTCTTCTTGCATAATTTTCAAGTTGTGATACGGTAGGAGCACATTTATCAACCATTGGTTTGTTTTCTTACCTTAGGGGAGGAACTGAAGGAGCCATAGGGGTTGTGAAACCATTGTCTCTTTAGGTATATACACTTATTTTATTGTTGGTGGAACAAAAGGAATCACTTTATTATCTCTTGGTCTCTTATAAGATATGGGTGGAGAAATAGCAGCATACATGCCTTGGTTACTTGGAAGAATTTTTGGCTCAATCATAGGTTCATAAATGACAGGTTGGGGAGAAGGAACAACCATGGATCTATGCACATTCTTTGGATTTCCACATTAGGAAGAGTTAGATTGACTTGTGATAATATCAACTAATATCAACTTATTAAATTTGTAACTTTTTCACCTTGTCTTTGTTTAGATCACATTAAATTAGTTTTATTGATCTGGGGACTAATGTACACTTGGAAATGGTTGAGGAAAGAATCAACAAGCTTGTTAAATGAGTGAATTGAGTTTTTCGGTAATTAAAAAAACCACTCCAAGGGGCTATGTCCTTCAATGGCCTAGGAATGTTTTTATCCAAGAGCTTATCTTAAAAAATGAAGTCACTAAATAAGGCTATGTATGCTAATATATTGTTGCTAGGGTATCCTTTACCATTTTATTTCTCAAAGTGGGGTATCTCTATGCTTTATAGTATTTGTGATTTCAATATCTCTAGTGACAATGGGTTTCTTTTGGCATATTGTTATGTTTGTCCATTTTGATATTTTTAGTTGAAGGGATGTCACATTTTGCAAGATTTGGTTTATGAAAAAGTCATTGCTTGTCATATTTTAGGAATGAGGTGAATATGGTGTAAGTTTATATTTGTTATGTGGGTTGTTACTACTATAATTATAATAGTAGGTTACAATTTTTTGTATGAAGACAAAATAGAAATTCTCATCAAAAAATTTAAAATGGCTTACCCCTTCTAATGAACCCCCTATTTGAATTAACACCCCCTTCTAATGAACCCCCCCTTCAAATTAACCCCCAATTTTTCTATATAGGGGGTGTTCATTCAAAACCCCCTTCATTAGAAGGGGGGTTCGAATGAACACCCTTTTTTTTTAATTTGCTCCTTTTAATTGCAAAATTAATACATTTTTTTTTTACTTTCAAAGCTTGATTTGGAGGTGAAAATGGATTCAAATAGATGAAACAAGTTGGAGAACCATATTCCTTGAAATGAGCTTCCCAAAAACTATAAATTTGATATTTTTATTTATTTTTTAGTTTTACTGAACATAGGTTTTTCACCGAATATCAAGTTCGGTTAAAACCCATTGTGAAAAAATAGTAAATTAGTGGAGATTTAAAAAACATAGATGTATGTACTAGTTGTTTATGTCCTTGTACAAAATAAAAAAATAAAAATTTAATTTAAATACATACAAAAAAAGTTATGCGATTGAAAGTGCACCTATGTCTAAATTGTAATTGGTTTGACTTGAAAACTTAATTAAAAGAAAAATATTCAAAAAAATGCAAGCACTAGATATCAGTGTTACCAACTTAAATTCAAAAAAATCAGAATTTTTTCCTTTGTAGAAAAAAAATTATGTGATTGAAAGTACACATCACTTTTTAAAAATGTTGTTTATTATTAAAAACTAGTTATCAAAGGAGAAGCAAAATAATTACAATTTAATTTCAATTTTTTAAAATATATTAAAAATCTACAGACAAAATCTCACAAATCACTAGTTTGGATCATCTTCAAATTCCTAACAATTTACCTATTATAGGTGTCACAAAGTGAATATTTTTCTCAAAATGTTGCTTTGAATGTCAAGTTTGGCCAAAAAGTGTAACCCATTATTATGGGATGAGAGTATATTGCAAGTTTGTGAGAGGTGATGGGTTTGGAGATATGATGTTTGAGTTCAAAAACCTATAAGGATTCCCAATGGAAATCCCCAAAGTTAGAGCTATACTATTGCTTGGTTGCATCATTGTGATAACAATTGGATTTGTATATGTGGGAATAGAGGATATAGTTAGAAGGAGAGAAACTTGACTTCCTCTTTAACATTGAGTGTACCCCAAAGCTTGAGTGCAACTAGCCATTGTAGGTACATGATTGTCTATGATGTAGGATAGACTACACATTACCTCTAATCCTTGAGAATCATTAAGGAATTTCCTCATGCTATCTATCATGGGGACCTTTGTGCCAATGATATATTCCATGGTCGCATAGTCTTAAAGTTTTTCTAAATATTTTTACAATTGTTTTAGTTTCTCTTCCAGGACATGGGCCACCATGGTTTCAAGATCAGTGATAGTGGTTGGTGGTAAGGTCATCAAAATTGTGGAATTAGGGATGGAGTCTAAAATGGGTTGAGTATTGACAACACTTGTCATAAAAGGGCTGGATAACTCAAGATCCACAATGGATGTGCCAATAGTGCGAGATGCCATGAGTCTCGAACTATGTCTCACTAAAGTATTGGAAATAGGATACTAGCCCATGAAACTCATGCAAGTTTGAAATCACCTAAAGTGCACCCAATATGAACACCAAATTGATAAATAAGTATAAGAAACACTCAAAAACAAAAAGTAGAAATCATAAGCAAACAGGGACAACAACAATATAAGTCAAAAAAATAAATCTGAAGACAAGCAAGAAAGGGTCGCCCAAGGGCATCTGAGTCCTAGTCAAAGGCTTTGAAAGTCTGAAGTTGGACTATAGACTACACCGCTTAAGGTTTCTAATTTTATTTGTAGATAGGTGTAACAGTAAATAAATTTCTAGAATTTTCTTAATGTATCCCAATTTAAAGTATCATGCAAGTATGTAGCAGTGTTAAAAATGTTTAAAAAAATTTGAATACAAATTTTAGATCTGAAATGTAACAATTGACTAACTGTAAGTGTAGACAAAAAAAAATGGCCTAGACCCGCAAACCATATTTTTCTATGATGACCACGCTTCTCCCTCACATAATTGGGTATGTGCAGGATCATCATAAAAAAAAAGGCCTTTAAGTGGCAATAAACATTCAAAAAATCAGAGTTAGGCAACTTGACATAAAAATTTGAATAAGTTATCTATATTATTTCAAAAATATGTAAGAATAGAATTTGTACGAAATTGAATGTAGTTTCTAAACTACTAGGTTTATTTTTTTTTAAAGTAAATCTATCTGGTGAAAATTTGAAATTTCAATGCAGTAGTATTTAAATTTTAGGGAAAAAATAAGAAGTAGGTGTTCGTCTGACCACCCTAACCATAATAGAATGATAAAAAAATTTATAAGATTTTAGATATAAGTAGAGAACTCATGTCCAAATGTGATGCATATTTTTTTGTAATTTTTTTCCAAGTAAATATTTAATTATGATTTTTTTATTACAACTTTTAAAAAATATAAAAACTTGTATGTCTAACCACCTTAACTTGGTCAAAACTTCATGAAATCCAATTTTATTTTTTAATCCTATAATATGTGAAGGAAAAAATGTGATGCATGTTCTAGATTCAAAAAAATTGATACTCTTTAAAATCTATAGATGTTTTTCATTCATCCTCTCAATCAGGAATTTAGTCGTAATTCAAATAGAAAATAAATAATTATTATTTATTAAATTAAAAGTAAAGCATAATTTCTATTGGTGGAAAGATGAGAATCTCCTCTAAAAGCCCTTTTTGTTTCATCAATTTTGGGTAAAAACAAAAAGTCATCAGCCACATGGACCATCATATCACTTACATATCGCCACTTTTTGGCCCATCATGATCCTGCACATACCCAATTAAAGTATTAGTTATTCCTTTATGATTATTTAAATAAATAAATGATATTTATTTATTTAAATATGTCACTAATTAATCCTTATTCCCTCAAATAATTAAATAAATTTCTAATTTATTTAATTAATTATTTTTCATTTTCACCTATAATTAAATAATTACCATTAGTTATTTAATAACATTATCATTTATCTTTCAATTAAATTAAATTAATTATTTAACCCAATTTTAATCCAACCAAGTAAATAATTAAAATAATTATTTACTACCTTTTGTCTTACTCCCATTTATGAATTAAACCATTATTTGACTCCAAAAGTCAACTTTCCTCCATAAATTAAATAATTTATATTCTTATTTAATTTTATAAACTACCTCTTTTTCTCCACCATTGATCTAATTATCTCCAATGAAATCTCAGTCATTCATTTCAAATCTTTCACTAACATTGACCTAATGTTTCCCTAACCTAAATGATGCTCATCACATTGAATTCTAGCCTTTGATTTTAGGGCTTTACAAACTTCTAATCCTGGCCATCCATTTTCAATTTGGCATTCTTTAAAAAGGGTCTCTCTCTAGTCATTTAGAGGCATTCATACACACAAAACATGCTTGATAACTCTAAGTGCTTGAGCACATATTACTTCAATATTTTTCTTCTCTTAGGCATAGGCTATAGTTGCACTTGAATCTGAGGGCAATCATATAATTTGCAACAAGATGGAGAAGGCCAATAGAGGTCAATCAATGGAGGCTTTCAAACCAAGTGAATTTGTTTCATGTTTTTATGCTTCTTGTTTCCTTTGTTCTCTATTGTTGATTGGGGTTTAATTTATTATGCTACTAGCAATTAATATGAAAATTTTACTCTAATACATTTGGTGAACCCAACTATTTTACTATCTTTGGGGATTTCAGATTATAAGAATCAATTAAATTAATGGAGCAGGTGCATGGAATGGGTAGAAATTTCATGGACACCTTTCAAAAAAAACTTTTGAAAAGCGATAACGCAAGCGCATTATAACTTGCTCACGTTATTGCTTGTTAAAAGAAAAAAAAAGTGAAAACTTGCCATTGTTATTTCAATTGTTTTTTCTTGTAGTCACGGCCAAAACCCCATATTTTTGCGCTCACATTCTAGGAGGATAAACTCAACAAATTTCTTCACCAACAATTTCTATTTCTTCACAATGATGGAACCAGAATGATGAGGAGGTGTGAGAGGTAAGGATTCTGTGGTTTTTGTTTTGAATTAGTTAGTATTAGGTTGAATTTTTTAGTTTTAGGTTGAATTTGATATATATTTGTTTTAATTTTTATGCGATGCAAATCAACCTAAAAACCCTCAAGATCCTCAATAGGAAGACCAACCAGATCCTCAAGATCAAAATCAACCACAACAACAACCTCCTCCACCAATCACTCAACCCCCTCCTAGCACTCAACAAAATTTAATGAGTGAAATTGAGAACAACAAAAATCAAATTGAGGATTTGATCAATAGGTTGAGTGATCCAAATGGTTCAACCATAGAAAGAATGACCGTATAGAATTCATTGAAAGATATGTTAAAAAATGTAGATTCAATTAGCAAACAAATAATTAGATGGTAAGATAAGAGGTAGGCGGCTAGGGATTATTATGCAAATAAAATATCACACAAATATTTAAAGGATTTAAAAATTACAAAAATTGATTTGTGGTGATTATTCACCGACCCACGCACAAATAAAAATCTTACCCTCAATGTGAAGAGGTTTCCTATCCATTGGTGCCACCACCAATAGATTAGGGGCCAATTCTATGATAGGTGGTACATGGTCTTTGATTACCCACCGTGCAAAAATTGTGAGGTCCCGCAATATTTCCTTAGGAAACTATATAGTGAGTTCATATTGAAAAAAATCCCAAATTATTTTGATATGAGGGATTTCTAGGGGAGAGATGGGGGGTTAGCTTAGGATAGGCCTAGTTCACATTCAAATCCTACACGACAAGGTAGACAAGCTCTTGTTAGGCCAACTCATGAGCACATTGTTATTGCTTCCATCGCAAAGGAAAGTGTTGACATAGAGACATTGTAGGTGATCAACACTTTGACCCAAGGTGTCATCCATCATACTAGCCCTATTCTACAGTGCCATCCAGGGGAGTTTTCGAGTGGTGGCCTTCGAACACATGTGTGTCAATCTTGCGGGGATACTTCTTCATATGACCCCACCGAAACTCAGGAGACTAGTACTCATGATCCATCTGCAGCTATGGAGATGGAGAGGGCAGCTAGCATTTTGTATGAGGCATATGGCATTGATAGTTAGGTAAAAGTTAGTGCATGTTCATTCAATTTAATTTATTAAATTTCAACTTTGAAATGCAAGATTAACTAAAAATGTTTTATGATTTTAATAAAATTGCAAGGTCACAGTGTTGAGACTCGATACGCCGGCCCCCACCAAATTTTTTCTACAGTACACCTATTATTGGGGTATGTAACTAATAAACAATTATAAATTTATTGCATGTTAATAGCATTGTTTTACGAATGGTAATTTAATATGCGATTTTGGATGTTGAACAGACTAATATTGGAGGTTTTGATGGAACACTTCCCAGTGGTGGTGGATTTACTCAAACCTAAATGAAGGTAATAGAATAAATATTTTAACTAATGAATCAAGTACTTAATAGATTTGTGTATATTATATGCACATCATTGATTATGTTGAATAATTCGTTGTTTTATTTTTAGATGTTGCAAGTCAAAACACCTATGAATGTGATGAGGGAAACGGATATTGGTGTGTTCTTTTCTATACAATCCTCAATGGCTTTGACATGAGATGTATGAGGCAAATTAGTAAATTTCAATTTACATTTGTTGTTATAGATTTTTGTTAGTGAAAAATCAAACCATTATTGATTCACATAGTTTAATTTCTATTTGTATTGTTTATACAGGGCTTGAGCATGCCTGAGCATAGGCATGAGAATATTTCCCTCATGGAGAGAGATCATGAGATGGTGGTAAGTGATTATTTTGTCAAATATATCATTTTTTATAATGTAATTTCTATATATTCTTGTCTTTACTTCTTATTGTAACAGTTAAAACTTCACCATAAACTAAACCCTAGGAGGAGGAGCATGAGCACTCCTCGAGCATAGCAAAAATGAGTGACTGGCCTATCGCCATCCAATCGAAAAGCAAAGGGAAATAATTTATTTCCAAGGCATGGAGACCAATGAATTTTGATTCTAGAGCCCTTTGTTGTATGCCTACATGGCAGTTTTGTACATATTTTTATTGGACATATTTGACATTGTATGCCTATATGGGATTCTCATAAGCCTATATGGCTATTTTGTATATATATTTCATACTTATATCGACATATATTGATGTATTCCTACATGGCTATTTGGTTAATACAAATATCTTTTATCGATTCTTGTCCATATTTGCATTCTAAACTGATGGTTCAATAGATATGAGTTATGTGTATACTTTGTGACTTACATGTGTTCGAATGTATACTTTGTGGCCTACGTTTTTTCATGCGTATACCATGTATTTGTGCATATACATTTTATTAATTTGTATATACTATGTATTCATGTGTATAATTTTTGAGGCTTGTGTGTTTCTAAGTACTTGTGATTCCCTTATTGACATGTACATGCTTGAATTATTCACGTGTATAATTATTAATTGGTTAGCCCTAGAATTGATCATTGTTGTCCTTCATGATTTGTCTTGAATATTAATTGATTGATGCTAAACAACTTTATCTAAAGGAAAAAAAAATGTTTACAATAGGCATTCCATGAAATGATTCATAAAAAGATTCCAATATGTTCTTGATGCATCACTATCAAAAGATTTATATGTCAACTTTTTGCAATATTATTTCTTATATACGAAATGGACTCGGGAGAAAGCAAGCTATAATTTATAATACAAATAAGAAATGGACTCAACATTGTCCTAGACCCATGAATATGTCTATTTGACAAAGAAACATGCTCTCAATCAATCTTCGAACTACAAAGCACCATTGGTGATGCAGAGTGGCTCAACCAAGTTGTGATTTGACAGAGCTTCTCTCAAATATGCCCCTAAGACTCCAACATTCACTTGACTCAACAATAAGAAATCTCCTATTCCTTTATGTTTTTGCACCAAACCATCATCAAAATAAAGCCAACTCAACCAACTTTCAATCCAAGTCAGCTTTGGGATCATACAAGAAAGTTGGAGGCCATACCAAGTACGAGATCAACAAGTTTGTATCAAAAATCTAAAAAATAGAGAACAATGTGAATAATTCTTATTAGATCTTCTCCAAAAGTTCATCAAAAACCTCCATTCGAGCCTCTCAAGGCTTTACATAGTGTTTTACACCCTTCTCTAACTGATCCATGCCCTCAACTAACTCAAAACCAACTTTCAAAACAAGTAATCGTTATATTTAAAATTTGTTGCTTTAAGCAACTTACAAATTTGCAACTTTAGACTCCTCCAACCTAATGAGTACATCTAATGACCTCTAAACCCACACAAATGGAATACAAATCTCCTTATTACATCGAAAAAACTCCATTCTTTCACAATCATATACAAATTCACAAATTTTCCTTCAAAGGCTACAAAGACAACTTCTAGTGCAAGATTGAAATTTTTGCATTTTTTATCACTAGACCCAAAAGTCACCCTGAAACATACCTAATGGTATTAATTGACCTTATTCAAGACAAAGCATGCTCAAAATACCCACAACTGTAACCTATTCACCATCAAATAATCACTAAAACCACTAAACTAGACCTTCTTCATCAAATGGAGGAACAAGGTGCTTTGCACCAATGATCATATGCTTTTTGTGTGGAATACTCGGACTTCTCAACCGTCATTTGTATGTTTCTCTTTTCCAGTGTTTTACATGCCATCATAAGGGATCAAGCTAGTTGAACGCATGTAAGATCTGTTTGTGTGTGAAAGAGGACCATTCCTAGCATAAACCTACCTATTGGGACGTGTTGGAGTAGTTAGTTTGGTCACACGAATTGCAAAACGAAAGTTGCACCACTTTGCAACTTTGCACAACTTCAATTTGACACTTTTTCCATCAAGTGAAAATCCATCACCACAGGAAAAACACTCCGAGATAGCCAAAAATAAGAGAGGTTTTTGTAGAGGGGCCCAACACAATCTTGTAGGATTAGATGAGAAGTTTCTACGCATCACAGTATCTGAGTAATAGCATGCTAAAGTTTGCAGCCATTTTTCACTTTGGACCCTTAAGGGATCAATCCAGTGGAACGCAGCTCAGGGAAAACCACGTGTTTGGGTGCAAAAGAGGACAATTCCTAGCATAAACATACCTATTTGGATGCTTTGGAACAATCCAGTTGGTCACACGAGTTGCGAAGAAAAAAGTTGCACCACTTTGCAACTTTGCACAACTTTAATTTGATACTTTTTCCATCAAGTGAAAATCCACCACCACGGGACAGCAACTCCGAGATAGCCAAAACCAAGAGAGGTTTTTGTAGATGGGCCCAACATGATCCTATAGGATCAGATGAGAAGTTTCTAAGCATCACAGTATTCGAGTAATAGTATGTTGAAGTTTGTAGTCATTTTGCACTTTGGACCCTTAAGGGATCGATCCAGTGGAACATAGCTCAAAGCGATTCCGCATGTTTCAGTGCGAAAGAGAACAATTCCTAGCGTAAAAATACCTATTCGGATGCATTGGAACAATCCTCTTGGTCACACGAGTTGCAGAATGAAATTTGCACCACTTTGCAACTTTGGACTGCTTCCATTTGATGCTTTTTCAATCAAGTGAAAATTTGCTACCACGGGAAAACCACTCCGAGATAGCCAAAACCAAGAGAGATTTTTGTAGAGGGGTCCAACGTAATCCTATAGGATTAGATGGTAAGTTTCTAAGAATCACGGTATCCGAGTAATAGCATGTTGAAATTTGCAGCCATTTTACACTTTGGACCCTTAAGGGATCGATCTGGTGGATCATAGCTCACAGCAATTCCACGTGTTTCAGTGCAAAAAAATACCATGCCTAGAATAAAAATACCTATTCAGATATGTTGGAGGAGCTAGTTTGGTCACACGAGTTGCAGAGAGAAAGTTACACCACTTTGCAACTTTGCACAACTTGAATTTGACACTTTTTCCATCAAGTGAAAATCTGCTGCCACGAAAAAACCACTCCGAGATAGCCAAAACCAAGAGAGGTTTTTGTAGAGGGGCCCAACATAATCCTATAGGATTAGACAAGAAAATTCTAAGAATCACGATATCTGAGTAATAGCATGCTAAAATTTGTAGTCATTTTGCACTTTGGACCCTTAAGGGATCGATCCGATGGAACATAGCTCGGAGCGATTCTGCGTGTTTTGGTGTGAAAGAGGACCATGTATAGCATAAAAATACCTATTCAGACACATTGGAACAATATTCTTGGTCACACGAGTTGCAGAGCAAAATTTGCACCACTTTGCAACTTTGCATAGCTTGAATTTGACACTTTTTTGATTAAGTGAAAATTCGCCGCCACAGGAAAACCATTCCAAGATAGCTGAAACCAAGAGAGGTTTTTGTAGAGGGGCCCAAATTGATCCTATAGTATTGGATGATAAATTTATAAGCATCATGCTATCCGATTAATAGCATGATGAAGTTTGCAGCCATTTTGCACTTTGGACCCTTAAGGGATCAATTCGGTGGAACATAGCTCGGAGTGATTCCGAGTGTTTTGGTACAAAAGAGGACCATGCCTAGTGTAAAAATACCTATTCAGATGTGTTGGAATAGTCTACTTTATTACACAAGCTGCAGAACGAAAGTTGCACCACTTTGCAACTTTGCACTGATTGTATTTGATGCTTTTTCCATCAAGTGAAAATCCGTCGCCAGGGGAAAACCACTATGAGATAGCAAAAACTGAGAGAGGTTTTTGTAGATGGGCCAACATAATCTTGTATGATCACACAAAATTTTTTCAAGTATCATGGTATCTAAGTAATAGCATGCTGAAGTTTTCAGCCATTTTGCACTTTGGACCCACAAGGGATCGATCTGGTGGAACATAGCTCAGAGCGATTCCGCACATTTTTGTGTGAAATAATACCATTCCTAGTGTAAATATACCTATTCAAACACATTGGAGCAGTTATTTTGGTCACACGAGTTGCAGAGCAAAAGTTGCACCACTTTGCAACTTTGCATAGCTTGAATTTGACACTTTTTCCATCAAGTGAAAATTTGCCGCCATGAGAAAACCACTCCAAGATAGTCAAAACCAAGATGGTTTTTTCTAGAGGGGCCCAATATGATCCTATTGGATCAGACAAGAAATTTCTAAGTGAAAGGGAATAATTTTTATGGGGTTTGTGTTGTTGCCCCTATAGATTTTGATGGAAAAGGGCATGAAAAATGAGGTTTCACCCTAGGGTTTGATAAAATATTGCATGTAGAGGTTGGGTGATTGTATTTTGTGTTTTTGTAGGTTATTTTAAGAAGGTTTGAGGTGTTGGCATGTTCTGGTAAGGTCTAGAACCATTCCTTTCAATAAACCCTCCTTATGCTAGCATAAAAAAAGGGTTTATGTTTAGCATGGTGGAGTAATTTTGTCATGAGAAAAATTGCGGATTGAAGGGTTTGGATACATGATAATTTCTGCCCCAACAAGTTAAGGGGGTTGTTGAATTTTTAAAGGTATTTTCCTTTGTAAATTAGGCCTGGTTAGTTAATGAGGACAACGAAGAAGGTCATTTTTTATGCACATGTTCCAAGATAGTCACTGCTAATTTTGAAGTATGTGTTGCAACTCAATAATAGATATCTAGATCAGTCATTTGAGAAGATTTCCTCAAAAAACCACTTGGAGCCACTCTTTTCACTTGAAAATTCATCATAAAACCCTTTAGTAGCAACTCCACCTTTGTTTCTTGAATTCCCATGCACAAATAAACACACACACACATAAAACATCCTAATTCAACCTTACATGATTTATATCACTTCTCTAATCACCTAATGACCTATTTGAGACTTTGAACACATTACATATGACCTTTACATGACCTTTTTCACATTGTTTATATTTTAAAATTCAATTTTCAAAAATTTTCCTAATGAAGGCATTTACAGAACAAGGTGCTACTGCACCAAACATGAACTCCAAAATTACAATATTTGAGTAAAATCTCATTATGTAAGTAAATCTCATTACAATGCCTTAGGTAATTTGTTCTCATAGATCTTTTACAATGTCACTCATACATTTGAGATTCACTTTAAATGTCTACATCATAGGTGCTCATTATGAGGTTAACTTCAATTGAGTAACTTGAGATTCCCTCGCTAAGATTCACATGCTCTTTTATAATGGCTTGAAATCAAAATTGAGATTTGTCAAGATCATCAAAATAAGGATGTTGCGTTGCTTTTTTGGTTGAGATTCTCTTTGATGGCTCCTAAATCAACATTTTCTGCAATGAGAGATCAATCAACTTTTAGTAGTTTACTTACAAATACGCAAAGTAAAAGAGAAAAATAAAGAGCATCCAAAATTGAAATGAAATAAAAATAGATGGAAGGCACTTACAGATATGCATGCAAGTCTCACAACTTAGTCACTCCTGGTCATACATCTTCACTAGGAATTCCAACATACCTATTGCAGACAACACCTCTCATGAATAGAGTAAGTTGAAATTTCAAATACTCTTATAATGTCTACATCATAGTTGCTCATGACAAGGTTAACTTCAAATGAGTAACTTGAAATTCCCTCACCAAGCTTTCCACACACTTTTCTAATGGCTTAAAATCATGATTGAGATTTGTCAAGATCATCAAAATAAGGATGTTGTATTACTTTTTTGGCTAACATTCTCTTAGATGGGTCATATATCTGCATTTTTTGAAACGGGACACCAATCAGTATTTAGTATGTTACTTAAAAATACGCAAAGTAAAATAACATGATCGCATTGGCATCAAACAAATTAATGTGCATACAAGTATAAATTACGAAGAACCAATGTGCATATACTTACTGTAGACACGTAAAATATACATGCACTTGATTTTGATCATATTAACATTGTTTCATCTTGAATCATGCTCTCAGCTTATCAACACCTTTCATCCATTAATTAAATAAATCATTTATTCATTTAATTAGGTCTTTCTCCTCTACTGATTAAATTAATCAATTTAATTTAATTGATCTTCAATCCCTCTTTGATTAAATAATTTATTTTATTTGATTAAATCCCTAAAGTCTTCTTGTTAAATTGAATAAATTAAACATTAATTAATTTAATCTAACATTATCCCCTTTAGTTAGATAAATCAAATAATCTATTTAATTAAACCCTTCCTCTTAATTTGATTTAAACGAATTCATGAATTTAAGTCAAAATTGTCAAATCATCTAATCCCTCATTAAATTAATCAAAACCTTGATTAAGCTAATCCCTCTCACTAAAATCCTCTAGAGAATGCAACTTGCACAATAAATCAATTACTTTGATTTATTTAATTCTCTATTTTCCCTCACATGGCATCAAAAGGGAATATTCCCTCAATTTGAATTCAAAAAGTCCAAGTGGGCTTGGTCCTTCCAACAAGGCATTTAAGACCTCTTACATGTCCTTTACATTGAGGCAAGTGGCATTAACTCCATTTATTTCATCCCCCCTAAACATGTCACTTCATCAAATTCAAAATTCAAACTTCCACATTGATCAAAATGTGCTCAACCTTCAACCATTCACATCTTAACAAATGATACTTGGCCATTGGATGTTGAATGATCCCGCATTGCTCATTTACACTCTCTTCCATTTTGGAAATCTATAAATGAGAGACTCTTCCTCTCATTCTATCATCCACAATTTGAGTAAACTTATTATACTCAAATCCATCTTCAAGCATAGCGATTCTCATCTTTTTATCAAGTTCTTAACTAGGTTATGCAGGAATTCAACCATCAAGTGGATCAAATCATCAAACTTACAAAGGAGTTGGGAAAGGGTTGATTTCGACACATCAATTGGCACCAACTTCCCCATGGGATTGATAGTTGTTCATTAAAATATGATTTATTTGCTTTCATTTCCACTTCGTTTTTCTTTCTATATTAATGTTTCAATCTAATTTCATGGGGCATCCTTGTTTTGACCTTGCATATTGTTCTAATAATATGATTGTTTGTTGTATATGTGCAGGTATGAAATCAGGGTTCACATTTTGGTGCCAGAAGGAGGGAAAATCTCAAGGATTTCATCACATTTTTCAACATTTTTGTGTTTTTTTTAACATTTTTTTTTTGTACATAGGAAAACTGCACTGCTTTAAGAGGCGTAGCGTTATTCTATACTACTTTCAGAGGCATGGTGCTATACCGAACCATGCAAAATTTCTAAACTAGGTCGCACCTGCTTTCTCGCTTGTTAATTTTTAAAATTCCTAAATGCACTGCACACAAGTCTGTGATGCTATATCACATTGCTTTTAGAGGCACGGTGCCATATTGCACTGCTCTACTCCCAAATTATGTCGTACATGTTTCCCACCTCAAAAAAATTGAAATTTCAAACCTTGCCGCCTCATAAACTGCGTCGCTTGACCATATTGCACCACACCTACGGTCTTTATTCCTATAGAGCGCCACTCCCAGTCAAACGTGTGATGCTATATAGCATCACTTTTTTTCCAAGCTACACAGCACCTACAAACTGCGTTGCACCTGCAAACTCTGCTGTGAAAAATAGTTAGGTTTAAAATTTGACATGTGCTTTTTGATTTTTTGATTTTCTAATTCTTGACCTTGTTTTATGCCTTGGTGCTCTTTGGTTTTTTGTCATTTTGCAGGTTGGAGCAAGGAAAAATCAATGAAGGAGGTTCATCATGACATCATGTTCATCATACACAAAGTGTTTTTAAACACTAAAATGTTAATCAACACTTCTTGAAGGATTTTAAATTCTGTTTTTTAAGAGAAATTTGTTACTTTCATGCTTTAGAAATACTAACCTCCTTCTGGGTTTAAAAAGAACAAACAAAATTTATTTTTCAAAGTTTGCAAAAGGCTAAAAAGAACCTTAGGAACAACATACTAGATTTTGTTTAAAGGTTTAAAAATTGAACAAGGCAATCTCACATTTCCTTTGGTGCTTAAAAAGAACTCATTATTGCTTTGATGGATTTAAAATGAACATGTGTTTTTTGTGCCTTGTAATCTTTTTTGCAAATTATTTTCATTTAAAAAGGCATATGCGCTTCTCTAGCGCTTCATGACGATCTTGAGAATCAAAAGACTTTTTGGTGACATTATGTTGCATAAAAGATTTTCTCCACATTTCATTTTTTGGAATTAAAATTGAACCAAACATGCGAGTGTGAGCACGATATATTGCAAGTGTTCTCCCTTTGTTTTTTAACGAAGTTTGATTGAATTATAGGATATGCTAGCTTGCTATTGTTTATCTTAGAAGGCCTACCTTGTGGGAAAAAGTAATCACCCAAGGGAACGACCCAACTGAGAACACGCTAAAGCCAAGTGACTTCCAACTGGTATATAAGTGTGGATTCTTGAGGAGAGTTCAAGAATCACGAGGATTATTCCAACGAGAAGGGCAGCAATGGTCTCTCATCGCATGGATAGTCCTCCATGAACGGAATGTCTGAATTAAAACCCTCTATTTAGAAAAGGCCAAATCCTTATCTATTTTTTTGGTGCAAAAGGTCATGTCCTTTGAAGTTGCCACACATTATACATGTGGTTTTGTTGTAGAGATGAAAAGTATGCCATTGGAGATTCATGGATACTGATGCTTGGCTGACCTAAGAAGTGTGTGTCATGGAGGGGAGCCAGTGTGGTCAAGCATCTAGTCATCCGCACAGAATATGTACAGTTGGATTCGTCCAAGTGGGAACCCAACAAATATTGTCTTTTTAGCCTAGGGTTGTGCATGTTATTGAGACACATTGCTTGGTTCTAAAACATTTGAAAACAAAAATTCACAGAGATTCAAAATTTTAAACCCCTTGGAGGAAACAAATACCTTTTGATGAATTTAAGTACTCTTTCTTTCCCAAGGGATCATATCCTTAGAGGTTTCTAAGTGTTTGGATTTTATTATCATTTTTTTTCACTAAGGTTAAACCTAGGAAACTTTTGCCGTAATTTCCTTGATTTCCACATAATGGACTTTGTGGGATGAAAGAAAATTAAGACATTGGACATTCAGTTTGAAACCTAATCAAGAAAGTGTTTGTGGTAAAATGAACCAAATCTAAACAAGATAACAAACAATTGAACCATACATGTACTTGGTCCCTTTTGATTCATTTGGTTTTCATGCAAAAATTGGTCTTTTGGTTTGAACCACTTTTAGGGAAAAGCATGTTCTTCATTACCTTGGTCTTGTAAGTAGGTCCTCATAGGGTCATCTAGGATCAAGTCAAACACTTCATTTATCCAAACATCAATCAAAATCCCATTTCACCAACAAATTTTGGAACCTTTTAAAACATCACTTATGCTAGACTTTTAGGAAAAATCAGCATCACCTTGTTTGGCTTAACACACCTAACCAAATTATCCTCTTGAACAAATTTACCTTTAGTATAACACAACTTCTTAAAGTCTACTAGTTCATAATCAGTTTGATTGGCTTAACACACTTAGCCAATTCATTCTCTTATGCGAGTTTTCCCTAGGATAACACAACTTCCTAGGGTTTACAAGTTCACCATCATCCTGTTTGGCTTAACACACCTAGTTAAACTATCAAATCAAACCAAGTACTAAAGTCTAGCATTGATCCAAAGCTCCTAAAAGTTCAAACATCCATATCATTCACCCCTTTCATCCTTCATCTCATAATTGGTCTTAAACCCCTCAAAGGTCGGCAAGGTCAAAACACAAGAGGAACATGGAATATAAATTTCATCCATCCATCATGAGTAATCCAATTCAACCAAACTATCCAAGTCTCACAATTCTGATTGATTTTCAAAACTTGCATTTGTACAATCCATACATGCGATCATTATCTCCTACAAACCTCAATGGTACGACAAATGTTAGTTTTCCCAATATAAATTTTGGAACACCTTTCCCTTTGGTAGATTTAAATCAAAGTCAAAACATAAAAATCTATCAACCAAACAATCAAGGCATGAGCGTTCTCCCTTTACCAACCGTTAATCAATCGAATATGAGCAACACTCCAATCATAAACCAAAGCATCATAACAAATCCTCCAGTTGTGCCATGGATATCGCAACAACAAATGGCAACCATCCAAGAAACCCCAATGGTTAACACATCTACCATCCCTCAAGTGTCTCAAGTACCAAGAATCTCAATTGCGCCATTCACCACTCAAACCTTGGCAATCAATGAGACCATTCCCAAACCACCACCATCGCCGCCAAAGCACAACACAGCCAATTCATTCTCTATCATGTTGCAATCTTCCCACCAAAAGGCACTCCAAGCCTATCAATTCATACAAGTTGTGCAAGCCACACAAGTAGCGCAACAATCATAGGCTCAAGCTCAAGCTCAACACCAAGCTCAAAAGGTGCAAGCAGAATTCTAGGCACTATTACAAGCAATCCATCAACAAGTGCATCAACAAGTAGCTCAACAAAAATCCTAGCAAAAATATTTGTTGGCACAACAACATGACCAACAACAAGCATTGTTGGGTCAACAAAAAACACAAGCATTACTCACTCAATAGAACTTGCAACAGATTCCCACCACAATTGTTGAAAACAATAATCAAGATCTATCCATCGATGAACACTTTGAAGATGTTTCCACCTCATTTGATGATCAAATCAACATACATCAAGAGCCATTTTTTAGTAATGATCAAGACCCCTCCTACAAAGATCTATTTCAAGGAGTGTTGATGTTATTTGATCCTATTTACATAAACCAAGATCCATCCACCAATGATCGTGTCGAAAATCTCTTTACATCACCTAATGAGTTAGAGGACATATCTAAATTATTTATTCCAAAGCATGATCAACATCTTTCACCAAGGTCTAGCAATGATCCTTTCTAAAACATATGGACATCCTTTGACCTCATGAAATTTGATAAACTTCCTATTCCTAATGAAGATAGCCAAGAACCCTTGATAAGCAATCCATTCTTTAAAATTGACCCATGTCAAGAACTTGATCCAAAGCATGTCGAAAGCAATTCCGAAATCATTCGAGATAAAGAATTTGTATGTCCAAGTTACTACAATGATATAATGGACACTCTCCTATCTATACAAGATGATCATATCTGCATAGCACATAATCCTGCATCTACCCATGAGATGCTTTCCTTGGATGGACACGTAGATGATCTTCATTCAAAACAAGAGTCTCATACTCTTAACATTTGTACACATGATCAAGATATAGAGAAATCCAAAGACATATCAGAAATGGGTCATGAAGAAGGCTTCTACAGAAGTTGTGAATTAGAAACATCATGTGAAAGCATATCAAGAATGAATCATGAGGAAGACTTTTACAAGGATAGTGAATCATCAACACCTCTTAAAGAAGCATTACAATCCGATATCTCGCAAGATCAACATAAAGATATCAATCAGGCATTCATCCCACATATAGAGGATCCTATCACTTATAAAGTTGGATCACTCACCTTTCTTAGGGAAAGCTACCTCATCAATAAAGAAGCTATCACTTTTGAAGATCCACCATAGAGCAGAGAAGGATTAACACCTTGTTTCCAAGGTAGATCATATCCTAGTGTAGATAAATTTTTTTAGTAGATGAATTATCAAGGTAGAGGATTAGGCCTACATGAATAGGGTATCCTAGAACCAGTACAGATTACTAGAAATCCTAAGCATGAAGGCCTTGGTTATTTGACAATTAAGGGATATAAACATATCAGTTACACCACTATAAAACTGGGGGCAATTTCGTCTCAAGCAAATGTCAACATAGGAGGTATAAAGAATCTTTATGATGAAACTGATGCCAATATTACAGCCAACCATGTCATGAATCTTCATCCACCCATCACCCCATCCATGAATTGGGACCAACGTCAAAAGAAAGATTTGAATCAAAGCATGAAGGATGTTATCAAGGAAAAAGAAGCTAAGAAGCATGAAGGACAAATCAAATAAATATGGATACCAAAGAACACAAAGAAAGACTATCCCTATCATATTCCATCAGTCAAAGAAACTATGGGGCAAAATAAATAAGGGAAATGTATCCATCAAATATGTGCACAAAGGAAAAAGAAGGATTCTCAAGCAACATACAAAGTGTATCAAGCAGTTGGTCCTAATTCCATGCACACTTTCATATCCACCCATCATTGCTCATCTTCCCAAATTTGGAGAGTCAAAGGCTCCAAATTATCAAATAATCCATCTTTTATTCCTAAAAATTCTTCATCCACACCTCCATGCATGATATCCAATTATCACATTGACCATGTGTTGGAAATGACCCTTCATCATAAGGATTCAAAAGGCACTCTATTGCGATGTGTGCACAAAGATGGAGTTAACTCTAGTATCAGCAAAGCAGATCAGGGATCTCAAAAGTTGCATTCAAGTGCATGTACCTTGGCTAGGTAGCTTCTTCAAGCAGGATACCAATGGAAAATTATGACAGAATCATGTACATCGACACCACCTAGTGGTTCAGCATCAACTTAAAATCTCTCAGAAAATACAAAAATTTAAAAAAAAAAAATCAAAAAAAAGGATTGAAAATAGTAAAGAAAAAAAAAATCATCCTCTAGTGAAAACAACTATGGTGGCACTTTGGGCAAGTACCATGATGAAAACCTAGAAAATAGACATCATGTGTAGAATTGAGCATCTAATTGCACCATTTCAGGAGAAAACATCTTATCACATCCATAATAAAGCTAACATTCCATCCATAATAAATAAATCTATTCCATCCATAATAAATCCATTCATCCAGGAACCATTTATCCAATCTATTTTTATCCATTTGTATCCATACTCCAAAGCTATCTTGATCTTGATACAATTGTGGTGCACACTTTACACTTGCTTATGGTAGACATCTTGACATGGGTCATTTTTATTGATCCTATCCAATCCAACATTATCTAAACCATGAAGCACTATCCAAATGTGCATCCACTACCTGAACAACTTATCTTATCGCAAGATCATCCATACCTATCCTATCCATTCTTCCATCTATCTATCCAAGAATCTACCCATGGCCTTCCATACATTGCTAGACACTGGGGGCAGATATTTATATCTTGGTTTGGGAAGAAATCTTGATCTATATCCTCTAACTTATCCGGTAATCCAAACATTGGAAAACATGAAATTTCAAACTGGTGAATCATTTATGAGCCAAAAATCCAAATCCCTAGCCCATGGCATATTCTGATAGCAAGACGATGTTCCTTATCAAGCTGTATATTTCATCAAACATCAATCCAACGATCAATATCAGTCATATCTAATGTGCACGTCAACATCACATCAAATCATCAAAATGTAATTTTGTTACAAATCAAGCTTCATCAATCTTGATCGATCGAATCCAATCAATTATCACCTTGTTTGACTTAACACACTTAGTCAAACTATCATCTTGTGTACGAGTTTACTCTAGGATAAAAAAACTTCATCGAGTTTACAAGTGCATTATCATATTATTTCACTTAACACACTTAGTCAAATTATCCAATCCATCATCAACTTGTTTGACTTAACACACTTAGTCAGCATACCCTCTCATGTACAAGTTTACTCTAGGATAACACAACTTCCTAGAGTTTATGAGTGCATTATCACTTTTGTTTGACTTAACACACTTATTCAAACTATCAATCCATCAATCTAATAAATCAACCTTAGCTTGGTTTTCAACAAAATCCCAAAATAGAGCACTGATATCATCATGCACATCCATATCCAAATTCTCAAATCATGCAAAAATCCAAAAACATGTCAAAATCTCAAGAAATATTCAAAAATTCATCATTAAGTCTTGTCAGTCTTTCACCTTAGTCTGAACTATGTCATCTCTGAGCTTGAACATAGGCAAGTTTGATCTTTGATCATCCCCTGAGACAGTTAGGTCAGTCCTTACGTGTTCATCGCAATAAAATGGCAATCTGTTTGCCCATTTATCTTTTTCATTGAGTCAAGTTTGTCATCAGTCAAACTACGTGGTCTCTGCATGTATAACATAGGCAAGGCTAATCTACAGATCAGCTCTTGAGACCCCTAGGATAGGTCTTTAAGTTAGTCTCTTTGTAATAAATATCGTAAAATACCAAAAAAAATTGTAAAACATCTTGAAAATACCAAAAACAACCTCAAAATATCTGAAAACCCAAAATGGTGCATCCATCTCATCTCACTTTCACCCATGATTATATCATTCCTAATAAATCAATCATCACCTTCATCCTTTGGTGAAGCAATCAGAAGCAAGTCTAACAGGTTCCAAAGTGAACACCCTAATCGTCAGAGTCTTAAGTCTAAGTCAGTAAGCAAGCAAGTTGATCAACTTGGAGTATCAATAGTTTATCACACAATCAGTCTCACCAAAACCCTGATCACAACATGTTGTAGGATGTATCCTTCCCATGATTGACATAAGCATCAGGTACCCCTCAGTAGTTTAGCCTTGGCTAGCGATATGAAGAACATTATCTTATTTGTTTACTTTTTCTTGGTCTTTTGACTTATCTTATTTTGTGCTCATTCTGAGGACCTCTCGATGATGCCTAAATAAAATAGGTTTAGAGAGAAAGCAATGGGGCAATTATCATTATCTTTTTTATCTGTCGTGTTTGTTCGATGTTCTTGTAAAATAAATTGGCGAATACTTTCTTTGTTGGGTCCATTCTAGCAAGGTGTTCTTATGTCAAGTGTGAATAGGAGTTCTCCTATGTGATTGCTGAGTCAAAGTCCATCACACTAGGTACAATTCCATCCTTGTCCTTTATACCTTGATGCATCATACCTATGTGTGTTATCAAACATAAAGTGAACTTGTGTGGATCCTCCTTCCATCCATCTTATTCTTCTTATTATTCTATCTTTACTAACATTTCTATCTACAATCGGTGTGTTGTATCAAAATATACACGAGGCTACCCATGGCCAATGACTATCTATACATCATCAAAATTGTCTACATCAAAGAACTATCTTTCATCCTCTGACCAATAGAACCACTCCTCTCACATTTTATCGTGATCTCGATCGGAAAATCGAACATTTTTGCTTGATCTCTCAAGGGGGCAATATACCAACGTAATCCTTCCGCTAGGGCAATAGTGGGCCATTCATAAAATCAAGAAATTTTGAACTTTGATGATAGTTGTTTATTCTTTGAATCAATGCAACAAGTACATTGTTTCAAAGAGGGGCAAAATGTAGACACGTAAAATATACATGCACCTGATTTTGATCATATTAACATTGTTTCGTGTTGAATCATACTCTCAGCTTATCAACACCTTTCATCCCTTAATTATTTATTTAATTAGGTCTTTCTCCTTTGTTGATTAAATTAATCAATTTAATTTAATTAATCCTCAATCCCTCTTTGATTAAATAATTTATTTTATTTGATTAAATCCCTAAAGTCTTCTTGTTAAATTGAATAAATTAAAAATTATTTAATTTAATCTAACATTATCCCCTTTAGTTAGATAAATCAAATAATTTATTTAATTAAACCCTTCCTCTTAATTTTATTTAAATCAATTCATAAATTTAAGTCAAAATTGTCAAATCATCTGATCCCTCATTAAATTAATCAAAACCTTGATTATGTTAATCCCTCTCACTAAAATCCTCTAGAGAATGCAACTTGCAGAATAAATCAATTGCTTTGATTTATTTAATTCTCTATTTTCCCTCACATGGCATTAAAAGGGAATATTCCCTCAATTTGAATTCAAAAAGTCCAAGTGGGGCTGGTCCTTCCAACAAGGCATTTAAGACCTCTTACATGTCCTTTGCATTGAGCCAAGTGACATTAACTCCATTTATTTCATCCCCCCTAAACATGTCACTTCATCAAATTCAAAATTCAAACTTGCACATTGATCAAAATGTGCTCAACCTTCAACCATTCACATCTTTACAAATGACACTTTCCCATTGGATGTTGAATGATCCCACATTGCTCATTTCCACTCTCCCTTCCATTTTGGAAATCTATAAATGAGAGACTCTTCCTCTCATTCGATCATCCACAATTTGAGTAAACTTATTATACTCAAATCCATCTTCAAGCATAGTCATTCTCATCTCTTTTTATGAAGTTCTTAGCTAGGTTATGCAAGAATTCAATCATCAAGTGGATCAAATCATCAAGCTTACAAAGGAGTTGGGAAAGGGCTGATTTCGACTCATCAATTGAAACCAACTCCCCCATGGGATTGATAGTTGTTCATTAAAATAGGATTTATTTGCTTTCATTTGCATTGTTCTTCATTTTTTTTCCTATATTAATGTTTCAATCTAATTTCATGGGGAATCCTTGTTCTAACTTTGCATATTTTTCTAATAATATGATTGTTTGTTTTATATGTGTAGGTATGAAATCAGGGTTCACACTTACAAATTAATCCAATGAACCATCTAGGTCTGCTCTACTCTTTATTTTGTCAAGTATTGCCTCATGGTTAGACTCACGAACCTTCCACAAGGTCTTCTTCAAAGGTCTACCCCCATATTTGTTCAAATAAACATTGGGTGCCACGACAAGGTTCAAGTAATGAAGAATCTTACGATGCATGTCAAAGTCCTGAAATAGCCTAAGTTTAACACTCGAATGTGGGTACCTTATAAGCCATGTTTTAGTAACCACAATTGAGCCTATAGGGTATTCGATGTTTTCTCCATCTATAACTGGGGCCTCTGATTTCTTTTTGGCCTCAACATAACGACACAAGTAATAGTTTGTTCCCTCTTCATTGTCTTCATCTGCAATAACTGCATAAACATGCCTTGCATTGATATGTGCAGAAAATATCTTGAAATTTGTCAACAATATGAATACAGTACAAAGTAAGATAACGATATGGAATTTCAACAACTAAGCAAGTAGATATATCACCTGGTTGAACTAGATCTGATACGTGGTCAAAATCGACCAATGATTCCATCTGTGTCAGTTCCAATGTTGTCGAAAGGCGATACATGTTAAGTGGGCTAGGATAACTTGTCAACCATTTGTCAACCCACTCCCTTCACTCACAATCATTTCAGACTTGCATTATACATGAAGAAAAAAAGCATGCCATCTCTTGTGTATCGATACTCCATGAACCTACATTTGAGCTAAGGAAAGAGTGTACCTCACTCGATCATGTTATTGTACAATAGTCTTCATATGGTACAATATTAGTATCGTACATCAACCAAAAAAATATATGAACTAAAGATGTACCTTCATTACCTCGAACCATCAAAAGCATTACACCACTCGATGATTGATTTTGCATCTGTCAACTTTGCACTGTCTTTATACTTTAACTCTTCTCATGCTAATGCTCTTTTCACGCATGCTCCCCTTTTCCATGTCTAGCCTCAAAAATGTTTCACATACATTGAACACCTTTAATGACATGCATCATGCACAACCAATAGAATATGAGTGAGTTCTTGAACTGTGCTACACAGTTATTAGACCATATTACATGTCAGTCATATTCTATGCCCCTCTGAACCAAACCACTGTAGAACATCTGGAAGCAACCTTGCACGAACTCTTGAGAATGTGTGTGATCATCACTAATATAAAAGTGGTACTCGCTCAATACCTTCCTTTGGTCATCTGTACTATTAGATGCATGAATGAATGTTATGTGCACAAATATTGAAACCTGTGTGGAGTTGTAATACTGTGACTGCACCTCATGTTGTGGTTGTGCAGTGTAGTTCTTTGCAAAGTCAACCACTAATACTATGCTTCCAACTAGAAAGGTGTCCTTGCATAGCTTGAGTTGTGTGTCCAACCATCGAGCTCTATGGGTATGCATTGCATATTCAGATAGTATATTGTCACGAAACATGGACATAAACCAGTACACTAGAATCTTCTCAATAACTAAATCACATAATTTTTCTTGAGACCCATCTTTTGTAGCATATTCCAATGTTTTATACTTCCTAAACTCTTCTAGTTTATGTCCCACATCATCTATGCTTTCCATATGTTGACATACTCGCATACGCTGGAAGCCACCGCAACACTCACATGAACCATCCAAGCATGTTGTCCTGTAGAATATCTGGCCATCCTCTATTTCACTTTTTTTTTTGATAAGAACTCTCTTGCAGATTTTGGTGGGGCTTCTATGCCACAATCCTGCAAAACATCGTTAGTATGCAAATCTACACATATAGAATGATAAACATCATAATGGTTATAAAATTCAATATGTAGTCTACAACAACAAGTAGTGCATGTGTGATTTATCTTGACATAAAAAGGTTTCAGAATTTCAAAAAATCTATGAGAAATACTAATTTGAGGATAATCATTTTCAAATTTTTGAAAAAATTGGTTTTGAGTCATATCCAAAGAATGCTTTGGATGTGGCTCACAATTCTGACTACCAGTTCTCCTTCTTACCACATCCCTTTGATTCGGAGATGGCCTTGTGTTATTCTTCTAGTACTCTTCAATTAGTGTTCTCAAGGCTTCGACAACTTCTTTATCTTTTCATGACACTCTCCCCGAGAATTTCCATAATTCATTTAAATCATTGCCCTCAATTCTTTTCCACCTTTGAATTGCTCTTGATAAAAAAATTTCTACTAATTCTCATTTGTTCACTCATCTTTTTAATGAGACAATTTCTCTTTGTTTGAAAACTTACCAAAGTCAATGTAATGACATGTCGGGTGAAATTACTATCCTTTGAGTGTGTGGTCTTACCCACACTCTCATAATCATCCACTATATTCTTCACTCGATGCATTCGATGTTCTCAACCCAAGAGTCTTCATGATATTCCTATACTTTACACCCCGCATCATTTCAACAAATAGTTGACATCTTGTAGTCTCATTTAGCCTTTCAAGAAATCATTCCCAAATCTTATCAGCATATCTTCTACAAGTGCATGTTGAAATCTTACCTTCCATGTGCTGCAAAATCTAATCATAGATTTTAATCAAATACTTTGGCTTTCTATGCAAAATTCTAGGTGGTGTTCTCCTAGATACATACATCTCAACATTAGGAATTTCATCAATATTTGATTGAGGTAGGCTAGATTGCGTACCTTCGATTGAGGTTGGAGAAGAAGACATACCTTGAGGTTCACATGGGGATGATGGTATACCTTCTTCATCAAATCCAAGTGATGATGTACTCTCAACTTGAGATGTGTTGGATGGTTTCAAAAAATATTCACTTGAGGTAGATGGTGTCCCTCCATATTCACTTGTAGTAGATGGTGTCCATCCATATTAACTTGTGCTTGATGGTGTCCCTCAATATTCTCTTGTGCTTAATGGCATCCCTTCATATTCGCTTGTCGTAGAGGGTGTGTATCCAACAACAGTATCTAAATTTGTCTTATGATGATGCTTTTGCATTTGTGCCTTTTGTGCTACCAATTCTCATTCTTTTTTTTATGGTTGAGATTCCTCTTCAATTGGATTGTTTTCGTCAATCGTTTCAAATTTATTCTTTTCATGATATGCCACCACCCTAACTCTCTCCTTTTCTTTGAAGGTTTAATTCTCTTCGTCTGCTAGTTTCCTCTTTGTCTTTCTCTTCAGCATGGTGGATAATTTTATATATACCATGGTAATGAGATGAATATTAGTTCCTAAAAAATGTATCCATTCAAGTTCATTGAAAAATATATGTCATTCAAGGCTTGGTTTAAATAATACTTACAATCATCCTATACAAAATTTAACCTAGCATAGACAAATGTGACATGATTTTTTTCAATCCAGAATTCCTTAAAGAAAAGTGGTAATGTGGCATGCCATGATTGCAAGATAGGCTCAAAATGGAAGCATGGACATTTGAAACAAAATGCATTTTTTGGCAAAGTTGTGAAGAGATAAGCTAATTAAGAAGTTACAAAAATAGTTAGATACGTTGGGGGAGTTGAGTTTGAAGGGTAATAAGATAAATATCATGTAAGCTACAATCATAATGAGTGTAGTGGCATTGTGAGTGTCTGATAAGTTTGTGGTGCAGGAGCACCTTTGCAATATATGCTTCTATTTTGAAATTTGATTCAATTTTGGGTATCTCCATGTTGTAAGAGGGTCATTAAAGACATTTTATATGTATGTGAATCATTAGGAGGTTTAATTTTTAAGCCCTATGTGTATCTTGTAAAGTTGTCACTATTTGCAAAAGTTGCACAAATACAAAATTGTGAAAAGTTACAAAAACTATGAAATAGGGAAGGTGAAAAGTAATATGGGCTTATTTTCACTTGGAGGAACTTGGAAGTTGATAATACATGTACTTAATTCCTTTATAAGGCCTCATGTATGTTTGGAAAGTTTTGGGTGATTGAATATATGATTTTGAATGACTAAGCACACTATTTTTCTATATTTTCTTTAGAATTCCACTGTTTCAGGCTCTTGTACAAATTTTTATGAGTAGGAATGCTTGGTTGGATGTTTTTAAGTTTTGTCACACTCAATAAACTCCCACATACAATTTGTTTCATGCATTTTTCTTAAAGTTTGAGTCAGATATTGCAATTTTTCTCTAAAATTGCCAAACCCTTTGTTAGCGCAAACATTGAACTTGAGAAATTGTGTTACTCTCATTCTACTTAGTGAAAGTTCTCAATTTTTGTGTAAAAAATACTTGTGGAATGTAATTTCATATTTAAAAGGTTACCAATAATATGGTGAGGACTAAGGTATGAAGAAAAGAAGTTTTCTTGACTGTAAAATTGTGTTCAGACTGGTAAAACAGGGATTTGTGAAGCTTAGAGCTTAGGGTTTATGGAAATGTGTTTGGAAATGAATTTATAATGGACTTATAAGCTTAGGAAGGTCAAATGAAAGGTATTTTATGTATTGGTTATGAGTTTTTGGTGTTGGGGGTAGCAAAACCAATAACCCTTATTTGCACTAAGGCTTAGTTAGCCTTATTCTCATATTGAAACAACTAGTTTACAAGCATTTTATCTAAAGGACTTAATATCCATCTTCTAATATATTTTGTATGAGGCAAATGGGTGTCCAAAATGAGTATCATAGTCTGAAGTGTGCATGGTTTGGGAGATACATGTGATATTTTTTAGATGCTTGGCTGCTAGTAATGTGGACAGTCAACAAAGGAACTGAGTTTGTGTGTAAGGGAAGACTTCTGAAAGGTTTCATTTTTGTTGTACTAACTCAAACAAGGATTTATTAAGAAAATAATGGTTTGGTTGTGCCTTAATAATTATAGTTTGTTTTTGTAAACAATGGTGCCATTATGGAAGATTTAAGACAACTTGTGAATGACATAATTATTGGTTAATGTTTGAGGAACCTAGTTGATTGTAATTAGTTATTTTCAATATTTTCAAGGTGTTTTTAAGGTCCAACCTACAACCACCTGTTAAATACCAACCCATAACCACTTGTTAACTACCAACCTATAACCACTTGTTAACTACCAAGACCTTCATTTGTCTTAAAAATTGCTAACATTGACAACTTTTGCTAAATAAGAAACATTATGCAACTTTGTTGTCCAGGACACCTAAGACCACAAAAACACCTTTCTTTCATCCCTAATACAACTACTAAACTCTTTTATTGCACTTCCATTTACAATTTGAATAATTTTCCTTCAAAGATTATATGGCAAAATTGACAATTTTTTGAAGCAAGAGTGCATACTTGCACATTTGATCACCAAATGCATAAAATCCCTAAATACATGAAAGATTGGTCTATTTAGACCTTATTTTCAATAAAATCTATGACAAAGCATCTAAAAACTCTTGAACTCGCCCAAAGACCTTAAGATATATTTTTACAAAAGTAGATTTTGAAACATGGTTGTAGGTGCCCCTGCACCATGGGTTTTGAATACTGCAAGGGGAAGCATGCTTAAAGGATGAATTTTGGTGAGATATTTGGAATGTGTATTTGGTTTATTTCAGTCAATAACATGCTGATTATAGTGTCTTGGATTTCTGGATAAAGGTTGGTAGTTACCTTCCATGATTTGTTGTTATTTTGCCATGTAAGTTGTAGCATTGGGTTCTTGAATTAGTGAATCATGAACAAATTGAATGGTTCTAGGTTTATAATCAGATTTATGCTATGTTACAATTAATTTTATGATGGTTAATCTATTTTTTGAGTCCGACAAATATTTGAAACCAAGTTCTAATGTTTTGTGGAAATATGAAATCAAGTGAAATTGAAGGATTTTGATGAAAAGATGATTGAGTTTTGTTCGTTGATATTCTTCAATTTAAGTTAGGGTTAGAAGTACCCTTCATGATTTGTGGATCCTGGTAGATTCTCTACATCAAGTTTAAAATGGTAATTGGCAAGTGTATATAATTGTGTAATTTAAAATGTGCATTGACAACGTAAGATTATAATGACAAACAAAAATAAAAGCAAGCCATAATAGAATGAAAGAAAATGTGTAAAGACTTCACATACCTAAAAAACCATACTTTAAAATGGAGGAGTTCAACCCAATTATGTAGCCTTAGATTCTTCATTGTTCAAACTCCACAAAAATTTGACTTGTTCAAGATCTTGTTCCCCTCCAAACTCCAATTGTATATCAATTTTCAATGGAATTCAAACTTCAATTGATATTATATGTCTTTCATCATGGAAAATCTTCTATTTCATACAAAGTTGGTAGAAATATCATGGAAAAGGTGATGGAATGTGAAAAACATGCTTTCACACTTCACAACATCATCAAAAAGCTACTTTTTGTCGGAGCATGTGCAAAACCAGGAGAATATGCAAACTGTGGGCCTCGACATCACGGTTATATTGAGTTTTTTTACCATTTTTAGTGGAATAAAAAAAACGCTTGCGTTATAATGTGAGCGCATTATTTCTTCCTAAAAGGTAACATCTCTACTTCTTCAAAATGTGCACGTGTTATGTGAAATATGGTTTTCTTAATATATTTTTTTCTCCCTCTTTGTCTATACCCTCTATCCTAATTCTATATCTCTCCCCTACACCCTTATAGTAGAGGAGATAGAGGTGAGTGTGTGTGTGTGTGTGTGAGAAAGAGAGAGAGAGAGGGAGAGTGGGAGAGAAAGAGGGAGAGGGAGGGAGGGAGGGATGAAGGGAGGGAGAGGGAGAGAGTGAGAGTGTGAGAGAAAGAGAGAAAGAGAGAGTGGGAGATAAAGAGGGAGAGGGAGGGAGTGAGGGAGGGAGTGAGTGAGGGAGGAAGGGAGGGAGGGAAGGAGAGGGAGAGGGTTAGAAAGAGATAGTGTAAGAGATGGAGATAGATAGGGAGGGAGAGAGGGGGAGAGTGGGAGAAAGAGAGAGTGGGAGAGAAAGAGGGAGGGA
>CM021102.1:313506949-313545534 GCA_007115665.2 Sequoiadendron giganteum
TACCCTCTGCTCTATAACCTCTTAATCCCTCAACCCTAAACGCTAAACCCTTAAACCCTCTACCTTCTATCATCAATCCTCTACCCTCTACTCTCAACCCTAATCCCCCAACCCTTAAACCCACTTAGTAAACTCTCAACCCTAATCCCTCAACCCTCTTGACTCTTAAACCCTCAACCCTTAAACCATTAAATAGTCAACCCTAAACTCTCGACCCTCAAACCTCAATCCTTAAACCCTAATCTCTTAAACCCTCTACCCTCTACCCTCTATCCTCTACTCTCAACCTAATACTCTCTACCCTAAACCCTAATCCATCAACCCTAATCCCTCAACCCTTACACCGTTAAATCGAAGAAGACTCTCTACCCTAATCCCTAAGCCCTCAACCCTTAATCTCTCAGCCCCTATAACCTCTACCTTATATATTGGACTCTCAACCCTAATCCCTCGACCCTATTCCCTATACCCTATACTCTCAACCCTCAACCTTAGACCCTCAATCTTCAACCCTCAACCCTTAAACTCTCTACCCTCTACCCTATACACTAAACCCTCAACCCTCAATTCTCAACCCTCAACCCTCAATCCTTAAACCCTAAACCCTCTACCCCTATACCCTCTATCCCCTATATTGGACCATGAACCTAATACTTCAACCATATACCCTCAAACCTATAGCCCAAACCCTCTACCCTCAACCAAGAAAACCCTTAACCCTAAACCATTAACCCTAAACCTTTAAACCTTCTACCCTATACCCTCAACCAAATACCCTCTACCATTGACCCTATTCCCTCAACCCTCAAACCCTAATACTCTAAAAACCATCAGCCCTATAGGTCCTCCACCCTAATCCCTCAACCCTATACCCTCAACCCCTATCACTTTCTCTCTATCTATACATATCACCTCTGCCTCCCTCTCTCCCTCCTACCCTCTCTAATTGTCTCCATCTATCTTTTCCCTCTTTCTATGTACCTCTCATTCAATCAATCCCTACCACCCTCTCTCAATCTCTCTATCCATCTCTTTTTATGTCCCTCCCACTCTATCCCACTCTCTCCCACTCCCTCTCTCTCTTAGGTCTCTCCCTGTAGAAACCTACCTAGATAACTCTCTTTGTCTCTCTCCCCTCTCTCTATCTATACCTCCCACTCTACCTATATAAGTCCTTCTCACTCCAACCCCCCTCTTTCTCTACCTCTATCAGGTCACTCCCTCCCACACCCTCTCCCTCTCTCAAGTCTCTCACTCACACTCCCTCTCTTTCACACTCCCTCTCACTACCTATCTCTCAAGTCTCTCCCTCTCACCCCCCTCACACTCTCATGTCTCTCCCTTTGGCACCCTACCTACATAACTCTCTTTCTCTTTGTCTCTCTCTCCCTCTCAATTCTCTCTCCCTCCCCCTCTCTCTCTCCCACCCTACCTAGCTAAGTCCCTCTCACTCCAACCCCTTCTCTCCCACTCCATCTCTCTTAAACTCTCACTTCCACCCCCTCTCTATCTCTCCAGACTCTCTCTCTCTCTCTCTCTAAATTCTCCCTCCTTCTAAATATAACACAAGCGTGTTATAACATGAACGCGTTATAGTGCGCTCACGTTATATCTTGCTTTGGAAATTTCGGAGCCTTAGGTTTGGTATTTGCCTTGGAATACCAACCCAAAGGTTTGGATGGCATTCCCAATGACCAGAGATGTGTTTTTAAAAAATCTACCATATTTCACATAATCGAGTTCGTGCTCACCGTCAAGATTGCACATGGTTCAATATCGAAAAAATCAAACACATGGATAATTCTGGGTTCTTTCTTAGATATCCAATGATGTAATTTTTTTATCTTTCTGAAAATGTTAAGCCTTTCATCCATAATTTATTTTATTTGTATTTCTTTTTTTTTTCCAAAAAGCAGTGTTTGGTATTTTTTTCGTTATAAATTAACCGTTCATCAAATTTTCAAATAAATTACATTTGTAGAAAATAGACTCCATTTTACAAATTTAAAAATAAAATAAAATAAATTCAATTAGTTTCCAAAATTTGTAGGGGTAGCATGGCCATAATTATGTTTTTCAAGAAATGTCCATTTTGAGAATTAGTAAAAAAATCAAATATTCATTAAAAATTTATCAAAAAAATCATGCATCAACTACATACTGTTAGTTAACTTCTGACCATTGTGATTTTAAATATACTTAAAAAAAGTTCAGCGTACGAAGGTCATGCAAGAGTTGCTATGTTATGTTTTTATGACAAAAACAACACCAATTTGTGTACGTCCCTCTTTTGAACCCCTTAATTTCAACCATTTTAAAAAAAATTAGTAGTTTAAAAAGTGGACTCAAAGCACTTCAATCCTTGATTTTGTTCCATCTCAAAATTTTGAGTGTAATTATCCTCAATTTCACATCCAAGGTTAGTATTTCTTGATTTCAGAAAAAAGTTGTCCACTTAAGTCTCCTTTTTGGGAACCATCTTGATAAACTTATCCTATGGTAATGCTCAAATTTAATAGGCAGTAAAGATTCTTGGACTGATATTTTATCTTGGAAAGTTCATAACTATTGAATCTTTATATTAAATCTTTGCATGATATCGAAGATTTTGTATAAGCTCACAATTTCCTATTCGGGACGTTTATTTCTATTTGAAATCTTCAACGTGCAATGTGTATTGAAGGTATAGTTTTGATGTTTCGATGTATTGCACAAAGCTATTTGAATCTTCAAAGCTCAGTGCATATTGAAGGCATATTAATGACGTTTTGAATAGTTTTTACATATATTTTCCAGGCATCTTCTTGGCAGATAATTGGCATTAAAGAACACCATTGTTAATAATAAGAAGAAATTTATAAACAACATTCAGCCTTCTTCACCTTCTTAGCAGCAAGCAGGAGACTTTCCCTTGATAGGCGCCTTCTTGGCAGATTTAGCAGGCTCAAGATTCTTAGGCTTTACAACAGTGGGATTCTTCACACCAGCAGTGAACTTCGTAGCAACCAACTTCTTTGTGACATGCTTTGGCTTCGCATCTGGCTTAGCCGCAATGATTACTACTATTGGTTTCTGCTCCTCAAAACTCTTCTTTGCTGGTATTGACATTTCACTTCTCCAATTTGGCAAGCTCTAGCTTGCAAACCAAAACATCGGTATTTGTTGCTTTACCCAACACTATTGGTTTCTTCTAGTGGAGTCTCCTGCTCTCCCCACTGCTATTGGTTCCTATTTTTTTAGAATAAATTAATTATTTAGTCGACAGACCAGTAGGACCCCTCAGCGTTGAACTGTAGCAGTCCATGCCATTCACATTGAACTGCTCTGTGAACTTTGACATCAACGATTATTGGCAACGCTATTAGTTCTTGCTCGTCAAAACTATTCTTCATTAGTATTGACCTTTCAATTCTCCAATTTGGCACGCTACAGCCTGCAACTCCGTTGCAGCAAGAGCCAGTGTCGCGGCCGAAAGCTTTTGGAAATTGTATTCTATTTTTGTTCTAGAATTTAGATTATTTTTAGTCTTTTTTTAATGTCTAGTCTTAATTTTCATTAATTAAATTTAAATTAAATTATTTTTAGTAATTTTTGTTGTAGTATTTACGTAACTTAGATTAATTTTAATTTTGTTAGTTTGGATTTTAGCTTTTGTTAATTTAGATTAAATTTTATTTTTTGTCAATTAGATTTCTCTATATTACGTTACGTTTTAGATTTCAAGAATTTGGACTTTAATTTAGATTTTTTTTTTGGTAATTAGATTAATTTGATTAGTTTTAATTTTTAAGTTAATTTTTAGATTAGATTATTTTTTAGATTTTAGAGTTTAGAGTTTAATTTAGATTAATCTTTTGGTAATTAGTTTTAATTTTTTTGTTATTATTTTTTAATTTAAATGTTGGTGGTGGTTTTTGTTAGATTTGAAATTTGTTAATTTAGGTTCTGATTAATTTGAATTAATTTATTATTTTTGTTAATTTAGATTCAACTGATTTAACTTTGATTTTATAATTTAGTTCAGTTTTAGGTTTTTTATAATTTATTTTAATTTAGGTCTTTTAATTTAGTTTTTGTTTTAGATTTATTTTAGATTAAATATATATTTTTTTAATGATAGCTTAGATTGATTTTAATAATTAACTATAATTTAGATTAACTTTATTAGTTTAATATTTAGATCAATTTTAGTTTTGATAGCTTAATCTGTATTAATTTAGATTATTATTATTTTGGTTTAGCTTAGCTAGGTATAGATTAACTTTTAATTTGTGTTAATTAGATTAATGTCATTTTCATTTTTTTAGTGTAATTTTTATTTTTGTGACTAATCTTTGACCTCTTTTTTGTTGGTTTGAATGGTCAATACTTGAAAATTAAAACCTAAACATTCATTTGTCAAAGATTGGAGGTTAAAACTACAAATCGTGTTTTGCAGGGCTCTTGCTTTAGTGTGCTTTATCTTAAGTGTCTTTTTTACATAGTATGATTAGTGGGCCTAAGAAGAACTTGAGTGTTTAATTTGACATCATAAGCGGGGTTAAAATTAATAAGTGTCTTTTGTGTTTTGTGGTTTGCAACTTGTCATTGAATATGTATGCTTGATCTCCTCTCGTGCCATTTGGCGATTTTGAGGATAGAAAGCATTTATTTGGCACTTGTATAACCACCCTCACATTTGGATTTTGGAATTAAAATGAATATTATGTGAGTATGAGATAAATGTGTTGTGTATGCTCTCTCATCACGCTTTGTGCGATCTTGGATATCAAAAACAACATACTTGTCTTGTTTTTGTTACGTTTAGACGAGCCTGCCTCACAAGAGGGAACAAATCCAACTGATTTTTCACTCGGGATATTATATAAAAGGATAAGACTAAACCATCAAGTCCTCATGGTATGTAGGCCTTAGCTATGTAGTGTCACTCGAAATAGGGTACCTACTGTAAAACATATAAGAGCCCCTAGTAGAGTGATTAAAGCCTTAAGTTGATTGCTAGATGAGTTCACAAGGTTCCATGTCCCCGAGTATTCACTAAAAACCTTTGTTTTAGTGTTCAAAATCCTTTTTCACTTGCTATCACAAGAACGGTCATTTTGAAGCCGCCCCACATTTTTGCCATTCATGTGTAGAGGGAAAAATTCCTCTTTGGGGAATTGAGACTTAGTGTGTTCGAGAAGTGAGTGTTGTGGAGGGGAGCCAATTAGACCAAGTCTCTAGTTGTCTGCCTTGTTTTGTTGGCTAGAGAAATCTGAGTGGGGATCTAGTGAGTGGTATCTCTTGAAAAGCCTAGGGTTGTACAAAGTTCTTTCAAAGAGTTTTCCATTCCACACTAAGATCAAAGTCAAAACATTATGTTTTATGTGTGTTTCTTTCAAAAAAACAAGGAAAAAAACAAGCAAAAAAACCTTACACCTAAATATTGCAACACTTCACAACATTACACCAAGCAACATTTTAAAACCAAATAGTCAAAATTAGGTAAAAATCTTGCCAAAATCATATTCAAACCTTTTAGATCTATTTTCAGACCAATTCCTCATTGCGATTCATGTTTAAAACTAGAAACTTGCTCAATACACCTTGCATATTATCATTCCATTGTTAGGTAACTTAGCATCCTCATTACTTGCATACTATAACATCACATTAGGCTATCTTTTTCAAGCCTTTAGGCTTGACACCTTGTGGATTTGAGGATAAACGAACTATATATACCTTGGCACACATCATTTCTTCAACAAAAGATTGTCACTTGGCCGAATCACTTGTTAACATAGTCCTTTTTCATTTTGGTGATAATTTCCTACTCACAAGTCTCGTTGCGAAACTCACATTGTCATTATTTTCACTTGTCCTAGAAAAAGGCCATTTGACAATCCTAGTTGAAACATTGGTTTACCCTTGGATGGTTAGTGATCCTATTATCACATCTTTCAAAAGTGTTTAAGCCCTCAAATTAACTATAGCTATCCATCACCTCTTAGTCATTTTCATCCTTTATACCACAGCATTTTAGACCTAAGAGAGAATTTTCATAACATCTAAATAATAGGGAAAATGGGAAAGGGGGATTGCCTTCCTATTTTACCTAAGTCATTCAAATATGTCCTAAGAACCCTAATAGGATTGACTATCAACCTCTCAAGTTGAGTCAATACACAACTAGGATGAGTTAGGAGGGGGTGTTCTTTCAAATTAAGGGGTTCACCACCAAGCAAATGCTTGGAAAAGACAATGTTTGAAAACACACTATGATATGTAAAACATTCAAAATGAGCTAAATGAAGCTTAAAAATATTGAAAATGAACAACTCCAAGTTAGGGTATGTGTACTTGGGAAACCTGGAGGTATAAATAGGATTCTATAAATACAAAAATACTGCCAAAATATGCCTTGGAGAACTAAGACACCTTTGCTCTTATCTTAGTCCAGCTACTATTTTTTGGGGCAAACAAAATCTTTGAATAATGAAACAAAATTTGAAAGCATCTTTGAAATATTCCACTTGGAGGACTGAGACACCTTTTCTCCCATCTTAATCCCACTCTGAATTTGTGAAAAGTGTGAATGTGGTCCTAAGCTACCATATTTGCAATGGCTTCCTCTCGCATTTCAGGTTGTGAAACAACCATATTTAACTTGTAGGTGATTTTTTGTGAAGATGACAACTTTGCAATGAAACTTTGCACTCCAAGTGATCTTCAAGTCTTCAACCTAGATCTACAAATACAAATGGACAAGGTGGAAAAACTTGTTGATTGTTAGTGAATGGGGGTTTTCTTTGGTCAAACCCCTTGTTGGTAATTAAACCTTGAAATAAAATAGAAATGATGAAGGAAATGGTGAATGAACAACATGGAATGCTACAACTCACCAAACCCTTGTAAAGGTTGCAAACTTATGTGAAATGGATGCAATGGATATGAATACTAAAATGCTTGATAGATCTTAAATTTCTTTCTTGCTTAGATCAAAACACTACATTACAAAAGTTAGCACAACAACACAAATGATGCAAGAACAATCTTTGAAATGATGCTTGAAACTTGATAATGGCTCCAAATTCTTGACGAATTTCTCTTGACTGATTTTGTGAACTGAACTATGCTATGATGAATGCTCTCATAAAAGACTTAGGTTGAAATGAATGAACTAACCTTGTATTTATGCTTGTCTATCCTTAATATCCCGAAATCATATCACACCAAGCCGACATATGAATTCAATGAATAAAGGAGGTTAAATGTTGCCAAGATTTGAGATTTAATTCCAAAGATGACTCAAGGAGGACTAACATGACCTAGGTGGCATCTTAGTCCAAAGTGTTGAAACTTGGGGCACAAACACCAAAAAGGGGCCTAAAATAGGTGCCTCAAAATAAGGGTCCCGGGGCCTTGGGGGGACAAAGACTCCCTTAGTGGCATTTTAGTCCTGACCAGAAACTAGGGACACACCAATCAGAGTCATTAGGAGATCACATATGCATTAGAGAATGTCAGGATTAACCAGAAAAATATCTCAATCATAGGGCTTGTGGACATAAAATAGGATCAATTAAGCCATAAAGAAGGATAAATAAAGAAAGGTGGGCCCAAACAAGTATGAAAATGAAAGGGTATGCATTTTACTACACTAAATTTAGCCCCCACTTTAGTGAGATGATGAACTTGATTCAAACTCACACTAAAGTAGCCAACCATGCAATCAATAGGGGTTCAAGTGGAAAAATGTTAATAAGATAAGATGACAACATTCAAGAGGGTGGCCAAGCCCCCATGATTATGATCCTATGGAAAACCAAAATAGGCACAAAGGAAGACACTTGTGGATGATATGTGGATCCAAAAATTAGATCTCAAATGCAAACCGTCAAAGATAAGAAAAGGAATAAGAAAGAGGAACTACAATGGATCAAGCTTTGACTGGTCATTCAACATAGTGGACTAGGTCTAGGCTTGAAGAGGGTTTTCAATTGGAACACACTATCCACTATGCAAACAAAATGCACACTCACGAGGTCTAGTGGGAACTAGTTGTCCACTAGGTGAGCCCGAAGAGGGACCATATCAAAGCCATACCTCAATGACTTTAATAAGGTACAAAAGGAAAAATGTATGCTCACACGGGCTAGTGAAGCTAGGTGCTCACTAGGTGAGCCCTAGGGGGTCCATATAAAAGTCATACCTCCATGTTTATAATAAGGACAAAAGGAAAAATGTAACACAACAAGAAAGAGAGAAGACGTTCAAAGGGATTTTTCTTAGTTCATATGAGATCTTACTCTTAGTGGACATCGTTCCTAAGATCTCCAAAAGAGGATCCATCAAAGCATAAAAGATTCACCACTTAGGGGATGTTGTACGAGACACCACCACTAAGGGGAATATAATATGATGAGATAGGTCACACTTTTGAAGGACATTACTCCCAATGTCATGACAAAGAGGAAAATGCATTGTACGAAGGAAGAAAATCGCATTGATCAAGGAACATAGAAGAGAAAATGAAAATGAAATCAAGAAAAAATAGTGTCGATGTATGCCCCCACTTTGAAGGAATTACTAACACCATGTTGTGAGAAATTACTTTAAAGTAGACATACATGGAAAATAAAACGGAAAAGAGGGTTACCCTACAATGACACATAAGGGATCTATGGATTTGGGGTCAATATTTGTCTTTGCTACAATGATATTAGAGAGCTCAAAACTGTCAGCATTCTCGAAATACACACAGAACTAGAAGAATGACACAAAGAGAGCAAAAAAAATAAAAATTCTTTTGGATCAACATGGAAGACACATAGGGTGTCTCGACGCCTTGCATCATCCCCAAAAGTAAGACACAAAAAACAAATGAAAAAGAAAAATATTTTGCGTCAGCATGGAAGAGACATAGGGTGTCTTGATGCCTTGCATCATCTCCAAAAGGAAGACACAAAACAAAAAGCGAAAAGATAAATGAAAACCAAGAAGCTTATGACATAGAGAAGAATGAAGGTACAAATAGAGGAATGCACAAAGAGAGAGAAACATCAAACAAAACATCATAGGGGATCACAATACGCACATGCAAGTGAAAGTGAAAAGAAAAAATAAAAAGACTAATAAGGCACATATAGATCAACAATCCAATAGGTCATCTACATCCCAGTCTTGTTCACTATATGTGGAATGAAAATCACTAGCGAGAGAGATCACATCAAGTGAAATACTAGGAGAGTCACCAAGTTCAACACATGGTGAATTGCTCTATTTATGAGGATCATCATGGTTGTTATCTTTTAAGCTCATGGATGGGGAAAATAACCAGCTCAACTAATTATGCACTTCCTCATTGATTTTAACTATTTCCTCATTATCATCCAGGTTTTAAATCATAACAGGAGGCTGAATGATAGTATCCATAGAAGGTTTTGGTCCTTATTGTGTTAGATTTATAGTCTCTTGTAAGAGAGGAGGCTCATCATTTATTTCTTCTGTCAATTTTGTATGTTGATTTTTTATGTTGTTCTCGTTATTCATATTTCGAGCAATAGAAAAATGCCTACGCCTATGCTCTCTAGCATTGCGATTTCTTTTATTATAATTTTTATTATGTGTAGAAGCGGGTGGATCAACCATAGGTTCCTTTTCTTTTTGAGAGGTAGGAACAAAAGAAACCATGGAAGGTTGTTCGACCACTTTCTCTTTGGCTTTATAAATTTGCTTAGGCAGACGATTAAGTCTTGTTTGGTTTTCTCTAGGTCTCTTGTAGGAAACAAGTAAGGGTGTTATTATGGATGGTTCTTGGTTTGTTGGAAGATCTTTATGCTCAACATTGTCTTATTTAGGTGGTGGAGGTTCAAGTATGGGTGGAGGAAAGTTTTCAAGGGATATTCCGGTTATGCAATTTTATTTGAAATTTTGGTAGGATAGGAAAAGGAAGTCTTCATGTTGTCTTATAGGTTCCATAGGCTCTAGCCATAAATATTTTAACAATAAATTATCATGGGAAGATGGGGGGTCTAAAGCCACTATGGTTCATGGTGAATATTTCATTTTTGATTGGAAACTTTAAGCACTTATGGATAACGCATGGGACCACATTCATGAAGCAAAGCCATTTATAGCCTAACTTCACACAAAATTGGTTTGAATTTGAGATGATAGAGAATGATATATTTGGTTTCTTTAGTCCTACTTGTAAAGTGAGTGTGATCAATCCCATCATAGCATGAGATAAACCATCATTTGTTTTGATGCAATATTTTGGTTTATCATATCTATCTATCTTGAGTTCTTGCACATATAAGAGTTCATGCACACATAGATGGGATCAATTAAAATCCCAAGAGTGGGATTATTATTGATTTTGTTGACTATCTAAAGAGGACCATCAGGTGCATGTTTAATTATTTCTTATGAGGAGAAACTAATGTCAATGGTTTTTTCTTTACAAGGCTCGATGTAAACCACTCCTATCATTGTATCAATAGGACTTTATTCATTAGTATCCATAGGATTTTGTTCATGATTGCCCATATGTTCATCATCTGTGTCAAGATTCATTACATCTGGCTTAGTTTCGCTAGCCTTAACAAATGAAATATTATGGTTGGGCATGGGATTGGTAAATTTTTGCAAGTTTTAGTTGGGAGGAGCTACAAACTTATTACCTTTTTCATTCACACCTCAATAAGGATATGATTGGAATCAATGAGGTCTTGCACAAGATGTTTAAGATGTTTTTAATGTTTCCTGTCATGTCCTGTTTGTTGGTGATAAACACAATAGGCATTGTGTCTAAAGCTTGGAGGTAATGGTTTTCTAGGGTCAAGGGGTTAGACAGGAGGTAAGGTAAGCATGTTTCTGGCTAAGAGCTCTGGGTCATGATGTTGTGAAGGGTGTCAGGTAAGGGAGTAAATTATCTTTGTGGATCCTCAAATATATAAGGATTACTCTTATTTATAGCGGCTATTTGGGTATCAATGGGTTTGGTAGGTTGAGAGGTGGAATTTATTTGAAGGAAAACCTTATTTTGTCTTTTGAAAGGCTGGTAGGTGTTTTGGTTTTAAGTTTTGGAATTTTTAGGATGAGTAGGGGTAGTTTTTAGTTCACTAACACATAGTATTTTGATAATATCTAGGGGAATTACATAGGTGCATGAAGGAAGGAAATTTAATCATGGTGATATTTTCCCTTATCTTGTTTTGTAAGTTTTCTATGAACATCTTTTGGACATGAGAATCAAGAAACTTCACACTGATTTGAGAATAAAGCAACTGATAATGTGGAATAAATTCAGTGACCTTTTCACCTTCATTTTTCTTGCATCTCATAAAATTAACCAATGTCATATCGGGAACCATGTGCATATGGAAATGACTAATAAAGGCCTCAAAAAGTTCATTGAATGAACAAATTGAGTTATTCGGTAATGCAGAAAACTAGTCCATGACCATGTATTTCGAGGATTGACGAAAATGTTTAGCCAAAATTTTGTCCTCAAGGATAAAGTCACTACAAAAATTACTGAAGGAATTAACATGATTAGTAGGATCTCCCTTTCCTCCATATTTCTCATATCTAGGGATCTTTTTACCTTGTGGCATTGGAGTTCTCAATATCTCAAATGATAATGGATTACTCATGAAATAGTATGAAGGTGGACCATTTTGATTTATGGTAGAAACTTAGCTTTGAAGGGATGAAAAGCTTTGTAAAAGGTGGTTAATGATAGGATCATTTCTTGTGGTGTGAGGTGGAGGTGAATATGTATTGGAAGGACAAATGAATGGATTGATTGTGGGAGGAGGTATGAGATTAGATGCCACATAAGTATAAGGAGCGCTAGAGGAAATGTGTGACGTAGGAGGGATATTACTAGTTGGTTGCATCAATGTGGTCACTTGATGAGTTTTGTAGGTGGGAATGGATGGTATGGATGAAGAGGGGGGAGTTTGATTTCATCCTTGCACATTGTTTGAAGTTGCACCATTAGTGGTGGAAGGAAGATGTTTTCTGAAGATATGAGCTATGTTACGTACAATTTTCGATCCTTCATCACTCTCCATCATGCGGTGAATATTATCTATGGTAGGTATAATAGTGTTGGAAATGTTTTCAGTACTCATGCTATCTTGTAAATGGGATAGGTCTTCATGAATTTTCATTATGTTTTCTTGAGGAATATGATCAACCATTGTTTGAAAACATGGCATAACACTTGTAGGTAAGGTAGGCATGGAAAAGGAGGTGTCAAAGTTATGGTCCATACCTAGTGAACTAGTGCCAATACAAGAAGTAAGAGAGCTTGATAACCCAAGATCCACAACAAGTGTTTTATCATGGGATTCTATGAGTCTCGTACTTCATCTAACCATAGTATTAGTAGTAGGACACCAAGTACTATAGCTCATATAGGGAATAAAACATTAAAATTGTAATGAACATAATCTCCTATGCTTGCAATCACACTTGAAATGAAATAAATTGGAATAACAACAATTCTAGAAACTGAAACAACAAACTGAAAGCAACCCATAGAAACACAAAAAAGTAATTTCAAACCCTGAAAAACTAGAGATTTAAAGTCAACAGGGACTAAGACACCAGTAAGGCCATTTTAGTCCTCCTGATGAGATTCTAACGTTCTCAAGGCTAAAACAAGCAATAAACATCAAGGAGATGATTCTGAGCAGAAAAACATCAGAGGGACTAAGATGCCAAGAAGGGCATTTTAGTCCTAGTAGAGATTTTTCTGAGAAAAACAAGTTTTGGCTTGAAAATAACTTTCTCAAGTTGCCTAACTAGGGACTTGATCTTTGGAAATAGAAAATGATACAAATGGATTCAAAGAAAAGAAATCACTAAAAAGCAATTGAATGCAATATTTGAAATTCAGTTTTTCAAATTTTCATGCAAGAATAATGTTTCTAAATGCAATGAACAATGCACATTTTAGTTTTTCAATGAAATATAATGATGCAAGAATAGAAAACAAACTATATGCACTTTCACTAATGCAAAAATAGGTAACCCTAAATGCAATTTTAGTAATGCAAGATGCAAGAAACCCTATATGCATAATTCAATGAATGAAATATAGATCTAGGACTCTAAAGGACTCCAAATAAGAAAAGGAAGAATGCTCAAACAAATTCAGGTTCACCAAAATGAAAAATATGGAAAATGGGAAAGGGGGATTGCCTTCCTATTTTACCTAATTCATTCAAATGTAACCTAAGAACCCTAATAGGATTGACTATCAACCTCTCAAGGTGAGTCAATATGTAACTAGTGTTGGGAAAGTTTGCCTCATCTTTCTGGTCTTTCTCCTTGAAGACTTAGGCGATTTCTTCATGTTTATGGCCTTTACCGCCATACCACTGCAAGCTTTCCTTAGTGGCGCAGTTGTACGGTTTACCACTATACCATAGACCACCTTGCTTCATCTAGCAGTTGGGCGATGTTACTGCCTTATTGTGACAACCTTCATCTAGACTGGTGGTGGTGCGGTGAGCAGCAGTAGTCTGATAGGATTTTACCTCCCTACCGCAGACGGTGCTCAAGGAAGCCGCGGTGGTTGCGATGGAAGGCTAGCGGTCGGCAAATGTGCTTACCACCATACCGTGGGTGGTGAGATGTCTCACCACAGTGCCATGATAAGACTATTAGCGGTCTTCCTTATGGTCCCCACCCTACCGCAGGGGGGCTTGGTGGCCCCCGTGGTAGCCTAATTGACTGTTAGTGGTCTGTGCTGGGGGTCATTGCTTTGCCGCGAGTGTCTAGCGGTCAAGGCTTGGTAGCTCGGGTGGGCTTACCGCCACAACACAGGGTGGCCCATTGAACTCAATGGTAGCACAATGAATACATGGGTGAGCTCGGGCGAGCTCACTACCATACCACGAGGCAACTCGAATAGGGCTGCGGTAGCACGGTGGCGACAAAGAATGAGCTCGAGTGGGCTCATCGCATTATCGTGTCCTGGTCAACTGAGCTCGACGGTAGCACGGTTGGAGGCTAAATGGTTGATGTGGGCTCACTGCCATACCATGATGGTTGTCTAGACTCAATGCGGTTGCGCGGTAGATGGAAGAGGTGAGCTCAGAGCTCGGCCACTCAACCGATTGGCTTGACCGAGTTTGACCAAAGGTCAAAGGAAGCGAACGAACACAAATGTGACATGTGGCTCAGTGTTGGGATGTTGATTGGCTAGGTGCCAAAATAGTGATGATAGTTATTGTAGACCGAGTTTTCAGCTGAAGACTAGACCCAATTGAGGCAAGGAACTGAATGTCTGGGCAACGCGATGCAAGAAGATCTATCAATGTATATCCTAAGGACAGTTGATTATTTAGACAGGTAGTACATGTTGGCGCATGGTATGAGATTAAGTTATCTTGTGTGCTTGTAGAAGAAATAAGAGTGAATAGAGAGAGAGAGAGATAGAGAGTGTGTTCAAATGGTCCTAATTTTGAACACTTGGTCTCTCTGTTTTGTGAAGATGTGAACCTGTAGAGGCCATGTGGTTGGGTTGGCCATTAGGCTGGCTATGACAGTCATTTGTGAGAAGCTAAAGGGAATCTACATGATATGTCATTGAGGACATTGTAATCATGTGAATTTTTTGTTTTTTGTTGCCTGTATATTTCTCTAGATGAACAAGATGTGACTCCTCTATAGGGTATGAGCCTGAGATTATATTGTAACTATTTTTTGTTGCTAAATAATAAAATGGCTCAATCTTTCAGAGTGTGGGGTGTTTTACTTGAAAAGATTTTCCCCATGTATATCTATGTGCCTACATGTTTGTCTTTCATGTTGTTAGATTCTTCTATCTTGAATTTGTTATAAGTTTTTCTTTTACTTCTCTCAAAGGATCAATAGGGGATCAACTGTGCCTGCTTTAGCTTTATGGCATAGTTTTTTGTGTCTTTGAAGTGATAAAAATGAAAATCACTAAGGCACTATTTTCTTAGACATGTTCTATGATGACATAACCGACTCTATATCCCCAACAAGTGGTATCAAAGTTGGTTGAAGGAGGTCAAGGCTTGATGATACCAACAAGTGGTGTCAAAGCCTTCTCTTGGCTACTAGAGTTCTAGGTATTTCTCCTGTGTTGATTTCTTAGCCTGGCAAGCTTGAGGAAATTTGGAGAAATCGGTTGGTGATTGATCCTTTGATGAGTTGAAGTTGTTGCTTCTTTGATTCAACACATAGTTTTGGAAGACACTGGAGATGTCTAGAGTTGATCATATTGTTGCAATATGGTCTGAGGCTCTTGGCTCACAATTAATGTTCCGAATGCAAAGGGCATGAGATGTGCTTGTGGTTGTGTTGCAATGAAGCATAGTTTCATATTGGGTGCCTATGTGAGAGGCTCCCTAGTGGTATGGAGTTGCTTGTGTTGGGTGTTTTGACTTAGCACTGAAGGCGGTTTCTCTGTTGCTCTAATTGCATGGAGGCTATGAAGTTGATCCTGGTGGTCTACAACTTCTGAATAGCCTGGATCTCTTGTATGCTTGTGCATGACTATGGTTTTTGGAACTGGTCAGAAATGGACCTGTTGTTCCATTCTTACCTGTTTCTTGCACTCACATGTTTCAGATTCATGTCTTTGGCTCTAGAGGTTTTTTGTAGATTTTTCTAAAAATTCTATGATGCATATTCATGTTTTTCATTGTTTTGGTTAACCTTGATGGTTGTGTGTAGACTCCTTATTCATCCATATGAGTAGTGAATATGGAGATGCGTGGGTGTTTTATAAACACTATGGTTTTGCAGGTTTTACATGGTCAAGAAAAACTTGTGGAGTGTGGAGCTACTGTTCAACTATTTTCTAGACCCTGGCTTCTAGGGTGTGATTGGAGGAGATAGTTGTAGTTCAACATGGTTTGAGTAGGTGTGTTGTCTTCTTTGCATGACAGTGTTGGTATGTGTTTTCATTTAGCATTCTTGTGGTGTTCCTTGCTGGTTTCCTAGACTATGGTGCTTGAGTTGTGGACGTGTTTGGCAAATCGGATCTGTTGCTAATCTAGTGTTTGAGTCAAGTTGTCTACGTGGGTTGTTCCTTTGTTTATCTCAGTTTTTCAGTTTCTAGTGCGATGATAGATTTGCAGGTTCATTGGTTGCATCCACCAGTTGTGCAATGTTGTGGGATGTCGTTACCTACATGTTTGTTGTGAGACAACTTAGGAGTGGATTGTCAATATCCACGAGGTTGTAACAATGTGGTACAAATTTGTTAGCTAGCTTTGTCTGTGGTAACTTGTGCATTGACATGGTTATTTTGAGATGAGAGGATGGACAACGTTGGAGTACCTGAATAGTCAGTGATGGGGACCTATAGCATGAGAATCACGATGTCATGGAGAGATTGTTGCACTATCTAGTGTAATATTTTGACAGTGATGGGGTGGTCAGTCATGGTGCTTGGAGAGCTTGATGTCACAGTTCAGTGGGAGCTTTAGCAGTGACTATGGATAAATCACTTGGTGGTGGATGATCTTATTTCCTGTTGCAAATGCTTCTTGAGGACTCTTAGATCATGTTACTTCAGAAGAGTTCTTTTGCATTTGCATGGTCACTATTTGAAGGTGTGCAGCATCTTGGAGCCATGGAGGACCTTGGTAGTCTTTAGCTGAGATGTTGGTGGTGCTTGACAGGTGATGTTTGTTTAGAGTTTGTTTTCTTTATGTCATGGTATACTCTTGCTTGTGCATTAGAGTTTTGGCATGTTGCTTTTCTCTTGAGATCATGGATAGCTCACTTGAAGCATGGTATCTCCTAAGGGGGATGCATAAGATCATGGTGTCATGATAAGTTCTTGTTCAGCTGGTTTGGAGCTTTGACAATGGTCTGGGGTTTCTTTATGTTTTGAGTACTTTGATCATATACTGGTGGACTTCATGATAATTGCACGAATGCAGATTGGAGTTAGCATGAAATGATAGGTGTTGGTGCTCATGGATGCATGGAGAATAAGGTGAGGCTAGAATTCTTTGTTGTTATAGCTAAAATTCTGAGTAGCCTACACCTTGGTTGAATGCGAGTTCAACAGAGACCATGAAGGAGAATTCTCTTGGGTAAGTCATGATGGCTTGTATATCTTGGAGGAGCATCTTTTCTCCTCTTCTTGGTTTACTCGACGGTGAAGTTTATTTGAAAGGTATTTTCCCATTATAGCTTTTAGATATGTGTTATTCTTTATCTTTCATGGATATGAATCTTGAGTTGTTTTGAGATTCTGGAGGATTCATAATAAAAGGTGGAAAACATTGTGTATCTCCTTGTGCTTTTGAGGACTGATAGGAGATGGTTATATGGGTTAGTCTGATCTTCTTTGAGATGCTTACATTCTATTGGATGTTGTTAAGGATTTCCCTTTGGGATGTGAAGAGGATCATTCTTGACATAGCTGGCATTTAGAAATGTATGTAGGAGGATGCTACATGTTATGATTTGTTGTTTCTCTCTTTTCTGGTCTTTTTTCTTCCTAATTGTTCATTTAACTTTAGATGTTTGTGGAGCCATGGTGTTTCCTTCTTCAATCAGATATGGAACCTTGGAAGAATGTGGAAGACTATTGAGAGAAATGTTTCTTGCAGCAGGTGGTTACAGGTTGGTGCATATCAGTGTGGATGTTCCTTGGAACTACATGGTTACATTTTTCTATGTGCGGGATTGGTGGACTTAGTATGCCTAGATCACTTGTGATGATGCTTTGTTTGCATTCATCTGGATAGTACCTTTGTAGTGGGAGCACCTGGATGTGTTTGGTCTTTTGATTGGTTGACACATGGTGCTTCTTTTTGCTGTTATTAGGTTAGTTGTGTGATGGAATGAGTCTACTGATGGTCATACCTTTGAGGTATGGTTGATTGGAATAGCACGAGTTGTGGGTGCTCATTTTTCAGTCGCATGGGTTTGATCAGTTGAATGGGGGTGGTCAGTTTTATGGTTGTTGTTCTAGCTGGTTGGTTTATCTTGTTCAAGAGTTTGGTTTCTTGTATTTGTATTCACGTTGTGCCTAGTTGCTACTTCTATGGTGCCTTTTCTGCCTGAAGGATTTGATGCTTGTGTTCCTGAGACTTGTGCATATACGCCTTGGCTTGTTCCTTTTCCTATGTTGGATGTTTGGAGTTGCAGCTTGAGATGGTGGACATTTTTTTAATGTCACTACAGGAGTCTTGGTTGGAGCATGGTAGCATGGTTTTCTCCTTGTTTAGGTTTTGGAGGAATCCTGAAAGTCTTCAGAATGTGGGAGATTATTGGGAAAGTTTGCCTCAATTTTATGGTCTTTCTCCTTGAAGAATTAAGTGATTTCTTCATGTTTATGGCCTTTACCACAATACCACTCCAAGCTTTCCTTGGTGGAGTAGTTGTGTAGTTTATTGCTATATCACGGGCCACCTTGCTTGTTCTGGAAATTGGGCAGTGTTACCACCTTATTGCAATAGTCTTCTTCTAGATTGGCGGTGGTGTGGTGAGCGGTGCCAGTCTGATAGGCATTTACCTCCCTACCATGAATGATGCTCAGGGAAGCCATGGTGGTTGCAGTGGGTAGCTAGTGGTCAGCGAATGTGGTTATGGCCAAACCGTGGGTGGTGAGATGTCTCACCGTGGTGCCATGGTAAGACCGTTGGCAGTCTGTCTGGTGATCATCGCCTTGCCACAGTGTGGCCTGGTGGCCCCCACTATAGTACAGTTGATCGTTAGTGATCTGTGCTAGGGGTCACCACTTTTCTGTGGGTGTCTAGCGGTTGGGGCCCCATAGCGCGGGGCACTCAGAGATGGAGCCCAGGTGAGCTTAACGCCACACCACGGGGTGGCCCATTGAGATCGGCGGTAGCACAATGAAGACAAGGGTGAGCTCGGGTGAGCTCACTGCCATACTACAAGGAAACTCGGATAGGGATGCAGTAGCATAGTGGAGACAAGGAATGAGCTTGGGTGGGCTCACCAAATTACCACATTTGGGTCGACTGAGCTTCGTGGTAGCATGATTAGAGGCTGAATGGTTGACGTGGGCTCACCACCATACCGAGATGGTTGTCTGGACTCGGTGCCATTGCATTGTAGATGGCAAAGGTGAGCTCGGTGCTCGACCGATTGGGTTGACCAAGTTTGACCAGAGGTCAAAGGCAGTGAATGAACAAAAATGTGACACGTGGCTCACGTCAGGATGTTGATTGGCTAGGTGCTGAAATAGTGATGATAGTTATTGCAGGCTGAGTTTTCAGCTAAAGACTGGACCCAATTGAGGTAAGGAATTGAATGATTGGGTAGCTCGATGCAAGAAGATTTGTCAGTGTATCTCCTAAGGATATTTGATTATTTGGACAGGTAGAACAGGTTGGTGCACAGTATGAGATTAAGTAATCTCGCATGCTCGTAGAAGAAATAAGAGTGAATAGAGAGAGAGATAGAGAGTGTGTTTGAATGGTCTTGACTGTGAACACTTGGTCTCTTAGTTATGCAAATATGTGAACCTGTGGAGGCCATATGGCTGGGCTGGCTAGTAGACTAGCTATGACATTCATTTATGATGAGCTAAAGGGAATCTATATGATATGTCATTGAGGACATTGTAATCATGTGAAGTTTTTGTTTTGTGTTGCCTGTATATTTCTCCAGATGAACAAGACATGACTCTTGTATAGGCTATGAGCCTGAGATTGTATTGTAACCATTTTTTGTTGATGAATAATACAATGGCTTGATCTTTTTGAGTGTGGGGTTTTTTACTTGAAAAGCTTTTCCCCATGTATATTTGTGTGTCTACATGTTTGTCTTTCATGTTAGATTCTACTATCTTGAATTTGTACTTGTGTTGAATATGTTATAATTTTTTCTTTTACTTCTCTTAGAGAATCAATGGGGAATCAACTATGCCTGCTTCTGCTTTATGGCATAGTTTTTTGTGTCTTTGAAGTGATAAAATGAGAATCACTAAGGCACTGATGTCTTAAGCATGTTCTATGATGACAGAACTGACTCTCTATCCCCAATAACTAGGAAGACTTAAGAGGGGGTATTGTTTTAAATTAAGGGGTTCACCACCAAGCAAACGCTTGGAAAATACAATGTTTAAAAACACTCTGACATGCAAAACATTCAAAATGAGCTAAATGAAGCTTACAAATATTGAAAATTAACAAATCCAAGTTAGGGTATGTGTGCTTGAGAAACCTGGAGATGCGAATAGGATTCTAGAAATGCAAATAGACTACCAAAATATGCCTTGGAGGACTAAGATGCCTTTGCTCCCATCTTAGTCCTAATCTAAATTCCTAAAAACTGTGAATGTGGTCCTGAGCTCCCAGATCTACAGTAGCTTCCTCTCGTATCTCATGTTCTAAAACAGTTGGATCTAATCTATAGGTGAGTTTCCATGAAGATGAAAACTTTGCAATGCAAGTTTGAAACCTTGAGAACTTTACACTCCAAGTGATCTTCAAGTCTTCAACCTAGATCTACAAATACAAATGGATAAGGTGGAAAAACTTGTTGATTGTTAGTGAATGGGGGTTTGCCTTGGTCAAACCCCTTGTTGGTAATTAAACCTTGAAATAAAATAGAATTGATGAAGGAAATGGTGAATGAAAAACATGCAATGCTACAACTCACCAAACCCTTGCAAAGGATGCAAACTTGTGTGAAATGGTTGCGATGGATATGGATCTTGAAATGCTTGATATATATTGAATTACTTGCTTGCTTAGATCAAAACCCTACATCACAAATGTTAGCACAACAACACACATGATACAAGAACGATTTTTGACATGATCCTTGAAACTTGATAATGGCTCCAAATGCTTGATTAATTTCTCTTGAATGCTCTTGTAAACTTAATTATGCTATGATGAATGCTCTCACAAAAGACTTAGGTTGAAATGAATGAATAAACCTTGTATTTATACTTGTCTATGCTTAATATCCTTAAATCATATCACACCAAGCTGGCATATGAATTCAATGAATAAGGGAGGTTAAATCTCACCAATATTGGAAATTAAATCCTGAAAATGACTCAAAGAGGACTAAGATGCCCTACGGTGGTTGTGCTGAAATTTGGGGCATAAACACCGAAAAGGGGCCCAAAATAGATAGGTCGAAATTAAGGTCCCAGGATGTTGGGGGGACAAAGACACCCTTAGTGGTGTTTTAGTCCCAACTAGAAATTAGGGACATGCCAATTAGAGTCATTAGGAGATCACATATGGGCATGTGCAGGATCATGATGAGCCAAAAAGTGGCGATATGATAAAAGTAGCGTTTTGCGAAAAATGTGAAAATCCTGAGTTGACTTTTTTTTGGGTTTGGTGTTAGTACATTGCTCTATAGCAATGCCCAAGCCTAATTTTTACAAATCGGTTATCCGATCTGGGGTTGGGCAATATAAATGGAAAAAAAGGTCATTTCAAATTCATTTTAACAGTTTAAAACATCTAATGACTCAAACAATGACAGTGAGTGTGAATCCAATATCTGTTCTTAGCTGATATACGATTTTGAAGGTAAGTCTTTGGTTGTTTTTTCTTTTTAATCAATTTTTATTTGATTTTTGTATACTTTTAACTAGTTTTTAATATATTTTTATTAAAAATTAGGGTTTTTTATAGATTTTTATTAAAAACTAAGGTTTTTTACAAAAATTTCATTTATATTGTGTAATTTCAATTAGATTAATTAGTTTTGAACTTCAATCAGGTATTATGGTTGAGAATCAAAACCCACAAATGCCAAACCCTCCACCACCTTCATGCCCATAAATTGAAGAATTAATTGGTGAAAAATTTGTTGCAATTGAGGGGCATTTGTGATGTTTATAAGACAATCCCTAGATTAAGGAAGATGAAAAACACATTCAAAGAAATAGTTAAAAATATAGAAACCCTATCCACCCAACATAGTGCCTTTCTTTCATGGCGAGAAAGCATGAGGGAATATTACTCCTATGGATTTTCTTACAAAGATTTGAAAAATCTCGGAATAACAAAAGCCCAAATAGCCTCTTTATTTGTTAACCCCCACACTGGTCTTCCAGTTAATGTTAATAAACCAAAACTTTCTATAAAATGGTGGACGAATAAGGACATTGCAGATAAATTTTGGGATCACTAGTGCATGGTTTTTGATAAAACACCCAACAACAATAGTGATGTACCATTTTACTTTATTAAAAAATTATACATTGAGTTTGTGTTAGGGCATCATGTCAATTACTTTGACATTAAACCCTTCTAGGGCGCAGGTGGAGGTATTCCCTAGGATAGACAACGGGTAGTTAGAGTAGTCCAGGGTCCATATGCTCCCCATCCTCCCCTTCCTCAGCCACCTCCAGTACATCATCCAGATATTATTGAGGATGCAACCAAACAAACTATTCAGGCTATTCACTCTTTGAGTGATCTTTTTGTTTCCCATATGGCTAGAGTAGCTTAGCCACATGTTGGTGATGGATCGAGTGTTTTTGCATCATCCTCCTCAAGTCCACATATCTGTGTGCCACATATTTGCCATTTGTGCCACCATATATGCTTGGGGTCCTCTTGTACAACACATTGAGCATCCCTTGGAAACATCTGATTTTGACCTCCATGATGTGGATATTATAGGAGATTAGACATAGGATATCGGAGCACATCCTACAGAGTCCTCTACTACTAGAGAGGAGGACATTGGAGTAGTTACACAGGTAAGATTTAAGTTGTAAATTCATAACTTCCATTTTTTTTTAAATGAATATTAATAAGAGATAGTATCAAGTACTAATATTTATTTGCATGGTCTATTTAATAGTTGATGTTTGAGGAGTAGCTTACATAGGTTACTAATAGCACCCTTAAGGCGATTTCCTTTAGCCTCGACATGCATGTTGTATATATTTTTGCACTCACTCATTCACATTTTTTATTATATACTTGCTTGTCATTAATTAAAATATATATATTAACTTATATGTTTATCTTATTTTCCTCTTGTAGGAAACACCTAGAGTGAGCGAGGTGTAGTGCTCTCTAGACTTTGCAGATACAATGGTAGATAAGGGAAAGGTAATTGAACTCAAATTCGATTGAATTAAGTTTTTAAAGATCTTATATAGTGATTATGCATACATCGACATAGATTGGTAGTTTCATATATGAAAGAACCAATGATCACAAAGAAGATTTAATCAAGCACAGATAATGCACAAGTTCCTCACATCTTATTAGACAGTCAAGGGTCTCCTTATAAAGGAGAAATATCCAAGTGCTGAACAAAATATCAAGAAAATATCAGGAGAACAAAAAATCAAAAAAAATTCTAGGCTATGGGTGGGTGCATGGAAATGGGTAGCAATTCCGTGGACACCCTCAAAAAAAAAAGTTGAAAATCATAATGTGAAAGCATTATAACGCGAGTGCATTATAATGCACTCATGTTATGTCTTCTATTAAACCTAGGCAAGATCTTGGTGGCCATAACTACAAAGAAATAACACACACGCGTTATTGACTGTTAAAAGCAAAAAAACAAATGCAAATCTCTCATTTGCATTTTGACTAGTTTTTTTGCTCTACCCGTAGCCAAAAACCCCAAAATATCGCACTCATCTTCTAGGAGAAGAGTTTCTTTACCAAGAATCTGAATTTCTTCGCAACGATGGCACCACGACGATGAGGAGCTGTAAGAGGTAAGGATTCTATGATTTTTGTTTTGAATTTGTTAGTTTTAGGTTGAATTTGATATCTATTTATTTGAATTTTTAGGAGATGCAAATCAACCTGCAAACCCTCAAAATCCTCAACAAGATGACCAACCAAATCCTCAAGATCAAAATCAACCACAACATCAACCTTCTCCACCAATCACTCAACTCCCTCCTGGCACTCAACAAAGTTTAATGAGTGAAATTAAGGATTTGATCAATAGGTTGAGTGATCCAAATGGTTCAACCACAGAAATAATGACCCTAGAAAATTCATTGAAAGATATGTTAACAAACATAGATTCAATTAGCAAACAAATAATTGGATGGGAAGATAGGAGGTAGATAGCTAGGGAGTATTATGCAAATAAACTATCATGCAAGGATGTTAAAGATTTTAAAATAACAAAAGGTGATTTGTGCTCATTATTCACCGACCCACGCACAAATCAAACTCTTACCCTCAATGCGAAGAGGTTTCCTATCCATTGGTGCCACCACCAACAAATGAAGGAGTGGTTTTATGATAGGTGGTACATGGTCTTTGATTACCCACCATGCAACAATTGCGAGGTCCCGCAATATTTCCTTAGGAAACTATACAGGGAGTTCATATTGAACAAAATCCCAAATTATTTTGATATCAAGGATTTCCAAGGGAGAGGTGGGGGGTCAGCTCAGGATAGACCTGGTGCATAGCCGGATCCTATGTGGCAAGGTAGACGAGCTCTCGCTAGGCCACCTCATGAGCACATTGTTATGCCTTCCATTGTGAAGGAAAGTGCTGACATAGAGACATTGTAGGCAATTAGCACTTTGACCCAGAGTTTCATCCATCATACTAGCCCTAATCTATAGTGCCATCAAGGGGAGTCTTCTAGTGGTGCTCTTCAAACACATGTATGTCAATATTGCGAGGCTACTTGTTCACATGACCCCACCAACCCTCAGGAGACTAGTACGTAGGATCTATCTACAACTATGGAGATGGAGAGGGTAGATGACATTTTGCATGAGGCATATGGCATTGATAGTCAGGTAAAAGTTAGTGCATGTGTTCATTGAATTTAATTTATTAAATTTTGATTTTCAAATGCAAGATTAACTAAAAATGTTTTATGATTTTAATAAAATTGCAGGGTCACAGTGTTGAGACTGGATACACCGCCCCCCCACCAACCTATTTTTGTAGTACACCTATCGCGAGTGTATGTAAATAGTAAACAATTATAAGTTTATTGCATATTAATGACATTGTTTTATGAATGGTAATTTAATATGCAATTTTGGATGTTGAACAGACTAATATTGGAGGTTTTGATGGAACACTTCCTAGTGGCGGTGGATTTACTCAAACCTACACGCAGGTAATAGAATAAAGAGTTTAACTAATGAATCAATTACTTAATATATTTGTGTAGTTTATACATGCACATCGTTGATTACGTTGAATAATTTGTTGTTTTATTTTTAGTTGTTGCGAGACGATACACCTTTGAATGTGATGAGGGAAATGGATATTGGTGTGACATCTACTATACAATCCTCGATGGCTCTGATAGAAGAGGTATGAGGAAAATTTGTAAATTTTAATTTACATTTGTTGTTATAGATGTTAGTTAGTGAGAAATCAAACCATTATCGATTCATGTAGTTTTTATCTATTTGCATGGTTTATACAGGGCTTGAGCATGCCTGAGCATGGGCATGAGGATATTTCCCTCATGGAGAGAGATCGTGACATGGCTATAAGTGATTATTTTTTCAAATATATCATTTTTTATAGTGTAATTTCTATATATTCTCTTTACTTCTTATTGTAACAGTTAAAACTTCACCATGAACTAAACCCTAGGAGGAGTAGCAAGAGCACTCCATGAGTGCAGCAAAAATGAGTGACAGAGCTATCACCATCCGAGCGAAAAGGAAAGGGAAAGATTTTATTTCTTCGGCATGGAGAGCAATGACTTTTGATTCCAGAGTCCTTTATTGTATGCCTGCATGGCAGTTTTGTACATATTTTTTATTGGACATATTTGACATTGTATGCCTAGATGGCATTCTCGTAAGCCTACATGGCTATTTTGTACATATATTTCATACTTATATCGACATATATTTATGTATGCCTACATGGATATTTGGTTAATACAAATATCTTTTTTCGATGCTTGTCCATATTTGCATTCTAAATTGATGGTTCAATAGATATGAGTTACGTATATTCAAGTGTATACTTTACAACTTACGTGTATACTTTGTGACTTACGTGCATTCGAGTGTATACTTTGTGGCTTACATGTTTTCATGCATATACCTTGTATTCATGCATATACTTTGTTTTAATTTGTGTATACTATGTATTCGTGTGTATACTTTTTGAGGCTTATGTGTTTATGAGTACTTGTAGTTCCCTTATTGACATGTACATGTTTGACTTATTCATGTGTATAATTATTAATTGGTTAGCCCTAGCATTGATCTATGTCATCCTCAATGCATGATCCTTGAGATGGAGTGAGTACACCCTCAAGGTCAAAAGGAGTTTCACATGCATTCTTCGTAGGCTCATTTTGGTAGTGAAACCAAAAACCTCTTGCATCATTGGAACAAAAAAAAATTCCTTTATAGCAGGTTTGAAGCCATTATCATTCTCCATCTGTTCTTCATGTATCCACTCCCCAGTAATGGTTGTCTCATGACCTTCATGAAACCAAGCACTTATCTCATTTGTGATAGAATAAATGTATGAAGAATTATCTTCCTCCTTATGAACCATTCATTATCATGAGAGATGGGTTCTTGTGAACCACTACTGATGAATCATGGGTCAATGATTTTGACTTGTAAAACTACACGATCGAATCCTGATAAAAATATCACATTATTTATATATCTAAATGTGTTATTTCCTTCAGTCAAAAAATGGCTTTTCAAGTCCAAGGCGAGTCCTAGTCTTATAACACTGGTCCCCAACTTGATTCCAAGTGTCCATGAGAGGAAAGCCATGGGAATTCAAGTGGGACTCATTATTCACAAATCAAACCTGAACCGACAATGAGACCAAGAACACCAAAAACTTGCAAAAAGATAACCAGTTGGTCTAGATGACTAATCCAATGATACACAAGGTAAGTAAGTGACACAAATGGAAGACTCAAAGCATCAGATAAGTCCTTTCAATCCATTCTTGACTAGATGAAGGCTCAAACACAGAAATTCAATGAAAACTTGCTCTCTTCCAATCACAAAAATGTACTCTCCAAGTCTCAATTCATGAAAACAATCCTCCAACCCAAGTATTAGGGTTTTTCTGACCTTATATACCTTTCTCCCATGTGCTAGGACCCTTGGGTTGGGCTTAGAGCATCATTAATGACATTTTCCAACTTTTAGGTCAAATAGCCAAGGCAACATTGCTCAAAATGCTCACAGTGTCCAAGACTTACCCAAATCGCAAGCCCCTAACAAACCTATTTCCAATTCACTCATCAAAAACACTCTTGGGACATTACATCATAGTCCTTATTCCCTTGGTGGTTGGCTAGAACCACCTACAAGCCAAAATTGCAAAGATCTCTCGAAAAGACCTTAAGGTGCTCCTACACCATTCTCCCCCCTGCAACAAAGAAGTTAAGGAACCTATGGTGTCAAGAGCTCCTCAATAATTCCATGCTTCTTAAAGTCACTTTCTACTATCCAAGTAGCCTTTGACTCTGGTTGATGTCTCCACTTCACTAGGTGCTCCATGTATGTCTTGTGCCTAGTCTTCTTCTTCACCCTTGAGTCTAGAATCTTGTCCACTTGTGGTCTGATCTTATTAGGTACCTTGAGTTTGTCCACATCATTACTCACCTCAGCACTATACTATTCTTCATCCATTTTTGGTCCTTTATACTTCACCAAGTTCTTCAAATTGAAGATAGGAAAAATGGACATCTCCTTGGGTAACTCCACCTTGTATGCATTGGATCCATACTTAGCCAACACTTTACATGGCCCTATCCTTTTCATCTACATCTTACTTGGTATGCCTTTTTGTAGTCTTGCCTTGTTCAAGTATACCATCACCAGATCACCTATTTCAAATTGAAGATCTCTCTTCCCTTCATCTCTTTTAGCCTTCAACTTTTGGTTAGCCTCCATTAATTTCTTCTTTACCTGCTCATGAACCTCTCTCATTGACTGAGCAAAATCATCAGCATGTCCACTAATTCCTTCATAACCTTTTAGGTCTCTTAGCTCAAATACACCCCTTGGATGTAACCCATATACAATTTCAAATGGGCTCTTACTAGTAGACCTGCTTGTGCTATCATTGTAGGCAAATTCTACCCATGAAATGACTTGTTTCCATCCATGTCCATACTCCTTAGTTAGACAGCTCAACAAGTTACCAAGTACCCTATTTATCAAGTTTTATGGTGAGCTTCTCCTCTTGAAGTTTCTTCAACACAAGTTCTCGATGCTTCATATGTTCTTCTTTTGTTTTGCTAAAGATGAGGATATCATCTAAGTAGACTACCACAAAGATTCCTATAAAGTCCTTCAAGACCTCATTCAACACCCTCATAAAAGTGCTAGGTGCATTTGTAAGCCTGAATGGCATTACTAACCACTCATATAACCCCTCTGTGGTTTTAAAATCTGACTTCCATTCATCTCCCTCTTTCATCCTAATCTGATAGTAGCCACTTTTCAAATCAATCTTGGAGTAGTACTTAGCACCCCCTAAACAGTCCATTCAGTCTTCTATCCCAGGAATAGGAAACCTATATCTAATGGTTATCCTATTTATGGCCCTAGAATCAGTACACATTCTCCACTTATCTCCATTCTTAGGTGCCAACACCACTACAACAACACATGGGCTTATGCTTTTCCTGATCAACCCTTGGTCCAAAAATTCTTGAACTTGCCTTGCTATCTCCTTGTTTTGCTCCAGTGCTATTTTGTATGCAGCCTTGTTAGGCAATGTTGCTCCTGGTACAAAGTCAATTTGATGACTAATTTCCCTCTTACGTGGTAGTGTAGTTGGTGTGCCTTCACAAATGATATCCCTGAACTAATCCAATAGTTGCTTCACCTCTGTTGTCATAGGTAGTCGACTAGGTGACTCCTCCTCCTTTGGCTTCAACATGATTGCATAGACAACTCCTTCTTCCTCCTTCATGTCTCTTAGGAATTCCTTTCCACTCATCAAAAGTATAGTGGATTATGCCTTTTCCACTGTGCCTTCTTGGGGAAAAAAATTCATGGTTAAGCACTTGAGCTGGAGTATACTGGAATGGGTGACCTCCCAGGAAGGCCTAGTGCCTCACTTCTATGAGCATCACTTAGATGCAATGAGTACTAAGTGGGCCATTCAATATCATTTCAAATTTGTTTCTTTAAGCAACTTACAAATTTGCAACTTAAGACTCCTCCAACCTAAGGGATCGATATGGTGGAACATAGCTCAGAGTGATTCCACATGTTTCAGTGAAAAATAGGACCATGCCTAGTGTAAACATAGCTATTTGGACATGTTGGAACAATCCGCTTGGTCACACAAGTTGCACCACTCTGCAACTTTGCACTGCTTGCATTTGATGCTTTTTCCATCAAGTGAAAATCCGCCACCACTGGGAACCACTCCGAGATAGCCAAAACCAAGAGAGGTTTTTGTAGACAGGCTCAACACGATCCAATAGGATTAGACAAGAAGTTTCTAAGCATCATGACATCTAAGTAATAGCATGTTAAAGTTTGCAGCCATTTTGCACTTTGGACCCTTAAGGGATCGATCCGGTGGAACATAGCTCAGAGTGATTCCACGTGTTTCACTGCAAAAGAGGACCATGCCTAGCATAAACATACCTATTTAGACATGTTGGAATAGTCTGCTTGGTCACATGATTTGCAGAGCGAAAGTTGCACAACTTTGCAACTTTGCACTGCTTGAATTTGACACCTTTTCCATCAAGTGAAAATCCACCGCCATGAGAAAACCACTCCAAGATAGCCAAAATCGAGAGAGGTTTTTCTATAGGGTTCCAATTCCTTTCTGTAGCATTAGATGAGAAGTTTCTAAGTGTCATGGTATCCAAGTAGTAGCATGTTGAAGTTGGCAGCTATTTTGCACTTTGGACTCTTAAGGTATCGATCTGGTGGAACATAGCTCGGAGCGATTCAACATGTTTCGATGTGAAAACTGACCATGCCTAGTGAAAACATATCTATTGAGACATGTTGGAATAGTTTGCTTGGTCACACAAGTTGTAGAGTGAAAGTTGCACCACTTTGCAGCTTTGCACTGCTTGAATTTGACACCTTTTCCATCAAATGAAAATCCGCCGGCATGAGAAAACCACTCCAAGATAGACAAAACCGAGAGAGGTTTTTCTAGAGGGGTCCAACATCTTTTTGTAGGATTAGATGAGAAGATTCTAAGTGTCACGGTATCCGAGTAATAGCATGCTGAAGTTTGCAGCCATTTTGCACTTTGGACCCTTAAGGGATCGATCCGGTGGAACATAGCTCAGAGTGATTCTACATGTTTCGGTGCAAAAGAGGACCATTCCTAGAATAAACATACCTATTCAGATGTGTTGGAATAGTCTGCTTGGTCACACGAGTTGCAGAGCGAAAGTTGCACCACTTTGCAACTGTGCACTGCTTGAATTTGACACCTTTTCCATCAAGTGAAAATCCACCGCCATGAGAAAACCACTCCAACAGAGACAAAACCGAGAGAGGTTTTTCTAGAGGGGCCCAATGTCTTTTTATAGGATCAGACGAGAAGATTCTAAGTGTCATGTTATCCAAGTACTAGAATGCTAAAGTTTGCAGCCATTTTGCACTTTGGGCCCTTAAGGTATCGATCTGGTGGAACATAGCTCGGAGCAATTCTACGTGTTTCGGTGCAAAAGAGGACAATTCCTAGCATAAAAATACCTATTTGGATATGTTAGAATACTCTTCTTGGTCATACGAGTTGCAAATTGAAAGTTGTAGCACTTTGCAACTTTGCACTGCTTGAATTAGACACCTTTTCCATCAAGTGAAAATCCACCACCATGGGAAAACCAGTCCAAGATAGAAAAAACCGAGAGAGGTTTTTTAAGAGGGGCCCAACGCCTTTCTATAGGATCAGATGAGAAGATTCTTAGTGTCACAGTATCCAAGTACTAGCATGCTGAAGTTTGCAGCCATTTTGCACTTTGGACCCTTAAGGGATCGATCCAGTGGAACATAGCTCGGAGTGATTCTACGTGTTTTAGTGTGAAAGAGGACCATGCCTAGCATAAACATACCTATTTAGATGTGTTGGAACAGTCCGCTTGGTCACACGAGTTGCAGAGCAAAAGTTGCACCACTTTGCAACTTTGCACTGTTTGAATTTGACACCTTTTTCATTAAGTGAAAATCCGCCTCCATGAGAAAACCAGTCCAAGATAGAAAAAACCAAGAGATTTTTTTCAAGAGGGGCCCAATGCCTTTCTATAGGATCAAACGAAAATATTCTAAGTGTCATGGTATCCAAGTACTAGCATGCTGAAGTTTGCAGCCATTTTGCACTTTGGACCCTTAAGGGATCGATCCGGTGGAACATAGCTCGGAGCGATTCTACGTGTTTTAGTGTGAAAGAGGACCATTCCTAGCATAAAAATACCTATTCGAATGTGTTGGAACAGTCCACTTGGTCACAGGAGTTGTAGAGCAAAAGTTGCACCACTTTGCAACTTTGCACTATTTGAATTTGACACCTTTTCCACCAAGTGAAAATCTGCCGCCATGAGAAAACCACTCCAAGATAGACAAAAAAAAGAGAGGTTTTTCTAGAGGGGCCTAACGCCTTTCTATAGGATTAGATGAGAAGATTCTAAGTGTCATAGTATCTGAGTACTAGCATGGTAAAGTTTGCAGCCATTTTGCACTTTGGACCCTTAAGGGATCGATCCGGTGGAACATAGCTCAGAGTGATTCTACATTTTTCGGTGCAAAAGAGGACCATGCCTAGCATAAACATACCTATTTAGATGTGTTGGAATATCCTGCTTGGTCACACGAGTTGCAAAAAAATGTGTACAAATTGTTTACATGACCTTTATATGACCTTTTTCACATTGTTTATATTTCAAAATTTAAAGTTTGCAAATTTTCCTACTCAAGGCATTTATAGAAAAAGGTGCTACTACACCAAACATGAAATTCAACCTTACAATATTTGAGTATATCTCATTATGTAATTAAATCTTATTACAATGCCTCTAGCACTTTGTTCTCTCAGATCTTTTACAATGTCACTCATACATTCAAGATTCTCTTTAAATGTCTTAACCATAGGTGCTCATCATGAGGTTAACTTCAAATGAGTAACTTGAGATTCCCTTGCTAAGCTTCACATGCTCTCTTACAATGGCTTGAAATCAAAATTAAGATTTGTCAAAATCATCAAAATAAGTATGTTGCATTTGCTTTCTTGGCTGAGATTTTCTTTGATGGCTCTTAAATCAGCATTTTCTGCAACGAAGGATCAATCAACCCTTAGTAGTTTACTTACAAATATGCAAAGTAAAAGAGAAAAAGAAAGAGCATCCAAAATGGAAATGAAATAAAAATAGATGGAAGGCACTTACAGATGTTGCATTGCTTGTGTGGTTGACATTCTCTTGGATGGCTCATATATCTGCTTTTTTTGCAAGGGGACACCAATTATTGTAAAATAAGATGATAGAATTGGCATCAAACAAATTAATGTGAATAAAAGTATAAATTAATAAGAAGCAATGTGCATATACCTACAAATTAATCCAATGAACCATTCGGGTATGCTCTACTCTTTATTGTGTCAAGTATTGCCTCATGGTCAGACTCACAGACCTTCCATAACGTCTTGTTCAAAGGTCTACCCCAATATTTGGTCAAATGAACATTAGATTCCATGAAAAGGTTCGAGTAATGAAGAATCATACGATGTATGTCAAAGTCCTAAAATAGCCAACGTTTAACACTTGAATGTGGGTACCTTCTAAGCCATGTTCCAGTAACCACAACTGACCCTGTAGGTTATTCGATGTTTTCTCCATCTATAAATGGGGCCTCCAATTTATTTTTGTCTCAACACAATGAAACAAGTAATAGTTTGTTCCCTCTTCATTGTTTTCATCTGCAATAACTGTATAAACATGTCCTACATTGATATGTGCAAAAAATCTCTTGAAATTTGTCAACATTACGAATACAGTACAAAGTAAGATCTAACGATATGGAATTTCAACAACTAAGAAAGTAGATATATCACCTCATTGAACTAGATCTAATATGTGGTCAAATTCGACTAATGATTCTATCTGTGTCAGTTCCAGTGCCATCAGAGGGTGATACATGTGAAGTGGGCTAAGATGACTTGTGAACCATTTGTCAACCCACTCCCCTGACTCACAATCATTCTAGTCTTTCATTGTACATAAAGAACAAAAGCATGCCATCTTTCGTGTATCGATACTCCATGAACCTATATTTGAGCTAAGGAAAGAGTGTACCTCACTTGATCCTATTAGTGTACAACAGTCTTCATATGGTGCAATGTTAGTATCATCCATCAACCAAAAAAATCTATGAATTGAAGACGTACCTTCATTACCTGGACCCATCAAAGCATTACACCACTCGACAATTAATTTTGCATTTGTCAACTTTGCACTGTCTTTATACTTTAACTCTTCTCGTGCTAATGCTCTTTTCACGCATGCTCCGGCACCATCATGCTCCCCCTTTCCATGTCCAGCCTCACAAAAGTTGCACATATGTTGAACACCTATAATGACATGCATCCTGCACAACCAGTAGAACACGCGTGAGTTCTTGAACTATGCTGCATAGTTATCAGACCATATTATATGTTGATCCTATTCTATGCCCCTCTGAACCAAACTAGTGTAGAACATCTAGAAGCAACCTTGCACAAACTCTGGAGAATGTGTGCGATCATCACTAATGTAAAAGTGGTACTCCCACAATACCTTCCTTTGCTCATCTGTACTATTAGATGCATGAATGAATACTATGTGCACAAATATCAAAACTTGTGTGGAGTTGTAATACTATGATTGCACCTCATGTTGTGGCTATAGAGTGTAGTTCTCTTCAAAGTCAACCATGGATACTATGCTTCCAACTGTAAAGGTGTCTTTGCATAGCTTGAACTGCGTGTCCAACCATCAGGCTCTATGGGTATGCATTGCATACTCATACAGTATACTGTCAAGAAATGTGGTCATAAATTTATACACTGGAATCTTCTCAATAACCAAATCACACCTTTTTGCTTGAGACCCATCTTTAGTAGCATATGCCACTATTTTATACTTCACGAACTCTACTAGTTTTTGTCCCACCTCATCTGTGCTTTCCATATGTTGACATACTGGCATATGTTGGAAGCCACCGCAATGCTTGCATGAACCATCTAAGCATGTTGTCCTATAGAATATCTGGCCATCCTCTATTTCACATAAATTTTTTGATAAGAACTCTCTTGAAGATTTTGGTGGGGCTTCTATGCCACAATCTTGCAAAACATCGTTAGTATGCAAATCTAAACATATAGAATGATAAACATCGTAATGGTTAGAAAATTCAATATGTAGTCTACAACAAGTAGTGTGTGTGTGATTTGTCTTGACATAAAAAGGTTTAAGCAGTTCAAAAAATCTTTGAGAAATACTAATTTCAGGATAATCATTTTCAAATTTTCAAAAAAATTGGGTTTGAGTCATATCCAAAAAATGCTTTGGATGTGGCTCACGATTCCGACTACTAATTCTCCTTCTTACCACATCCCTTTGATTCAGAGATGGCCTTGTGTTATTCTTCCAATACTCTTTAATTAGTGTTCTCAAGGCTTCGACAACTTCTTTATCTTTTCGTGACAGTCTCCTCGAGAATGCCCATAATTCATTTGTATCATTTCCCTCAATTCTTTGCCGCCTTTGAATGGCTCTTGATAAAGTTTTTCTACTAATTCTCATTTTTTCACTAGTCTTTCTAATTAGGCAAGCTCTATTTGTTTGACAACTTACCAAAGTTGATGTAATGACAGGTCGAGTGGCATTACTATCCTTTGAGCGTGAGGTCTTACCCACACTCTCATAAGCATCCATTAGATTCTTCACAATAGTGTCTTCACTCGATGTATTCCATGTTCTCAACACAAGATTCTTGATGATGTTCCTATACTTTACACCCCGCATCATTTCAACAAATAGTTGACATCTTGTAGTCTCATTTAGCCTTTCAATGAATCGTTCCCAAATCTTATCAGCATATCTTCTACAAGTGCGTGTTGAAATCTTACCTTCCATGTGCTGCAAAATCTCATCATCAATATTAATCAAATACTTTGGTTTTCTATTCAAAATTCTTGGTGGTGTTCTCCTAGATACATACATCTCAACATTAGGAATTTCATCAATATTTAATTGAGGTGGGCTAGATTGCATACCTTTGATTGAGGGTGGAGAAGAAGACATACCTTGAGGTTCACATGGGAATGATGGCATACCTTCTTCATCAATTTCGAGTGATGATGTACTCTCAACTTGAGATGTGTTGGATGGTGTCCAACAATATTCACTTGCGATAAATGGTGTCCCTCCATATTCATTTGCATTAGATGGTTTCTATCCATATTCACTTGTGCTAGATGGTGTCCCTCCATATTCGCTTGTGCTTAATGGTGTCCCTTCATATTCACTTGTCATAGAGGGTGTGTCTCCAACTATGGTATCTAAATCTGTCTTACGATGATGCTTTTGCATTCATGGCTTTTGTGCTACCAATTCCCATTCTCTTTTTGATGGTTGAGGTTCCTCTACAATCGGGTTGTTTTCATCAATCGTTTCTAATTTCTTCTTTTCACGATATGCTGCCACCCGAACTCTCTCCTTTTCTTTCAAGGTTTCATTCTCTTTGTCTGTTAGTTTCCTCTTTGTCTTTTTCTTTGGAATGGCAGATAATTTTATCTGTACCATGGTAATGAGATGAATATTAGTTCCTAAAAAATTTATCCATTCAAGATAATTGAAAAATATATGTCATTGAAGGCTTCATTTAAATTATACTTACAATCATCTTGTACAAAAGTAGTCTTTTATTGTTGATGGTTCTAGCCAACCACCAAGGGAATAAGGACTATGATGTAAAGTCCCAATAGTTTTTTTCATGTGTGAGTTAAGGCAAACTTAGGGTATTCTAGAGCCTTGAAGTTTGGAGAAGCCTGAATGATGAAATTAGGCAAATTAGTCCATGTAGACTTGGCAATTTGTCCTAAAAGTGGGAAAAGGGCATTAATGATGCTGTAAGCCCAACCCAAGGGTCCTAGCATGTGGGAGAAAGTTATATAAGGTCATAAAAACCCTAATTGAGCATGTGGGAAAGCTATTGTTTGATTTTGAGTTTTGGAAGGGGAATTTGTGAGTTGGAAGACCACAAACTTCATTGAATTTTTGTTTTTGTGCCTTCATCCAGTAAAGAATGGATTGAAAGGACCTGTCTAATGCTTTGATTCTTTCAATTGTGTCACTTAATTACTGTGTGAAGCATTATATTAGCCATTTAGTTCAATTTCTTTCTATTTTGCAAGTTTTTTAGAGTTTTTGGTCTCATAGTCGGTTCAGGCCAGTTTTTTGAAATAATGATCCCCACTTGAATTGCCATGGAAAGGCTACCATGTCCACTTGGAATCAAGTAGGGGACTATTTTTACAGTGTACATATGGTGTTTGGTGTCTTGGTTTGTAGGGGAGATGGTGAATTCATCAAGAACTAGGTGAGTGCAATTGCATTTTGGCTAGTGGCATGGAGAGGACAACAGTAAAGAAAGTTGCTAAATGGACTGGTTTGTGCCAATAAAGAGCAAGAGAGTGTGGGAACATTTATTTTATACATGTGTGTGCATGGAGGAGAGTTGAGGAGGTCATTGAAGCCCTCAAAGTTGGAAAACGGAGCCAGAACCCTAGAAACCCTTGAAAATAGGGGGTATGACGATAGTCCTATGTACGGATTCCAAAGGGACTAAAAACCTGGTAAATATTGAACCCTAGGGTACCACTAGAAAGAATATATAAAAATATTTTGGGGTTGTTAAGACCGTTTTTGAGAAAAGCCAAAAAAACGGGTTCTAGGAGGCTTAATTGGGCAAAAGGCTACAAGGCCTAAAATTGGGTTTTTCAAGAAAGCGATGGGTACAAGGTGAAAGAATCCTATGAGATGGATAAATGAGGAGTAAAATCAACAAGGGGATAGTGATAATACCCTTTCATAGCCCCTCAAGTGGTTAGGACACTTTGGGTCAGTGTGGAGCCCAAGGAAGCTTAGTGGTGAATTGAGAGCAATGGTGAATAATTTGAAATTGGTGGAGAGTCTTATGAGGTGAGAGAGGTTTAGGAGGGATCCTTGAGTAGGGTATAGAGTAATACCCTAGGAATACTAGAGAATAGGTCTTGGGAAGAGCAATATTGCTCTTGAAAGATAAGACTCCCCATCAATTGTTGAAGGAGTGGTCTACGTAATGAACTTTTGACCTTTTGCAAGGTATTTTGAAGATGTTTGATGCTTTGGAATGGTCTAGGAAGGCCCGGGTATAGGAGTTTCTATAAACCCTCCCTCTTTGCATTGGAAAATGGGGGTTTTTGTATTGGAAGCCTAGTTGAGCGAGTAAGGTCCTAAGACCTAGAAATTATCTTGTTTTGAGACCTAATTGTCTTTTCACGAATCAAATGTTTTGTGAAGGGAAAATATAGTTGAATAAGTGTGTCAAGAAATGTGTTGATTTCTTCCTTTATACTGCATCAGTTTGTGCAGAGGTATTGCAAGGTGTTTGGACCCTTCAAAGGAATGGGAGAGGCTTGGAGTTGTCTTAAAGGATGAATTTTGGTGAATGGTTATGAATTCCTATAATTGGCAAGTGTAAATAATTGTGTATATAATTTGGTAATTTAAAATGTGAATTGACAACCTAAGGTTATAATGACAAACAAAAATGAAAGCAAGCCATAATAGAATGAAAGAAAATTTGTAAAGACTTCACATACCTTAGAAACCAGACTTTCAAATGGAGGATTTCAACCCAATTATGTACCCTTAGCTTCTTCTTTCTTCAAACTCCACAACAATTTGACTTGTTCAAAAGCTTGTTCCCTTCCACACTTCAATTGTATATCAGTTTTCAATGGAATTCAAACTTCAATTGATATTATATGTCTTTCAACGTGGAAACTCTGCTATTTCATGCAAAGGTGGTAAAAAGATCATGGAAAAAGGTGATGGAAAGTGAAAAATATGCTTGCACACTTCACAACATCATCAAAAAGATATTTTTTGTTGGAGCACGTGCAGAACCAGGGGAATATGCAAACGGGTATATTGATTTTTTTACCGTTTTAGTGGACTACAAAACACGCTCGCATTATAACGCGCACGTGTTCTAATGCACATGCATTATAATGCAGTTGCATTATGTGAAATTAGGTTTTATTAGTGTATTTTTGATAGTATAGGAGTTTCTGAGACAGTGGGAGGGAGAGAGGGGGAGAGTGGAAGATAGAGAGGGAGGGAGAAAGGGAGAGTGGGAGAAAGAGAGAGGAACAGAGTGGGAGATAGAGTGGGGAGAAGGGGAGAAGTGGAGAGTTTCTAAGAGAGTGGGAGGGAGAGAGGGGGAGAGTGGAAGATAGAGAGGGAGGGAGAAGGGGAGAGTGGGAGAAAGAGAGAGGGAGAGAGTGGGAGATAGAGTGGGAGGAAGAGAGGAGAGAGTGGGAGATAGAGTGGGAGGGAGAGAGGGGAGAGTGGGAGATAGAGAGGGAGGGAGAGAGGGTATTAGGGTTTAAGGGTTGAGGGATTAAGAGGGAATA
>CM021102.1:313548951-313562923 GCA_007115665.2 Sequoiadendron giganteum
CAATTCTCTCTCTCCCCCCCCCCCCTCTCTCTCTCCTTCTCCATCAATTCTCTCTCTCTCCCTCCCTCTATCCCTCCCACCCTACCTAGCTAAGTCCCCCTCAATCCAACCCATTCTCTCCCACTCCCTCTCTCTTAAACTCTCATTTCGACCCCCTTTCCATCTCTCTAGACTCTCTCTAAATTCTTCCTTCATCTAAAGACATACATAAATGCATACATACAAGCATAATACATTTGTACATATATTCTTACATCCATACAAGGATACATACATACATGTACATAAAAATATATCAGCAAATATTAATATATTTGCATTTAACATAAACTAAGACATAACGCGAGCGCGTTATAACGTGCTCACTTTATGGGTTAATAGACATGTTCCCTGCAGAAGCAAAAACCATGTCAAAGTGAGATATAATGCGGGCGCATTATAACGCACTCTCGTTATAGCGTGCTCGCATTATATCTTGCTTTGAGAATTACCGAACTTTAATCTTGGTATTTCCTTGGAATTCCAACCCAAAGGTTTATGGGGCATTCCCAACGACCAGAGACATGTTTTTAAAAAATCAACCATATTTCTCATAATCGAGTTCGTGCTCACCGTCAGGATTGAACGTGGTTCAATATCGAAAAAATTGAGCACATGGGTAATGTTGGGTTATCTCTTAGCTATCCAACGATGTAATTTTTTTCACTTTCTGAAAATGTTAAGTCTTTCATCCATAATTTATTTTATCTATATGTCTTTTTTTTGCCAAAAAGCAATGTTTGGTATTTTTTTCGTTATAAAATAACCGTTCATCAATTTTTCAAATAAATTAAATTTTTAGAAACTAGACTCCATTCTACAAAATTAAAAAATTTAAAGAAAAAAAAATCAATTAGTTTCCAAACTTTGTAGGGGTAGCACGGCCAAAATTCTATTTTTAGTATATGTCTACTTCGCAAATTAGTAAAAAATCAAATATTCATTAAAAAGTTATCAGAAAAATCATGCATCAACTACATACTATTAGCTAACTTCTGACCATTGCGATTTTAAAAATACTAAAAAAAATTTCACCGTATGAGGGTCGTACAAGAGTTGCTATATTATGTTTTTCTGACAAAAACAACACTAATTTGTGTACGTCCCTCGTTTGAACTCCTTAATCTCAATCATTTTCAAAATAAATTAGTAGTTTAGAAAGTAGACTTGGAGCAATTGAATCCTTCTTTTTGTTCCATCTCAAAATTTTGAGTCTAAGTATCCTCAATTTCACATCCAAGGTCAGTATTTCCTGATTTAAAAAAAAAGTTGTCCACTTAAGTCCCCTTTTTGGGAACCATCTTGGTGCACTTACCCCTATGTCAATGAGTCATACAGTAATAAATGCCTAAGTAGGCTTAGTTCAACCTATGTGTAAGCAAGCATTAATGTATATACTGACACCCCCCCTTAAGCATAACTTAGGTAGGCAAGGATAAAATGGGCCTCAGCTGCTAGCCTGATGAGTTACCCATGCATAAAGTAATATCTCATGAAGTGGAGAAAAATAGAAAACCCTGTGGGAAAAAACTACCCTCCAAAAGAGAGAAAGGATGCATGAAAATTATACAAATGAAGAAGTGCTACTTCTTTCACTAAGTAAATTATATGATTTCCTCCATAAGAGAGAAAATAATAGAAGGTCTATGAGAACCCCCCCATAATACATGTCCTGCTACATTAAAGTTGGATAGTTGATAGAGGATGCAAATGTAGTTCCAAGAACACTTCACAATGTTCCTTCCCTTGGGAAGAAATGAAACCAACTGAAGATGCAGGATATCTTCCCATGTGAGAATATGTATGTATGATCTTGAATAGAGTTGAAGATCATCCAAGAATGATGATGATGGTGCCCATGATTTCTTTGAATATTTCTCAAGAATCTCCAAGCCAATGCTGACATGTGACGAATACTTACGGAATGAATCAAGTATCATAGAAGATTATGTAATAGGGACCACAAGAACCATAGATGTATGGGGATAACTAGAACCATAAGAATCTAATACTGTCACTATAGAAGTCGATGTAGGTGAAGGAAGAGCAAGCATATCTGAAGAAGACAATGACGATTCAACTTTATTAAATTTCACATCAAATAGAAGATTGATGTCCTCAATGTGTGCTTCCATGTCAGCAATGTGGGACTCTACGAAAAGACATGAAATGTCAAGTAGATATGCATCCCAGTTAGCAATGCTAGGAAGAAAAATTTCTTGTTGCAAATAAATTCTAGAAACTCTCGAAGAAGTGAGTCTGAAATCTGATGAAGCAACAAGAGGAGGTGGAGGAATGATGATTTCCTCTATGTCAACTAGACGCTCTGTATCTGAATCATAATGTGGGATGTGAGTTGTGATCATAGCAGGATCATGTGGGAATGGAGAAACATTGGAGTCTATATATTTCCAAAATATCGATCCATAATAAATGTGGACATTCAATATCCACGATGACAAACAAAGAGTCATCTGAAATATTTAAATTGATTAATCTAAAAATATGATCATGAATATTAAACCATTTATCCTTCTGAGTTTGTTTGATATGTATAGAAGGTTATGAGCTACACATCCTTGTTGAGAAGTGTCACAAAGCCTAAAGGAGTATCAGAACCAATGAATCTTTGTTTGTCATCATGGATATTGAATGCTAGATAATTTGATATATAGAAGTTGAGAATCGAAATAATTTGTTCCTCATGTGCATGTTTAAACTGTTCAAAAATTTAATCTTGAGCAATGGTTAAATATCAATGTACAATAGCATAAAAAATAATGGCTATGTTATATAGTCCACAATCAAAAATAATGAATAATGGTTAAATTATATCATATATTGCTTAGTCATATTATGGTTATATTGTATGGTTTAAGCAACTTTGAACACAAGAACAATGGTAAAGTTTAACATTTTAACTTTAAAGTTTAAATACACTCCAATGGATTGAATTCGGTGGGCAGCAGGGTTAACCTCACCTCTAGACCTTTCCTCATTGTTGCAATGCCTCCAACACCTTCAAATATGTTTTCCCTTGCTTAATTAACTCTTACAAAGTGTTGCCCTGATGTAAGCAAGATTGCGACCTTTCACATGGACTTTAAGAGGCATCTAACAAGATTAAGATTAGAACCTTCAACACCTTCAAATATATCTGCAGAGATTAGGACATTTCACATGGACTTTAAGAGGCATCTAACAAGATTAAGATGCTCTTACAAATTCAACTTATCCCCAAAACATACCCTAAAGGCTTATAGCCTCAAAACAAAACTTTTGAAGATTTATTTTGGAGAGGGCCATACAAAGACCTACAAAACATCACCAATCCTCTTATCTTACCAGCAACAAGTACCTTTGTACCTACTATACTTGTAGAACCTTTATGCTTCGCAACATTCTTCCTAGCTAATGGACACACAATGGACCCTATCATGAAATTATCATACCAATTTACTACCAACTCAGTCTTCAAACCTATTTCAACCTTCACACCTGTTGTTAGATTAATTTTAGACTTCAAACTAACCATCTCACTTGATACCATATTTTCAGTACACATTTCCTTTGAAGGAAGGTTGAGTGCATTCTTTGAGGTTTCTTGTTTAAGGTTGTAGCTAAGGGTTAGAGGGTCAGAATGTATTAAGAGGCCATTCCACCTACTATTCATGTTGTGATTCAATGGAATGGGCCTAGTTAGAATAAGATTAGGTGTAGGAATAGTTATATAGTTGTGGAAAAGACATTTGGTGGAGATTTTCATGCTACCCATGTGGAAAAAGAATAAATTTAGGCCTAGGAGGCATAGCTTGAAGTAGAAGATTAAAGAAATATTTTGGAAGAAGGTTATAACTTGGTTGTTTTAGTGTTATTAGGTGGAGTTTGATGTGATAGAAATTCTACAAAGGCAGGGTAGGTCACTTGGATGTTTGGGCTTGAAGCCCTAATTGAACAAAGAGTGAAAATGGGTGAAATTGAGAGGTTTTAAGAAGGAAATGTGTGAAAAATTTGGGGGCAACATAATTTGAAGGTGAATTAAGTTTCTACAAGGTGAAATAAGAATATTTAAAAATATTTTGAAGTTGAATGAGGTCTAGAGATGGGGTTTTCAATAAACCCTTGCTTATTTGGTGAAAATGAGGGTTCCATGAAATAGGGTTTTAGAAAGCGAGTTTTGACTCAATGGCTAAAGAATTTGTGGTTTTGGAGGTATTTCAATGACTATCTAATGGTATTTTTAGTGGATAGAAATATTGAAGGAGAGTTCCTTTGTTAAAGTCGGCTAATTGGAGCCCCTTTTCTAGGGTTCAAGGTTAGTTTGATGGTATGGTTCCAAAGTAAGTACATGTGATTCTATGATTTGTTTCTTTGGTGTAACAAGGTCATCCATGACCATTTGGAGTAATTTAGAGTCATTTTGCAGTGATTTGGGGTCATTTGTCAAAAATTGTAAAAAGTTGTCAAGTTGCTAAAATGTTGTCAAGCAACTTTTGCAAGAAAGTGCAAAAATGATTTTTTATTAAAAAATTGTTTAAAAAGTGGTTGTAAATGGTTGGAATATGTTTGAGTGGGTACTTTTATGTTAGGAATGGTCCTCTTATGCATCGAAACACGTAGAATCACTTCAAGCTATATTCAACCGATAAATTCCCTTAAGAGTCTAAAGTGCAAAATGGCTCCAAACTTCAACATGCTCGTATTCGACACTGTGATGCTTAGAAACTTCTCATCTAACCCTATAGGATCATTTTGAGCTCCTATACAATAACATATCTCATTTTTTTCTATCTCATAGGTGTTTTCCTATGGTGGCGAATTCTTGCTTGGAGAAAAAGTTGTCAAATGCAAGTAGTTGAAAGTTGCAAAGTGGTGCAACTTTCGTTCTGCAACTCATGTCACCAAACTGACTATTCTGAAGCATTTGGGTGGGTACGTTTAAGCTAGGAATGGTCATCTTTCACACCAAAACACGCCGAATCACTCTGAACTACATTCAACCGATAGATTCCCTTAAGAGTCTAAAGTGCAAAATGGCTGCAAACTTTAGCATGCTCATATTCAGACATCGTGATGCTTAGAAACTTCTCATCTAACCCTATGGGATTGTGTTGGGCCCCTCTACAATAATCTCTCTCATTTTTTGCTATCTCGGAGGCGTTTTCCTATGGTGGTGAATTCTCGCTTGGGAAAAAAGTTGTCAAATGCAAGTAGTTGAAAGTTCGAAAGTGGTGCAACTTTTGTTACGAAACTCATGTGACCAAACAGACTATTTTGATGCATCTGACTAGGTATGTTTACACTAGGAATTCTCCTCTTTTGCACTGAAACACGCGGAATCACTCCGAGCTACATTCAACTAATAGATTCCCTTAAGAGTCCAAACTGCAAAATGGCTGCAAACTTTAGCATGCTCGTATTCAAACAAAGTGAAACTTAGAAACTTCTCATCTGACCCTATGAGATCATATTGGGCCCCTCTACAATAACCTCTCTCGATTTTTTCTATTTGAGGGGAATTTTTCTATGGTAGAAAATTCTCGCTTGGGGAAAAAATTGTCAAATGCAAGTAGTTAAAAGTTGCAAAGTGGTGCAACTTACGTTCTGCAACTTGTCTAACCCAACGGACTATTTCGACATGTTTGGATGGGTAATTTTACACTAGGCATGGTCCTCTTTTGCATCGAAACATGCTGAATCACTCTGAGCTTCATTCAACCAACAGAGTCTCTTAAGAGTCCAAAGTGCAAAATGGCTGCAAACTTTGGAATGCTCATATTTGGACACTATGATGCTTAAAAAATTCTCATTTGACCCTATGTAATTTTTTTGGGCCCCTCTACAATAACCTCACTTGTTTTTTTCTATCTTGGAGGCCTTTTCTTGTGGTGGCGAATTCTCGCTTGGGGAAAAAGTTGTCAAATGCAAGTAGTTGAAAGTTGTAAAGTCATGCAACTTTCATTTTGTAACTCATATTACAAAATGGACTATTCTGACACATCTGTGTGGGTACATTTACGCTATGCATGGTCCTATTTTTCACCGAAACACTCGAAATCACTCTGAACTACATTCAACTGACAGATTCCCTTAAGAGTCCAAAGTGAAAAATGGCTCCAAACTTCAACATCCTCGTATTCTAAGACCATGATGCTTAGAAAATTTTGGTCTGACCCTATGTGATCATATTGGGCCCCTCTACAATAACCTCTCTCTATTTTTTCTATCTCGGAGACATTTTTTTGTGGTGGCGAATTCTTGCTTGGGGAAAAAGTTGTCAAATACAAGTAGTTGAAAGTTACAAAATGGTGCAACATTCGTTCTACAACTCGTTTGACCAAACAGACTATTCTAATGTATCTGGGTGGGTACGTTTACACTAGGTATGGTCCTCTTTGGCACCGAAACATGCAAAATCGCTCTGAGCTACATTCAAGCGACAGATTCCCTTAAGAGTACAAAGTGCAAAATGCCTTCAAACTTCAACATGCTCGTATTCAAACATCATGACACTTAGAAAATTCTTGTCTGACCCTATGGGATCATGTTGGGCCCCTCTACAATAACCTCTCTCAGTTTTTCTATCTTAGAGGCCTTTTCTCATGGTGGTTAATTCTCTCTTGGGAAAAAAGTTGTCAAATGCAAGTAGTTGAGTGTGTAAAAATGACTTTTTACCCATTCCAGCCATTGTATCATATTGTAACTTAGTGGAATGGCATAATAAGGGGTAGGGGACATATTTTCATGGTTTTTGGAGCAAGGCAGGTGAGTTGAAATCAAGCTATTTCACCATTTTAGACCCCTAATTGGGTCACTTTTACAAAGGACCTATGCCCTAAACTTTCCTTTTCAACCAAATTTTTCTTGGGAAACACTCACTAGCAAACATAATCCCAAATTACACAATTATTTTATGGACACACATCTCCCAAAGTACCCTACCATAAAACCCTCATTTCTTGCAGTTTACATGGGGGTTTATTGAAAAAAACTTCCAAGGAATATCTAACCCAACCACTGCCTCCAACACTTCATAAAAGACTTGAAAAAATTCAAAATATTAAGAGATCTTTGCTGCCTCCAATAATTCTATCATTTTCTCACTCAAACCACCCAATCTCACCCAAAAATGTATTATTTGCCACCTAGGGCATCATGCCAAACCAACCAAAAGACATTCCCTATACAAAAATCTCATTATTCACCATATTTATACCTATTCCAACCTATATGGGCCATCCCATCGGGCCACAATATGCACAATAGATGAGATGGCCTATTTAAGCATTTTAAAACCCTCAAAACACAAGTTTCAAATGCCTATAGTAATTTTGCCACCAAATGCACAAAACTCAACAAAATTTCTTCACTCCAAAGCCAAAATGTAGATAGCTATTATTCCCACCAAATTTATATAATTATAAACCATTAACTTAATTTAGAGAACCATACAAAGCCTTGAAATTGATTTTTTTGGAAAAACAAAGAAAATAGGCAAAAACAAGGAACTTTATTTGATTTCCCTTCACAAAAGTATGAATCAACCTTGCATTCGACTTTCTACAAATTTTTCAACACTTTTCCCATCATATCCAACCTTCTAAACTGACTCAAAAACATTTTAAACCAACATAACAGTTGGTGTTCCACCTTTTGCACTTTCAATATGACAATTTTCACAAAATATGCAATTTTTGCATTTTTTACTCCAATGACCTTCCAAAAAATTCAAATGCAATTAAATAGTCCCAATAGACCCTAAAACACATAAATCACTTTATTCCTAACACAATTTTGACAGACTGACTCTTTATATGCCATTTTGCAACATTTGGCAATTTTGCATTACAACTTTACATTATTTTGCAATTTTTGACATATTGACACAAAATGACTCAAGATGACTCCAAACCACCCCTAATACATGTAAATGGTCTAATAAGACCTTATTTAAAATAAAATACTCACCACACCTAGATCTAACATACTGACCCCTCCTAGAGCAATGTTCATTTGCTTGGTGCTCCTACACCACTTTACAACTTTACCTAGTTTCTCTTGTAAGTGTCCAACAGAGGTCTCTTGACCTCAACTCCCCAATCTAGTTTCAAATCCACTACTCAAATACATTTTTAGACACCCTTTATGTTCTTAGACCTCAAAAAGGACTCAAACACTAACATACCTAATACTAGACCATGTTTCCAAAACTTGCAAATTCAAACTTTCATGGTGCCCCTACACCAAAAATCCATGCCTACAACATTCAAGCATATAATTTAAACAATACGCATCATAAGGGAGATTCAAGAATGGTAGTAGAAAAATACAATTTTTTTTAATCAAAAAGTCGTAAGGCTATACAATGATATATATTGATAAAAGTATATACAATATATCCAAAAAAGCCATACAGGCTTAGTACAAAGGAGTCATATGGACATAAAATGTCATGTATATATCGATAGTAAAAAAAATATAGTACAAAACATATTTCCCTCTAGGGGAAGGAAGTAGATCCTGTGTTGCCCTCAAAATTCAACTGAATGGAGTGACTGTTGGTTCTCTTATCTTTCAAACACGCTTGCTAGTCCTCCTCTCTTCACTCTAGACATTAAAAATACAGTTTACCATAGTAGTAGAATGTGTCAGTAATAAGACTAAATGAAAATAGGTTGAAGAGAATTCTCTGTTTGGATTATAGATAGAAAAAGTGAAAAAAGATGCATATGGAACTAAAAGCTTTAAAAATATTATATCCATATTAGAGCATTACCTTAATTTCAGCTTCTTCAATAGTTATATCAAAGTATTACCTTAATTTCAGCTTTTTAACTATATCCTAACTGTGCCATCAGCCAACCAATTACTTTTTGCAAGTATTAAATAAAGAACACTAATGAACTTAAGCATAATGCACCTAAGCATTGTACCTTCCATTCTTGAATATTATATTCAAGTGTGCCTGAAGGGTCATCTCTTTGCTTAAGAGTATCTAATATTGCTTCATGATCAACATTACTAAGTGTCCATAGTTGTTTTGTCTTTGGTTTGGCATGATGCTTCAACAACTTAACATTTGTTACTATAACAAGGTGTGAATACATGAAAGTGGTTGGGCATGCGAAGGATCATCATGGAAAAAATACGCCCTTAAGTGGCAATAAAATTCAGAAAAATCAGAGTTAGGCAACTTGACGTAAAAATTTGTAAGAATAAAATCTTTTTCAAATTGAATTTAGTTTCTAAACTACTAGGTTTATTTTTATTTAAAAAAAATCTATTTGGTGAAAATTTGAAATTTCAATGCAAAAGTACTTGAATTTTAGGGAAAAAAATAAGAAGTAGGTGTCTGTCTGACCACCCTAACCACAATAAAATGATAATATTTTGGATATAAGTAGAAGACTCATGTACCGATGTGATACATATTTTTTTGTAATTATTTTCCAAGTAAATAATTAATTATGATCTCTTTATTACAACTTTTATAAAATATAAAAACTCGTTCGTCTAACCACCTTAACTTGGTCAAAAATTCATGAAATTCAATTCTTTTTTTTAATCCTATAGTATGTGATGTATAGAATATGACGCATGTTTCAAATTCAAAAAAATTGATACCCTTTGAAAGTTATAGATGTTTTTCAATCAGTCTATCAATCAGGACTTTGGTCGTAATTCAAATAGAAAATGAATAATAATTATTTATTAAATTCAAAGTAAAGCATAATTTATATTGGTGGAAACCTAAGAATCTCCTTTAAAAACCCTTTTCGTTTCATCAATTTTGGGTAAAAAAAAAATTGTCAACCACATGGGCCATTATATCACCACTTTTTGGCCCATCATGATCCTGCACATACCCGGTTGTGTTTCTCGTAGTCTTCAAATGTAGGTATGCAATTCTTTATAATCATGTATGTTCAAAACCAAGTTCCTTCAACCACAAATGAACCTGTAGGATACATGAACCCATCATCATCTCACATCGGTTGTGTTAGCTTATGCTTTACCTACACACATCAAGCCAACCAATATTGTGTTCTCTCTTCATTCCCCTATGGTGCAACAACTGCAAAAACATGTCCTGGCTATAGTAGATCTAAAAGATGGTCATAATCAACTGCAATTTACATTGTGTCATTTGAAATGGATATCCTTTGAGATAAAGGAGTTAGATACTGTGGAACCCATGTATCCACCCACTCACACTAAATACAACTCTAACAAAAACAATCCAACTCTCATATCCAAATTGTCCATGTGCTTGCATCTAAGCTTCAAAATGAATGCATCTTTGAAGAACCTTTGATTGTATGACAATCCAATCTACCTCCCACTATGCCCTCCTCAACCAACCAAAAGAATCTGCGCACTATTCAATCAAGCGTCCCTCCTTGTGACAGTGTTGAACTACACCAATCAACAATAGAACATGAATCACTAAATGTTTCTCCTAAAATCTTCAATTTCTCCTTAACTAGAGATCTCTTTACACATGCACTTGCTCCACCATGCTCCCCTTTCCCATGCCTAGCTTAAAAAAAACTTCAAGTATGAGGTACACCCTTCTCTACATGCATTCTACTCAACCAATAAAACATACGAGCATTCTTGAATTGACTTGTGCAGTTATCTGACCAAATGAGATGTCGACCCACTATTATATCATGCTCATGCAAGAACTCAATAAAATTATCAAAACAATGTTGGATATACTCGAATGAGTGAGATCTATCATCACTCATATAAAAATGATACTCTCTGATTATCTTTTGATCCTCTTTTGTACTATCAGGTGGGTATGTGCAGGATCATCATGGAAAAAGTAGGCCCTTAAGTGGCAATAAAATTCAGAAAATCAGAGTTAGGGATCTTGACTTAAAAATTTGAATAAGTTATCTATATTATTTCAAAAATATGTAAGAACAGAATCTGTAGAAAATTGAATCTAGTTTCTAAACTACTAGATTTTTTATTTTTATTTTTAAATCTATTTGTTGAAATTTTGAAATTTCAATGCAGTAGTACTTAAGTTTTAGGGAAAAAATAAGAAGTAGGTGTCTGTCTGACCACCCTAACCACAATAAAATGATAATATTTTTTTATAATATTTTATATATAAGTAGGGGACTCATGTACCACTGTGATGCATATTTTTTTGTAATTTTTTTCCAAGTAAATAATTAATTATGAATTTTTTATTATAAATTTTGAAAAATATAAAAATGTGTATGTCTAACGACGTTAACTTAGTCAAAAATTCATGGAATTCAATTTTTTTTTTTTAATCCTATAGTATCTGAAGCATAGAATGTGACACATTTTTTGGATTCAAAAAATATGATACTGTTCGAAAGCTATAGATTTTTTTCAATCAGCCTATCAATTAGGACTTTAGTTGTAATTCAAATAGAAAATAAATAATAATTATTTATTAAATTCAAAGTAAAGCACAATTTATATTTTTGGAAAGTTGAGAATCTCCTTTAAAAACCCTTTTCGTTTCATCAATTTTGGGTAAAAAAAAGTCGCCAGCCACATGAGCCATCATATCACTTAAATATCACCACTTTTTGGCCCATCATGATCTTGCACATACCTAGGTGCATGTCTATATGTTATGTGGACAAAAATAGCAATCTGAATGGAATTGTAATACTGAGATTGTACCTCATTTTATGGTTGCAATGTGTAGTTTTCTACAAAATCAACCACTGATATAATAGTTCCAATCATAAAAGAGTCTTTACACATCTTGAATTGTTGATCCAGCCACTGAGACCTATGGCTATGCCTTGCATACTTATAGAAAATATTGTCCTTAAAATCTAAAATAAAATCAGCAACATTGCATTCTTTTGTAACCAACTTGCATCTAGAACCTTCACCTCCACTCTGCAAACTATATTTGACTATCTCATATCTCTTTTTTCTGAACAAGCTTCTTTCCAAATTCATGTTCAAAACCCTCATGAAAATATTGAAAAAATTTTGAAAAGCCACCACATTGTGAGCACTTTGCATTTAAACAATCATTTCAATAGAAAAATCAACCATCATCTCTAAAACATAAAAATAGATCTAGCAAGTCCCTTCATGATTTCGAAAGATGCATTGCACCACACTCTTGCAACATTTCATTAGTACGCAAAGAAGAAAGGATATATCATAATATTTCATGGTACATTGAAAACTCCACAAGGTATTTGTAACAACAAGTATTACAAATTTTAAGAGGCATGCAATAAAATGGCTTCAAACCTTCAAAAGTCCTTTGTGAGATTTCCATATTTGGATGTGTTTCAATAAAAAAAATTGAACAACATTGTTTGGCTTGATTCCAAGAAATGTTTAGGGTGTAGTGTACGGTCTCGATTGCCAATTCTTAACTTTAAAACATCCTTTGCATTGGGTGATACTCTAGAGTTATCATGCCAAAATTTCTGAATTACCTACTTTACATTGTCGATTAGCTTCTTATCAACACGTGGAAGCCTCCTAGAAAAAGCCCATTTATCATTTTGAAGAGGATCATCTATTATTTCTCTTCTTGCAAGTGATCTATCCAAAGTCTTACGATTTATGTCAAAATCAATACAAGTTTGTCTCATAAAGCGAGCCTTTTTCAATTGATGGCTTACTAGGGCAATTGTAATGACTCTCCAAGTAGATCTCTTATATTTTTCCTTTTTATTTTTTCCAATAGACTTGAGAGCATTAAAAATATTTTTGACAATAATAGAATTTTTTTCGGTCCTCTTGTTCACACAAATCTTCAATTTGGATACTAAATGTCTCATCTTTTATATCATTATGAATTGTACAAAAATTTGGCATTGCTCGATCAATGTCTTATTGCTAAAATATTGGTTGAAAAGTTGTGTAGCCCACAATAGAACGGTTCATGTTCACCTCTTTCCTTCAAAATTGTTTATAATGTTCTCATCAATTTCAAGTAACCATTTAGGGGTTCTTTAAGGTCTTGAATTTGGAATATGTCTTTCTTCATTTCCCATGTAATTTGGTGAAACATAATTTACACTTGGCTCAATTTTATGTTCAACATCTTAAATTCCAACATTTTTAGCTTGAACATTTTCAATATCAATTTCAATAATTTGATTCCCAATTTCAATATTATGTTCAACATCTTCAATTCCAACATTTTCAACTTGAACATTTTCAATATCAATTTCAATAATTTTATTCCCAATTTCAATATCATGGTCAACATCTTCAATTCCAACATTTTCACCTTAAACATTTTCAATGTCAATTTCAACATTAGGATTCTCAATTTCAATATCATGTTCAACATTTTCACCTTGAACATATTCAATTTCCTCTTCACTTGAAAGACCAAAGGGCTCAGGTTCACCAATATTTGACATACCTTCTCTTCTCTTCCTATGAATTTCTCTATCTCTTTGTCTATATGCTTCAATTTTTTCTTTTGTAAGCTTTCTCTTACATTTTTTTTTCCGATGACTGCTGCTCCCCATTATACCTCCAAGAAGATGCTAAGAAAATGATTTCTTATGACAAATTTGAATAGAAGATGCTCCAAAAAGTTGATCTTTGTCTCTTCTTGTTTGAAATCATGTTTTTCTCACCTGCAAAGCATGCAAACAGAATGTAGGGTTCGTTGAGATGCCCAAAATGACCCGCTTAAGGTTTTTCTATGGCCCACAAATCCGATATAGGATAAAATTCTATATCTGATTTTAAAAAAATTAAAAATGTATTGTAATGGTAAGATTTTGGTGCCACAAATTGGATATCTGATTCAAATCGGATATCTAATTTGTGGCACACATAGATCCAAGATTAATTATGAGGTGGAGGGTGAACAAGAGACAGAGAAAGAGACGAAGAGAGAGAGAGAGAGAGAGAGAGAGAGAGAGAGAGAGAGAGAGAGAGAGAGAGA
>CM021102.1:313563013-313781185 GCA_007115665.2 Sequoiadendron giganteum
GGGTAAGGGCAGAGGGAGAGAGAGAGAGAGAGAGAGGATGGAGGAGGAGAGGGGAAGAGGGGAAAGGGAGAGAGAGAGAGGGAGAGGGAGAGAGAATTAGGAGGGCGAAGGGAGATGGGAAGAGAGAGAGAGAGATAATTAGGAGGGGGAAGGGAGAGGGGAAGAAGGGGAGAGAGAGAGAGAGGGGGGAAGGGAGGGGGAAGAGAGGAAGAAATAGAGAGAGATGGATATAGAATTAGGAGAGTGAAGAGAGAGAGAGAGAGGGAGAGAGAGGTAAAAAAATAATATTTAAATATGTTATATATTAGTAATATTAATTAGTGGGTGATCCCACAATAGTCGTTTATAATTTTTGGCCAAACTGGACACTGAAATTATTATTTTTAACTAAATCTTCACATTCAGGCACCTATAGTGGCTAAACCATGAGGAATTTGAAGATGATGCAAACTAGAGTCTCATCACATTTTGTCTTTAGATTCTAAAAATATTTTTTAAAAAAAATTTTGGAATAATATTGCACTTCTTTTTCCATCTCCCACGAAAACTATTTTTTTTTTCTTCAGAAAACAACATTTTTAAAAAGTGACACTCACTGTATACAACATACATTTTTTTGTATGAAGGATAAAATTCTATTTTTTTCAAATTTAGATTTGTAACTACTATATATAGCACTTTCATTTCGTCTCGTAGATTTTTATTGAATATTTTTTCCTTAATAGAGTTTTGAAGTCAAACCAATTGCAATTCAGATATAGGCGGATTGTATACAACATAACTTTTTTTGTATGTATCAAAATTCAAAAAAAAAAATTTAATGGATCAAGGACATCAATACCCAGCACAAAAATATTTAAAAAAAAAATATTTTGATAGTTTACTATTTTTCCACATGTGCAAAATAGACAGCTAGATTTTCGGTGAAAAACCTATGTTTAATAAAACTAAAAAAACACATACATAATAAAACCAAAAAATATTAAAATTATATTCATAGGATAGCTCATTTCGAGGACTACCATAAACATTTGAGATAAATTTTAAAAGAATTCATTTGATCCCCCAAAAGGTAAATCAAAAGTGTTTTTTTATCAGCATTTTGATAGGTGTAAAGGAGACTCATTTATAGGTATGGTTTAAAACTAGCGAGGTTATATCTAAGGGGGTTTGATCTAAGGTGTTTTGATCAAACCCTCTTCAATTTTAATCCTTAAAATGCAACTTTTAAAGGCTTAAATCATTATATTTTCTAAAACTATGTGATTTCAGCAAAAATCAGTTCCTCTCAAAAATTGTAAACCAACTTTGTGGGATCACCCTAGTTATATAATATTTTATATATTATCTTAATATATATATTATTTATACATTAACTAAAATATTTAAATATTATACATAATAGTATAATATATTATGTATTATACATAATTTCGTAAGAGATTATCATAAATTATATATTATATATTAAATTATAAACTATATTGTATATTCTCAATTAGATATATTAAAATAAACTATAAACTCTTTATTTCATTTTTTAAATTATATATTAAAAACTATATTACATTTTTTATATAAAATAAAAAATATATAAAATGATATATAAAATTTATATAAAATCATATATTAAAATTATATATAATACATATCGGATATCTGATATGTCTAACACAAACCCTAATACCTAGGGATTAGGCTTGGGTTTGGTTCAGAATTTTGCTAGGACATGCCAATCCTCAAAAGTCAACACAAAAAATGTGTTTAACAACTTACCTTGTGTTTCTAGACTTCGCCCATGTGGCTGGTGACTTTTTTTACCCTAAATTGATGAAACGAAAAGGGTTTTTAAAGGAGATTCTCAAATTTTCACCAATATAAATTATGCTTTAATTTTAATTTAATAAATTATTATTATTCATTTTTTATTTGAATTACGACTAAAGTCTTCATTGATAGGTTGATTGAAAAACATCTATAGCTTTCAAATGGTATCACATTTTTTGAACACGAAACATGCATCACATTCTATGCTTTGCATACTATAGGATTAAAATAAAATAAAAAATCATGAAGTTTTGACCAAGTTAAGGTGGTTAGACATACGAGTTTTTATATTTTTTAAAAGTTGTAATAAAAAATCATAATTAATTATTTACTTGGAAAAAAATTACAAAAAAATATGCATCACATCGGGACAGAGTCCTCTACTTATATCTAAAATATTATCATTTTCTTGTGGTTAGGGTCATCAGACAAACACCTACTTCTTCTTTTTTCCCAAAATTTAAGTACTACTGCATTGAAATTTCAAATTTTCACCAAATAGATGTTTTAAAAAAAATAAAATTAGTAGTTTAGAAACTACACTCAATTTTCAATAAATTCTATTCTTACATATTTTTGAAATAATATAGATAACTTATTCAAATTTTTACGTCAAGTTGCCTAACTCTTATTTTTTTGAATTTTCATCACCACTTAAGGGCCTGTTTTTCCATGATGATCCTGCACATACCCATATGCATCAAAAAATTTCAGGATTAACCAAAAACATATGTCATTCATAGGGCTTGTGGACATAAAATAGGACCAATTAAGCCTTAAAGAAGGATAAATAAAGAAAGGTGGGCCCAAAACAAGTGTGAAAATTCAAGGGTATGTGTTTTACTACACTAACACATCCAACATTATCATTATCACTTTTAGTCTTGTTTCATACATTAGACATCTTTTATCCTCAAAATACCAAAAAAACTATAAAAAAATTAGTTGCATCACATTTAGGCTATCTTATTTAAAAAATATTCCAAAAACATAGTCTTAGCCTCATACCTTCCACCTTCATTTTGATCAAGTCTTATATGGTTGAAATGGGATATCAAAAGAAACGTCGAGCAATGGATATCTTTCATGATGATGAAGACCTTTACAATTACACTAGCACCCTCAACTTTTAAAATACCACTCATGATCCTCACAACAATACCAACCTTGAAATTCATGACCATGTCAACTTGGGGTCTACATATTATAAGCAATCAAAGACAAAAAATCCTTTTGAACAATTCCTTGCTAGAGATGAAGATGGAAATGTGTTCATAGAAGAAGTAGAGGCTTCCACACAAAAGCCTAATGTTGCCTCTTTTGTGGACAAAATTTTCATGTTGGACCCTCAATGATATTTATCCAAACTATTACATGATGGAGTTAAACTACCTCAAGGATATTATGTCAAAACCTTACTCGCAACAATGTCACCCAAGGATAACACACAAACAAGCCAAGGAAAATCTACACAACTTACAATTTCCATATCCATGGGAACAACAAGCCCAAATACTACAACTACCAACACTTCATCCATCTTTGTGACATAATATATCTCACAACCCATGACACAAACCACATCATAACCATTATTCACAACACAACCCTTTGGCTTGACATTTAGTCCCTTTGGGTCATCATCTCAGGCCATAGGAGCATCCACATCTAACATCCTTGGTAGATGTAAGATGAGATGGGTTCACATCCAAGGACCTCAATAAAACACAAACACAATGTCACAAGGACCTCAATAAAATTCAAACACCATGTCACAAGGTCCTCATATCGATACAAAAACCTTGCAAGGACAAACCATGAATGCCCCACATAGTCAAAATAGAATCACGTCACATAGTTATAATCCTTTTCAACAAGGAAAAGGATCACAAATGACACAACCTCTTAACATATCATATGGCTGCACATAAGGAATCATTTTGGCAACCAAAATATAAACAGATAACACACCTCACAAATGCAACATATCTCAACTAATTCTCACATACTTACATATCACACATTCATACTCATGGCCACAATCAAAATCCACCACATATGCACAACATTCTGAACCAAAACATGTCATCTCAACAAACCATGGGACCACACAACACAAATATGGGACCTCATAACAATTTTACCAACATTCCCATAATAGACGCATTGGTTGCCTAGTTGGATGCCCTAAAAAAGAAAGTGGAAGGGATGCAAGTGTCAAACAAGATGAAATACTCATCACATGATTTACATCCTTACGTATATGACACTAGCATATACATGCCTCCTTTTCCTCCTAGGTATATCATCCCTACCTTCACTAAGTATAAGGGAAATATCAATCCTCTCGAAAACATGCATGAATTCACCACCACTTGTGTGGATGTTGCATACGATCACTCCTACCTTTTAAGAATCTTCCCTAGAAGTCTTATTAGGGATGCACTTGAATGCTTTGTGTTGATACCTAAAGGGTCTATAAAGTCATGGGACAATCTCTCCAATAAATTCATGGAGAATTATGCTTATAACAATTAAAATGATGTAACAATTGCTACATTATGCCACATGACACAAGATAAGGAGAGCGCTTTATTACTTTCTTCCAAAGATGGTGTAGTATGGCAATTCAATGTCTTGTCGAGATTCTTGAAAAACAAAAAGTGGACATGTTCATAGAAAACATCAAGTCAAAGTTGAAACACCCTCTACAAGTACATTGTTGTTTCATATTTTAAAACTTAGTTGAGAAAGGCATGACACTTGAAAAGGTCTTAAATACCTAAGGTGAAATTACATATGGTAACAAAAACACACACAACCAATAGACCTCTAACAACAAAAGAAAGTTTTGGTCCCACAATAAGAATGTAACAAATGATGGAGTTTTAGACATGAAAGTTGTGAACAAAATAGGACTCACATTGACTCTTAAAGAACCCAACCTAAATGACCACATAGCCAACATGGTACAAAATAATCAAGAATGAGGACTTCCAAGGCAACCAAGGAAATACCCACAAAGACACTACACTACTTTACTGAAACCAATTGAATCTTTCCTAAAGAAGCTATTATAGTCAAATATTATACAACTTCAAGAGCCTAAAGCATACGACCCAAGATAGTTCAAACCATCTTGGTGGGATGACAATGAATTTTGTGACTACCACTACATCAGAGGGCACAAGACCTTGTCATGTCATCAATTGATGAACATAATCTAAGACCTAATTGAAAATGGTACCATAGAGGTTGAAGGAAAGCAAAAAACTTCTAATCAAGACCATACAATCTTAAAGAATCCACTACAAGGCCATGGTTCAAGAAAGCCCTCCAGCTCAGGTCGAAAGACAAACAATCAAGCCAATTATACTAGGAATTCCTTTGATTACTCAAAAATAATTGATCACCTTTGTGTTGTTGATGACTATGTCAACACAAGCACCATTAAAAAGGTTCTTGAATGCACCATCACTATGTGGAAGGCTAAGGATACTTTACCTAGTCCTTCTTCAAAGCAATGACAATCTAAATACCAATATAATCTTGTTGACCAATTGGGAAAGACACATGCAAACATTTCTATACTTGTGTTGTTATGCCTATCACCTAAACACAAAGCTATCCTTGATAAGGCTTTGAAGGAAACCTCTATTCCTACTGACCTGTTTTCAACCGATTTGTAGCCATGGTAGGATACTTTTTTAATTCACTCCATGTATCCTTTTTGGAAAAAGACTACTCTACACAATAGTATAATCATAATGACCCATTTCACCTTAAATTATTTTTTCATCTAGACAAGGTCAGATGATTCTTGGTAGATGGCAGAGCTAGATTGAACATTTGCACCTTAAAATTGGTCAATACATTGGGTTGTTCTAAATCATGTGTATACATGACCAAAAGCATTGTAATCAAGGCCTATGATGACGAAGAATGCTCTTCCAAGGGTGTTATCACACTCCCTATCAGATTTGGACCCGTAGTTATGGACACCACATTCCAGGTCTTGGATCTTGAACTTCCATAAAACCTTCTCCTCGGTGGACCCTAGATTCATGCAATGAAATTTGCGCCTTCCACTTATAATCAATGCTTGAAGTTTTTGTATAATGGCATCGAAGTCACAATTATTGGCAATCCCGATCCCTTCCAATATTACACTAATTTAAGGGGAGTTCTCAAATGTCAAGTGCCTATCAATTAAGAACCTTTTGCGTCCACTTGTGCATCCACTTCATCCAATTATGTTAATCCCTCCACCTACATTGAATCATCCACATCCAAAACTCCATTCGTCGACCCCAAAACCAAGATCCAAGAAAAAGGTTGTTGCGAGTATAAATTGAATACTACCTATTGCATCAAAAAGCTACCTAAGTCTTCCAAGTCTTATGGTAGGCCTTGTTTCAAGATGGAACCCAAAGTTGTCATTAAATTTCCTCCCACCATCACCTTCACAAGCTGGGGAGAGTTAAACAAAGAATAAATTAAGGACATTTCAACATGGATTTACAAAGACGAAGAAGATCTACCACCACTACCAACAAAATAATATGGAAAAGGTTTTGAGCTCATGAAACAAAAGGGTTATGATGAAATAAGTGGAATTAGTATACATAAAAAATGGAATGAAAAAACCCTTCATACCTCTTAAGCAGCCAACAAACTCATGGTTAGGATTCATACCAATTAAGATTGGCACTCCAAGTACTAAGGTTCTTTTGAATAAGGATGTGAGAGCTTTGGAAGATATTGAGACATCGGAGGATCCTACCGACATATATTATGATGATAAAAACTCTAATGAATATGAGTGGGACTCTTGCACCACCAGTGACTATGAGGTTGATCATTTCTTTAACATACCTTGACCATCCTTAACCAACCTCACGCAATTTTTTGTGTTGACTTGTTTTATGAACCTAACCCACCAAAGACCACAGATGGAAGAGCATGGATAGAATCCTTTTGGGACCCCGATTATACTCTATCTTTACCCTATCACCTAATTCCCCATCCTTCACTAACAATGATGATGGCATCTCCCTTATTTACCCATAATTTATCAATTGGGACCAACAAGATCCACCTACCTTGGACATATTTGAAAATGATGAGGCCATTGTTGAATTTATGGGACTATGAGAAGGCATACAACATGGGGACCATAAGGCTAGATTCACTATAGATCTTGATGTTGTAGCATATTTTAGTGAGATTGTCCCACCCCCTAGTCACAAAAATGACAAAAAAAAAATAAAAAATGAATGGTCTTTAGGTAAAAACTACAAGGAACCTTCTAACTAAGCAAAAGTAAAAAGAAAGGACTTATCTGAGGGTGAAAACCTCTCTAAGGCACCCAAGGATGGACAGTTGAAATTTCTCTGTGTCAATCAAGAGAGATCACCCATGCTAATTGAAGAAATAGTAGAAGTCAAAATCAGTACTACATATAATCCTAAGACTATTCTCTTTGCAACATCCTTAACATAGCAGGAGAAACTAGAATTTCAAGAATTTTTCACAAAATGACCAATCAATTTTACATGGTCTTATGCTGATATGCTAGTGTTGGACCCTGAGTTGGTTCTGCATTTTCTATCATTGCATCTAAATGCAAAGCCGGTCAAACAAAGAATAAGAAAAATGCACCCTCAAATAGCTATGCTAGTAAAAGTTGAACTTGAGAAATTATTGGATGTTAGTTGCATGACACCTATTGAATATGCATATTGGATCTCAAACCTTGTACGAGTGACCAAACCGAATGGAAAAATCTGTATTTGCACAAATTTTTGAGACTTGAACAAAGCATGTTTGAAGGATGACTTCCCACTCTTGAATATAGACATCATAGTAGACCTAACAATAGGTTAGAAGATATTGTCCCTAATGGATGGCTTCTCAGGATATAATTAGATCCGTATCGCCCCTAAAGAACAACACAAGATGACATTCACTTTTCCATGGGGTACATACTGTTAGAATGTCATGCCCTTCAGACTAAAAAAATTTAGGTGCAACCTATCAAAGACCTATGACCACCATATTCCATGATCTCATGCACAAATTCATGGAAGACTATGTTGACGACCTTTTGGAAAAATTCTTGACACGTCGTGATCACTTAAGAGTCCTAGTTTTTCAAATAGCTAGAAGAATAGAAGGTCCACCTAAATCCAAAGAAATATGTCTTCGGCGTAACATCGGGAAAGCTTTTGGGATACATTGTTTCCCATCAAGGCATTGAAGTAGACTTGGAAAAATTCAAATAGATATTAGACTTTCCTCCACCTAAAGAAATCAGTCAACTCCAAATGCTACAAGGCCAACTCCAGTCTATTAGGCACTTCATTGCATAACTTGTAGATAAATGTCAACCTTTTTAGTATTTGTTACACAAGGGAGTCTCTTTCAATTAGACAAACAAGTGTTAGGAATATTTTCAGTAGATCATAGAGTATCTCTTGAAACCTCTCATCCTCATGCCGCCTATCGATGGAAAACCCCTAATTCTATACATTTCAGCCACTACAACCATGTTGGGGACATTGCTGGCTCAAAATGACCATGAGGAAAATGAATGTGAAATATATTACATTAGCCACACTTTGGTGGGATATGAGCTTAACTATAGCCCAACTGAACATGCTTGTCTTGCAGTGGTTTTTGCCACTCAAACGTTGAGACACTACATGTTAAACCATCGAACAAAGCTTATGGCATAAAATAGATCCTCTAAAATATCTAATTAGTAGGGTGGCATTAATAGGATTATTGGATAAATAGGTGATGATAGTCAGTGAATACAACATTCAATATGTGGAACATAAGGCAATAAACGGAAAAGTCATCATTGACCAACTAGCAAGCGCACCCACACAAGTTGATTACCCTTTGGCTCCAGAATTTCCTAACAAGTCAATATTCACACTCGACACGGGAGTAACATGCAAATTATATTTTGAAGGCTCACATACTAATCATGGATTAGGTGCAAGTATATTATTCGTTACCCATCAAGGTGATACAATCCCTAAATCTTTCAAGATAGCCTTCTCGTGCACAAATAACAATGTAGAGTATGAATCCTTGTTAATAGGATTGTGTATGGAAATAAAATGGAAAATCAAGAATCTACAAGTCTTCAGTGATTCGCAGTTGGTCATTCGATAGGTCAAAAATGAATATGATACTAAGGATCATAAATTAACCCCATATAAACAAATGGTTGATAGTTTCAAGCAATACTTTTCAAACATCTCCTTTTTCCAAGTGTCATGTGTTCAAAATAAAGTAGTAGATTCCATGGCCACTATTGGGTCTCTTTTGGATATTCATAACAATATGTCACAGTACGAGTTCTGAGTGGAACAGTTGTTGGTCCCTGCCTTTAATGTCCCAAAGTCTGAAATGGTATGTGAGCTTGTTGGTCCTAATTCCCCTTGTACCAGGATATCTATGAATACTTACATTCCCAGACCCTACCACTTAACCACTCCAACAATCAACGCAAGTCCTTCATCTGCAAATTCATTCATGGTGCAGGAGCACCTAGGAAGCATTAGGTAGCACTAGGCAAATTTGTGGGCCTAGGATGAAATTGTGTGGTTTTAATGCCTTAAGGTCATGTTGACCATTTAGCTTTGAGTTAGAGGTGTTATAACATGTTAGGAGAAAGGATGATCTAGAGGTCATGGTAGTATGCATGTGTTTATTAACTCTTTTCACTAGAATTCTCTAGGATTTGGAAATAAGGCCCAACAATATTGCATTTGTGCAATTTTTGGCCCATTGTGGTGGTTATGTCTGATCAGGGGAAGTGTAACCACCTAATGAATCTTTTTAAGGGATGCTTCAACCTATTATAGAGGTTGGAAGCTTATTGTAATTTGGAGGATGATTGATCACATGAGAAATACCATAATGTTCTTGTGAATGTCTAGTTCTTGATTCTTGTTTTTTGTGTTAGTCATGCATTGCAGGAATTGAATAGCATGGGTGATGTGAGGTAGTGTCCTTCCAAGTGTTGTGTGGTCTATGGGTTACTTATTTCATCATTGTTAAGCTTACTGTTAGTTAGGTTTGCTTCTTTTCCTTGCTGATCAGTCCGGCAGATTGTCAAGTATGGATTCCTAGACTATTGTCCTCCATTGTACCAGGTGTACAAACTATGGGAATAGTGGCTAGGGTCCATGTATGTATATAGGTTAGGTTTAGGAATGTCCAAGAGGTCAAGAGTTATGGTCAAAGACTATTCCTAGGCAAGCTTGGCAGTGCCCAGCTAAGACAGTCAAAATCAATGTGTAGAGCACTAAGGTTGCAGGGGTGTCAATTCCTTGGCAAACCAAGGTGTGTGGTGGATGCAGGAGGCCTTGCAAAGGCTTGGGAAGAAGGGTGGAGCTTTGAAAAACTGTAAGGAGGAACCAACAACTGACTATCCTTGGAGAAGGTCAGAAATTGGCTAAAATCAAGCCTAAAGTGGCCAAGTTCATTGATAGGGTAGAGTACGGATAGTGCAGACACCAAACCCCAAAAATCATCAAAGTGTGGGCATAGGAAGCACAAATCCCAGGAAAATATCCTAGGTCATTTGGAGATTTTTGGAGAGGTTTCCACTTTTCTCAGGTTAGGAAACCTAATTGGGCTCAAGGCTTGTAGGCTTTTTAACCCTAGAAGAGGGTTTGGTGAGAGCGATGGAGAATTGGAGCTTGGTGGATGATCAGGAACCCTAGAGAGATGGTTTTGAAGCCATGGGAGACATCACACACCCTTGCATCGAATTAGTGAAGGTTGGAGAGTTAGCTAGCCTTTAGGAAGATTAATGGCTAAGGAGAGAACGGGAAAGAGAGCACCAAGATTGGCTTGGTTAGGGAAATGGAGATGATAGTAGGGTTGGCCAAGAGAACCAAGGTTGCCTAACAAGAATTAGGGCCTATAGGTTAAGGTGGTGGAGATTGACACCATAGGGGTTCTTGAGAACAAGGACCCAAAGCATGGAACAGTGAGTGTTCCATCCAACCCTACCCCATTAGATTGGTATCAGAGCAGGTTAAAGATTTGTTATAGTATAGTGCATGTCAGACCTTGAATCTAGTGGTTCCACAATCATGGTGACTAATGTTGAGTTGGAAAAGAAGGTTGAAGACCAAGAAGAAGATAATAGGAGACTAAGGGAAAGATTAGCACAACTTGAGGCGACTTTGAATAATGTGGTAAACAAGGATGATGAGGACAGCAATAGGGTACCAAAGAAAGAAGAGGTTGCAGAGGAAGAAAAGATCCCTAAACTTGAACCTGTTCTACAAGAGGAGCCTTTCTTGAAGGCACTGAAAGCTTTGAGTGGGAAGTCACTTGAAGGCATACCATTGTTTATTGGGAAGTTGGAATCTGACCTAGTCATAGAATGGATAGAAGGCATGGAGAACCATTTTGAATGTGATGGAGTCACTGAAGCATAGAGGGTAAAGGTGGCCAAATCAAGACTGAGAGGATCTGCCTTGACATGGTGGAAATTCATCCAAACAGAGAGAGAAAAGGAAGGTAAGAGGGCTATCTCAACTTGGAAAGGTATGGCTCCAAAGGTGAAAGAAGCATACATACTAGATGATTACGAAATTCAGTTACACAAGAAGTGACAAAGCTTGAAGCAGAGAGACCAAGATGTGAACACTTACACTGAGGAGCTCCAAAAAATTTGTATGAGGTCCAATGTCTCAAAAGATGAAAGTCTCAAGGTGGCTAGGTATCTTAATGGCTTGAAGTGGAACATCCAAGAAGAGATGACTCTTCTAAGTCCTAAAATTTTACATCAATTCTATCAATTAGCTATCAAGATTGAGGAGAGAAGTAAGAGGAAGCAAGAATAGGCTTCTAAAGGCAGAGGCAAAGGCAAAGATCAAAGAGATCAAAGAGGACAGCAAGGTGGCTACCAAGGTAGAGGAAATGAGCAAAGAAACCAAGGAGAGTTTAAATCCATAGATCATGGCAATGAAACACCTTCTAGAGGAGGGTATAACAGAGGTAGAGGTTCTCAAGGAGGATCCAATAGAGGAAGAGGAGCAGGCAGGAGCAGTTCATACTTTGCAAACATGAAATGCTACCATTGTGGACAAGTTGGACATCCAGCTTATAGGTGCCTAGAGAAAGCATCTTCATCAAGCAATGAGAAGAGAGTGGCTTATGCACAAGAGGAAACCATGAGTCCTAAGTCACCTAAGGTAAGTCACATTGAATCTGAGATGGGAGAGAATCTGATGCTTAGAAGAGTGTTGATAAGACAACCAATCAAAGAAGAACCAAAACAAAGGAGAGCTTTATTTAGGGTGAAGTGCAAGATACTTGGTAAGGTCTGCAAAGTCATTGTAAATTCAGGTTCAACTGACAATATTATCTCAGAAGAGGTAGTAATGAAACTGAAATTGAAGAAGGTACCCCATACCAACCCCTACAAGGTAACATGGCTTAACAAAGGGCAAAGTGTTCTAGTTAATGAGCAAGTAACGATGGATTTTTCCATTGGAGGGTACAAAGACAAGTTAGTTTGTGATGTTTTACCCATGGATGCATGCCAACAAAGGAAAAAGTGTTCTAGTGAATGAGCAAGTAACGATGGATTTTTCCATTGGAGGGTACAAGACAAGTTATTTTGTGATGTTTTACCCATGGATGCATGCCATATACTATTGGGAAGACCATGGCAGTATGACAAAAGTGCCATGCATGATGGGAAAGAGAATAGCATTTCCTTCAAGAAGGATGGGAAGACTTTTAAGTTGCAGTCACTGTCAGAAGAAGAAGAGGGACACTCAAAGACACCAAGTGTCTTGTTGAGTAGTGGTAAAGAGTTCCTCAATGACCTACACCAAGGGAGTGAAGGATATGTAATCTTATTGCAGTCCAAGGAAGAAGATAAGACTGAAAAGGTAGTCATACCCGGAGTAGTCGTAAAGTTGTTGGATCAGTTCAAAGACATAGTGAGTGATGGGACAATTGCAACTTTACCCCCAAAGAGAGCTATAAGTCATCAGATTGACTTCATACCTGGAGCCTCGTTGCCTAACAAAGCAGCTTACAAGCTTACACTGAATTAGAATCTAGAGGTAGCTAGGCAAGTGCAGGAGTTAATGGATCAAGGATTGATTAGGAAAAGCATCAGCCCATGTGCAGTACCAGTAGTTTTAGCAACCAAGAAGGGAGGCAAATGGAGGTTATGTACTGATTCTAGAGCAATAAATAGAATCACAATTAGGTATAGGTTCCCTATTCCTAGAATTGAAGATTTAATGGATTATCTTGGAGGAGCTCAATAATACACCAAGTTGGATCTCAAGAGTGGGTACCATTAGATTAGAATCAAGGATGGAGATGAGTGGAAGACAACATTCAAGACAATAGATGGATTATATGAGTGGAGAGTTATGCCATTTGGCCTTTCCAATTCCCCCAACACATTCATGAGACTCATGAATGAAGTGCTCAAAGACTTCACAGGGATATTTGTGGTTGTATACCTTGATGACATCCTCATCTTTAGCAAGACAGTAGAGGAGCATCTCAAACATGTGGAGTTGGTACTTAGAAGATTGCAAGAGGAAAATTTGGCTATCAACCTAGAGAAGTGTGAGTTCTTTAAACAAGAGCTTGTCTATTTGGGATTTGTAGTGTCTCAAGGATCATTGAAGATGGATCCAAGCAAGGTGGAAGCCATCCTAAACTGGCCTACACCAACCACAGGGACTGAGGTAAGAAGTTTCCATGGATTGGCTCAATTCTATAGAAAAATCATAAGAAACTTTAGTGGTATATGTGCACCGGTCCTAGATACAATCAAGGGAGGTTTGAAAACCAGGTTTGTGTGGACTCAAGCAGCTAAGAAAGGATTTGAGAAACTGAAACAAGAAGTGGAAACTCAACCTATTCTCTTATTACCTAGTTTTGACAAATTGTTCACTGTTGAGTGTGATGCAAGTGGAGTTGCAGTAGGAGGAGTGCTAAGTCAAGAGGGTAGGCCTATAGCCTTCTTTAGTGAAAAGCTCAATGAAGAAAAGAAGAAATATTCAACCTATGACTTAGAACTTTATGCTTTGGTTCAATCACTTAGGAAGTGGAGGCATTACCTTCTACCCAAGGAATTTGTAGTCTTTACTAACAATCAAGCACTGAGTTATATGAACACTCAAGACAAGTTGAGCAATAGACACTTGAAGTGGATGGAATACATCCAATCTTTTACCTTCACCATCAAGCACAAGAAGGGATAGATGAATAAGGTAGCAGATGCATTGAGCAGTAGGTTGTTGACAGTACAAGAGATATAGGTGAAGAGCATAGGGATCGAAAGCTTTAAAGATCTCTATGGAGAGGATGAAGATTTATCAGAGGCCTATAAGGTATGTTCTAACTTTGAGAATCATTTTCATAGTCAATATGCTGAGTATACATTGCAAAGTGGATTATTGTTTAAAGGGAATCAGTTATGTGTTCCAAGAGGTTCAATGAGGGAAAATCTCATTCAAGAAAATCACAATGGAAGTCTTAGTGGATACTTTGGAATCAACAAGACTTTAGAATTAGTGCAAAGGTTTTATTACTGGCCTAAGTTGGCAAGAGATGTCAGAAAATATGTGGAACAATGTGTGGTGTGTATGAAAGCTAAGGGAGGAGCTAGAAATGCTGGTTTATATCAACCCCTACCCATACCCAATAGACCATGGGAGTGTCTGAGCATGGATTTTTTGGTAGGCCTTCCTAAGACCAAGACTGGTTTTGACAGTGTGTATTTAGTGGTGGAAAAATTTAGCAAAATGAGTCATTTTATCCCTTGTAAAACTACTCATGATGCTAGCTACATAGCTCATCTCTTCTTCAAGGAGGTTGTAAGGATCCATGGATTGCCTTTGAGCATTGTTTCAGACAGGGATGTGAAGTTCATGAGTCATTTTTGGAAGACTCTATGGAGCAGATTAGGTACCAACTTATCATTTGGATTAGCTTACCATCCTCAGATCGATGGTCAAATAGAGGTGGTTAACAGGGTGTTGGGTAATCTTCTTAGGTGCCTAACCAAGGAATATGGTCATCTCACAAGCTGAGTATGCCTATAATGATAGTGTCAACCGGACCACAGGGAAGAGTCCTTTTGAGGTAGTGTATGGGATGCACCCAAGAGGCATATGTGAGCTCAAAGATCTTGGAGCTATGGAACATAGAAGTGGACATGCAAAGGACTTTAGTTAGACCATGAAAGAGATTTAGGAGCAAGTGAAGAAGACAGTCACCGAAGCTACACAAAAGTTGAAGGAGAAGGTAGATTTGTCAAGGCAAGATGTGCAATTTGCAGTGGGAGATTATGTAATGGTTCACCTCCACAAATCGAGGTTGCAGAAGGGAGTATCAACCAAGCTACAGATGAAGAGAGTAGGACCATGTCAAATATTGGCCAAGTATGCTAAAAATGCATTCAAGGTAGTGTTACCTACCGATTTAGGAATCTCACCCGTTTTCAATATAGCTGACTTGATCAAATATAAGGGATCAGTCAAAGATATGGATCAGAACAATCAAGAGAACTTCAAGGACATTAGCAACATACGCCTACCTACTCAAGACAAGCAACAAGCTCAAAGGATCTTGGAGTCAAGGGTGCAAAAGTCTACAAGACACAAGGTGTACATGGAGCACCTTATTCAGTGGAAGAATAAGCATGAATCAGAAGCTACATGGGTACAAGAAGATTAGTTCAAGAATCTTGGCATGGACATGTCATTAATCTCTCCTTCTACTCCTTAGTGTTTGGGTAGGGAGGGGGAGAATGGTGCAGGAGCACCTAGGAAGCATTAGGTAGCACTAGGCAAATTTGTGGGCCTAGGATGAAATTGTGTGGTTTTAATGCTTTAAGGTCATGTTGACCATTTAGCTTTGATTTAGAGATGTTAGAACATGTTAGGAGAAAGGATGATCTAGAGTTCATGGTAGTATGGATGAGTTCATTAACTCTTTTCACTAGAATTCTCTAGGATTTGGAAATAAGGCCCAACAATATTGCATTTGTGCAATTTTTGGCCTATTGTGGTGGTTATGTCTGATCAGGGGAAGTGTAACCACCTGATGAATCTTTTTAAGGGATGCCTCGACCTATTATGGAGGTTGGAAGCTTATTGTAATTCAGAGGATGACTGATCACATGAGAAATACCAAAAATGTTCTTGTGAATGTCTCATTGTTGATTCTTGTTTTTTGTGTTAATGGTGCATTGTAGGCATTGAATAGCGTGGGTGATGTGAGGTAGTGTCCTTCCAAGTGTTGTTTGGTTTGTGGGTTGCTTATTTCATCATTTTTAAGCTTACTGTTAGTTAGGTTTGTTTCTTTTCCTTGCTGATCAGTCCAACAGACTGTCAAGTATGGATTCTTAGACTGATGTCCTCCACTGTACCAGGTGTACAGACTGTGGGAATAGTGTCTAGGTTCCATGTATGTATATAGGTTAGGTTTAGGAATTTCCAAGAGGTCAGGAGTTGTGGTCAAAGACCGTTCCTAGGCGAGCTTGGTAGTGCCCGACTAGGACAGTCAAAATCAAAGTGTAGAGCACTAAGGTTACAGGGGTGTCAATTCCCTGGAAAACCAAGGTGTGTGGTGGATGCAGGAGGCCTTGCAAAGGCTTGGGAAGAAGGGTGGAGCTTTGAAAAACTGTAAGGAGGAACCAACAACTGACTATCCTTGGAGAAGGTCAGAAATTGGCTAAAATCAAGCCTAAAGTGGCTAAGTTCATTGATAGGGTAGAGTACGGATAGTGCAGACACCAAACCCCAAAAATCATCAAAGTGTGGGCATAGGAAGCACAAATCCCAGGAAAATATCCTATGTCATTTGGAGATTTTTGGAGAGGTTTCCACTTTTCTTAGGTTAGGAGACCTAATTGGGCTCAAGGCTTGTAGGCTTTTTAACCCTAGAAGAGGGTTTGGTGAGAGCGATGGAGAATTGGAGCTTGGTGGATGATCAGGAACCCTAGAGAGATGGTTTTGAAGCCATGGGAGACATCACACACCCTTGCATCGAATTAGTGAAGGTTGGAGAGTTAGCTAGCCTTTAGGAAGATTAATGGCTAAGGAGAGAATGGGAAAGAGAGCACCAAGATTGGCTTGGTTAGGGAAATGGAGATGATAGTAGGGTTGGCCAGGAGAACCAAGGTTGCCTAACAAGAATTAGGGCCTATAGGTTAAGGTGGTGGAGATTGACACCATAGGGGTTCTTGAGAACAAGGACCCAAAGCATGGAACAGTGAGTGTTCCATCCAACCCTACCCCATCAATTCGCTACGCCATCATCAATCATGTCTTATATAAACGTAGCTTTGACAACACCTTACTCAGATGTCTCAACACTTACAAAGAAAAAACTAACATACACAAGGTACACGAAAGTATATGTAGAGGCCATTCTAGTGATTCAACCCTTGCTAAAAAGATAATGCGACTAGGATACTAGTAGCCTATAACGGAGCATGATTCCTATCACTTTGTGCATAAATGTGGAAAATACTAGACACACAAAAACCTCATTCATGCACCTACACAAGAGTTGCAACCTATCACTTCACCATGCCCCTTCGCCCAATGGGGACTTGACCTCGTAGGAAAAATTCATCCCACCTCATCAAATGGCCATAAATTCATCATCACTAAGTACACAAAATACTTCACGAAATGGGTTGAAGCCATCCCTATGACATACATCACTAGTAAACAAATATCCAAATTCATCCTCAGTTACCTCATATGCCAGTATGGTATCCACCAAACCATCATCACTGACAATGGTCTTCCCTTCAAAAATCAAGATGCCAATGAGTTATGTGAGAAATTCCACATTCAAAATCACTTTTCCATGCAATATTACCTATAAGGAAATGGTCGAGCTGAGGCATCCAACAAGACCATAATTAAAATTCTTAAAATGACTGCCAATGACACTAGCCATGACTGACACATTTAGTTCAACCTTTCCCTATGGGAGTATTGCATGAGCACCCACACACCCATCGATGCCTCTCTATTTTCCCTAGTCTTCAACTCAGAGGCTATCCTTCCTATCGAGGTTGAGGTCCCCTCTCAATGGGTCTCCATGAAAGGGCTTATTGATGATGAGAAATGACGTATATTCCAATTGCATGAGTTAATGTTCCTTGATGAATGTAGATAGAGGGCCTTGAATCATCTATAGGCATATCAAAACCTCCTTTATCATAGTTACAATAAAATGGTTTTTATTACACTTCAAAATCGATGACTTAGTATTGATGGAGAATCCAAAAAATCAAGCAGAATGTGAGAAACCCAACAAATTTGAGCACAACTAGCTGTGTCCATATGTCATAACAACATCTTTTGGATCTACATCTTATCAGTTGTCCACACTTCAAGGAGAACCTTTGTTAGAGCCTATCAATAGCTTGTACCTATGCAAGTTCTATACATAGCTTCAGAGAGCCATGCTAAAACTATAAAAATACAAAAAATATAAAAAATAAAAAAATCGGTACCTTGCTAAAAACCTGGCAAATAGGCATCTTGGTGACAGCAAAAAAATCAAAAGACCATAAAAATAGTAAAGATAAATAATCCATCCAATAGTTAAAACCACTTTGGTGGTACTTTGGATAATTACCATGGTGAAAGCCTAGAAAACATGTGTCATATGTAGTCAGTCTTTGCTTCGTCATCTACTATCACTCTACCTGGTCTTCCACCCTAATCCATAATAATTCCTTTACCTTCCATTATCTCTCATTTAACATCCATCATAAGGCCTGGTCATCTTTATCATGACTTTTAAATGGTTGACGTCTCACGTCCTTTCTCCATCTTTCATCCATAATAATCCTTTGTCCCATCCCATCCTTGATGATTAGTCCTAGACCTGGTTGGGGACACATTTCCTAACACCTAGTTTCATTGGATTCTACATTGGTCACTAGCAGTTCACAAACTCCCAAAAAGACCAAAAAAAATTTTAAAAAATCAAAACATGTCAAAAGTACAAAAACATCCAAATAACTTTCAAAAAATCCCAAAAATAGATGTAGAGTTAATCAAGCCGGTCTTTTTCAAACTATGTTGCCTCTGTGATTGGATGTAGGCAAGGCCATCTATCGATGTACCCCCGAGGCCACCTAGGTCAGTCCTTTAGGGTTTGTTGTGTCAGTCAAATTAGTTAGACATAGTCAAACTCGGATGCAAGAAAGTCATCAGAACATCCACTTTCAAATAATGGTCCAGGGTATGTGCAGGATCATCATGGAAAAGACAGGCCCTTAAGTGGCGATAAAAATTCAGAAAATCAAAGTTAGGCAACTTGACGTAAAAATTTCAATAAGTTATCTATATTATTTCAAAAATATGTAAGAAAAGAATCTATAGAAAATTGAGTGTAATTTCTAAACTTGTAGGCCTTTTTTAAAAAAAAATCTATTTGATGAAAAATTGAAATTTCAATGCAGTAGTACTTCAATTTTAGGGAAAAAATAAGAAGTAGGTGTCTGTCTGACCACCCTAACCATAATAAAATGATAATATTTTTTTACAAGATTTTAGATATAAGTAGAGGACTCATGTCTAGATGTGATGCATATTTTTTTGTAATTTTTTTCCAAGTAAATAATTAATTATGAATTTTTTATTATGTAACTTTAAAAAAATATAAAAAACTTGTATGTATAACCATCTTAACTTGGTAAAAACTTCATGAAATTTAATTTATTTTTTTAATCCTATAGTATGCGAAGCATAGAATGTGACACATGTTTTAGATTCAAAAAATGTGATACCATTTGAAATCTATAGATGTTTTTCAATCAGCCTATCAATCAGGAATTTAGTAGTAATTCAAATAGAAAATTAATAATAATAATATATTAACTTCAAATTAAAGCATAATTTATATTGGTGGAAAGTTGATAATCTCCTTTAAAAACCCTTTTTGTTTCATCAATTTTGGGTAAAAAAAAGTTGTCAGCCACATGGGCCATTATATCACCTACATATCGCCACTTTTTGGCCCAACATGATCCTCCACATACCCACCAATAGACAACATAGTCCAATCATTCATCAAGTCAAAAATCAGTCAAATTGCCAAAATAGTGTCAACCTAGTCACTTTATGGTCCCCTTCAAGATACATCCTTCTTGGAATTGGACCCCATCAAAACGTCATTTTCTTTTTTAGGATGTGTCTTTCCTAACAATAGGCTCCATCACATAGTCATTGACCCTTTTAGGATGTGTCCTTCCCAACGTTAGTCATTGTCAAACCATCCAAACTATTAGACTATCTAATCACCAAATGGTCAAACCATCAAACAATCAACATTTGACAAACAAATATTGGCAAACATATTGAATGGTTGTTGATTTTGTTGGTCTATTTTTCCTTAGATCTTTTTATTATTTTATCTCTTGTTCATGTTACTAGCTACCTCGAGGATATCTCATGAACGATTTAGAGGTGCAATGATGTTTAATGAACTATTTTTCAGCGATCATTGTCTTTGGTGTGTATTGAAAAAAAGACTAGGGCAACTTAGCCCTTAGTATGAGTTAGGACATTCCTTTTCTACGAATATTTGTTTTTGCAAGTGGATGACCTTGCACACCTTGTTCTATGTCATATAATGGTGTTCCTTGTCCATTTGTCACATTTTACCGCCCAATGATGATTTTGCAATTCCTATTATGTTACTTAAAAAAATATTGAAGTATTCCTTTATCATCCTAACATCCATGTCTTTCACACTAGCATTTCTTCTATTCCTTCACCCTCTAGTCTTCTCATCCATTTTTGAGAGCACACTCTTGTTCTTTGAACCTATTTTTCCTCTCGAGGGGGCATACCACTACCTCCTCATCATCCTTCTTCTCCTCACTTTCAAACTAGGGCATATTGTTGACTTGTTTTCTTTGATACAACGCGATAAACTGCATTATGTCAAAGAGGGGCAAAATGTAGACACATAAAAATAGCCTAGACCCATAAACCATATTTTCTATGACAACCACACTTCTCCCTCACATAATTAAAGTATTAATTATTCCTCTATGATTATTTAAATAAATAAATGATATTTATTTATTTAAATACGTCACTAATTCATCCCTATTCCCTCCACTAATTAAATAGATTTCTAATTTATTTAATTACTTGTTTTTCATTTTCACCAATAATTAAATAATTACCATTAATTATTTAATAGAATTACCATTTATCCTTCAATTCAATAAAATTAATTATTTAACCCACTTTTCATCCCACCAAGTAAATAATTAAAATAATTATTTACTACCTTTTTTTCTTATTCCTATTTATGAATTAAACCATTATTTGATTCCAAAAGTCAACTTTCCTCCATAAATTAAATAATTTCTATTATTATTTAATTTTCCAACTTCCTCTTTTTCTCAACCCTTCATTTCAAATCTTGCACTAACTTTGACCTAATGTTTCCCTAACCCTAATTCTCCTTATCACATTGAATTCTAGCCTTTTATTTTAGGGCTTTACCAACTTCTAATCTTTGCCATCCATTTTCAATTTGGCATCCTTTAAAAAGGGTCTCTCTAGTCATTTAGAAGCATTCATACAAACACAACATGCTTGAAAACTCTTTGTACTTGAGCACACATTGCTTCAAAAAAATTCTTGTCTTAGGCATAGGTTATAGTTGCACTTCAATCTGAGGGAAATCATACAATTTGCAGCAAGATAGAGAAGGGAAATAGAGGTCAATCAATGGAGGCTTGAAGACTAGGTGACCTTTTTTCATGTTTTTATGCTTCTTGTTTCTTTTGTGCTCTATTGTTGATTAGAGTTTAATTTATTATGCTACTTGCAATTAATCTGAAAATTTCTCTAATACTATAAGATGCAAAGACCTGAAAATATTGATTTTTTGAATGAAAATTTAAACCTTAAATAATACAATTTCTTTCACCAAATAAAATAATGTAAACATTATCTAGAATATGCAATTATGAAATTCAAAGAGAAATCTACAAGTACATGAAAACTATGAAGATAGAGACAAACACGTGTGAAAATTTTACTAATGCACCTGTACAAGGATAGGGTCGCCCAAGGGTGAATGGGCCCTTTTTTATGGTTCTAAAAACTAAAAAGTTGAATGTTTAAGTTGATGTTTAAGGAAAATTCTCCTATCAACTGAAATGAATAAAATTGTTTTCTATGTTTTGGAAGATAGAACTAAAGGGGGATTAGGGTTCCTCCACCAGTTTCCTTCAAATTTCATTCAAGGAAACCTTAGAGATCTCAATATAGGGATGGAATAATGGAAAAATATATACAATAAGGTTTCCTATGGGTGTGATTAAAGACAAAAGGGGGTTCACCACCAAGCAAAGGGTTGGAAAGAAATAAATGAATGCAATGATATGAAAATCAAACTATGCAACCTAAGATAAGAAACTAAAAATTACAATAATGAATAGAGAAAGGAAAAAGGTGCCATTGGAAGACTGAAAAGAATTGAAACAAGGTTCACACTCTCAAAATTTTTACTTTTAATGTATATTGGGACTCATATGCTAGTAGGTGCGATTTAGTCCCAGTTTATGGTTTCAGGCTGAAACCAAAATTTAAAACTACTAAACTAGGATCTGCAGAGAATCCTTGAGATTTGGAATACTTAGAATCATACACCATAAGTGGTGATTTAGTTCCAATATCAAGGTTGATTTAAAAATCTGATATCCTCTAGTGTTCTCCTATATCTTCTTTCTTATCAAATCTCTAAATCTGAAACATTGAATTGCAGCCTGTAGGTGACTTTTTGTGATCTTCCAATGTAGATGACAAATTTTCTGTAATCTCTCTTCAATGGATCTTCAACCTAAATCTACAAATCACACATTGAAGAGAGGAAAAAATGTTTTTTTATTAGTGGATAGGGGTTTCCCTTGGTCAAACCCTATTTTGGTAATCAAACCTTGAAATCAAATCAAATAGAATGAAGACATGATGAATGAGCAAGTATGCTATGTTGCAACTCACCATATCCTTGAAATAAAGGACACCATCTTATATCTAATGGATAGCATGAATTTAGATCTTGACTTGAATGCTTGCTTGAATCATAAGAATCTACATCACAAATGTTAGCTCAAAAATAAACATGATGCATGATGACTTTGACATGATGCTTGAATCTTGAAAGTAGCTCCAAAATTCTTGATGATCAGCTCTTGAATGCTCTTGAATTCTCTTTAATTTCTCTTAATGATAAATTCGCTATAAGAATGCTCTCATCAACTTGTGAGCTTATTAGATCTTGTTAGGAGAAAATATTTGAAATAACCTTGTATTTTTATACTTGTTTATGCCAACTTTCCTAAAATTACAACACTACAAACTAACATGATCAGATCTAGAAGAATAAAATATCGCCAAGAATTTGACTTTAAAATAGGTCCAAGCTAAGCGGTCCACTCATATGTTAGTTGGTCCATATGATTCCAAGTAGGCTTGGCTTGGGACACAAATTTCAAGAAATGCAAAATTGTATGCTAATTTCATATCCAGGCCCAAAAACGTAGGTGGGACCCATATGCCCAAGGTGGCATATGAGTACCAAATCACTAAATCTAGGCCATACAATCCAAAATCATTAAATTATGATTGCATATTTGATATGTGTCAGGATTATCTTTAGAAAGATGCATTAAATAAGGCATAAAGAAGCCCAATTTTAGTAGGGAGGGCCCAAACAAGTGCGAAAAATGTAAAGGGATACATTTTCATACACTACATTTAGCCCCCACTTTAGTGAGAGGAGTATCTTTATTCAAACTCACTCTAAAGTAGATGAACTCACATCAAGAGGGTTCCAAGTGTACCAATGCTAGTTAGACAGGACGAAAATGATCAAGATGGATGATCAAGACCTTAGGATCAATATCGTATGGTGAACTAACATAGGCACAAGAGAACACATGTGTAATTAAGGAGCAAAAACAAGGCAGAATCATACACTTCCAAATACTAAAAGAAGAAACAAAAACAAAGAAATGAAAAGGGGTGGATCAAGCTTCGACTGTTTGTCCTACACACTATGGATCAGATCTAAGTTTTTTTTCCAAGAATGTTTACAAGTGGAACATGATGTCCACTATGAAAACCAAATGCACGCTCACAAGGGCCAGTGGAACCTTAGGTCGTCAACTAGGTGAGCCCCCAACGAGACACATACACACACGGACGGTATGTGCTCACATAGACAAGAAAGTGGCTATGGTAAAGTCACTCCTAAGTTCATCTCCCATATGTACAACTAGACCAAAGCTATACCTCCTGATAACTTTGATAAGGTGTCACACAATAAAATAGTAGGATTCATGAGGCAAGCAAAAATTCATATGCTTGACACCCATGAACAAACAAGATGGCTCCATAGGCAGGAAAAGTGTGTTATGCAAGGTGGCCATATATCTAATATTGTAAATGAAAAATAGTGTAAGGTACGTTCAAAGGAGTTATTCTTAGTTCATGTAAGGTCTTAACTTAGGGAACATTGTGCCTAATGTCTCCAAGAGAGGACCAATCGAAGAATAGAAGATTCACAACTTAGGGGATGTAGTGTGTTGCATCAAGCCACTAAAAGGAATATAATATGCTAAGAGAGATCATGCTCTTGAAGGAAATCACACTCAATGTCACCATAAAATGAAAGATGCATCGCATGAAGTAAGAAGACTGCATAATGAAACATGGGAAATGAAAAAGAATAATACAAATGTATGCCCCCACTTTAAAGAAATTGTTAAACACCGTGCTATGAGCAATTACTTTAAAGTAGCAAATGATAAATGCTAACAATAAAGAGGACATGAGATCTTATTTGGAAATCCCTTTGCCAAGTCATATGTTTCCAAATGAAGCTACGTCATGAAAAGGGGTTTCCCCCAAAATGAAACACTAAACACAAGAGGGATCCATGGATTCAAGGTCAGTATGTCTTTGCTAAAATGTTTTTATAGAGCTCAAAACTATCATCATTCCCCAAATACTCATGGAATAGGAAGAATGACATAAAGAGAGAGAAAAATAAAGAAAATATTTCAGGTCAACATAGAAGTGACCTAAATGTCTCGGGGCCTTACATCATCCCCAAAATGAAAACACAAGACAAATGAAGAGATAAAGGAAAATATTTATGACATAGAGAAGAATGTAGATACAAATAGAGGAATGTTACAAAGAGAGAGATACATCAAACAAAATAGTATGGGAGATCACATTACACACATGCAATCACACACATAACATGAAAAATAAAATAATGTAAAATAATAGTAAGTCACATGCAATTCAACCTATAGCAAGTCGTCTACATCCCAATCATGTTCATCATATATGGAAAGTACACAGCTAGCCAAAGGGACAACAACAAGTTCCAAACTAGCAGTATCACCAAGTTCAACACTCTTCCTAAGAAATTTATCATTTAAGCTCACAAAAGAGGAAAACAATGTATTCAATTCATTATGCACTTCTTCATCAATTTTAGAAACCTCATTATCGTCATCCAAGTTAATCACAATGGGAGGTCAAATGATAATGTCCAAAGAAGGAGTTAGCTCCTATTGCAGTTGTAATATAGGATAATTTTGTTGCAGAAAAGAGGGAGACTCATCATGTATTACTTCAGTCAAGTTTGGATGTTGATTTTCTTTTTGTTTTCTTTGTTTAATCTTCAATCAAGAGCACGAAATCTATGACTATGCTCTCTACCATTTCTATTTATTTGGTATAATTTTCAAGTTGCATTTGTGTAGGAGCGGGTTTATCAACCATAGGTTTCTTTTCTTCCCTAAGGGGAGGAACAGAAGGAACCATGGGAGGTTGTTCAACTACTTTCTCTTTAGCTTTGTAAAATTGTTTTTATCTTAGGAGGCATGACGAGATTGTTTTCATTGTCTCTTAGTCATTTATAGGAGATAGGAAAATGATCTATCTTGGGTTGGTTTTGGTTGTTTGGAATTTCTTTTGGTTCAATCATGGTTTCGTCAAGGATATGAGGTTCAATCGTAGATTGAGGCATGTTTCTAAGGCATGGTTTTGCTATGCATTTTACCTCAATTTTTTTTAAGATTTAAAAAAGAGGTCCTCACGAGGTTTAATAGGTTCCATAGGTTTAGGCCAAAAGAAATCAAATGAAAATTTCTCATGAGAAGACAACGGATTCAAGCTTCTACAGTGCACATTAAATGTTTCATTGTCAAAGGGAAACTTTAAGAATTTATGCACAATCAATGAGATGACTTCCATAGTTTATAGCCATGGATAACCAAGCTTCACTTGAAATTGATTTGACATCAAGATGATGGAGAATGAGACATCTAATTGTTTTGGTCCAACTTTTAGAGGAAGGGTGATCGATCCCATCGTAGGGCAAGTGAAGTTCCATTATGTGTTTTTATCCATGCTTTCGGTTTTTCATATGTTTCTTGACAGAGTTCATGCACAAGTAAGAATTCCTCAGTGATCACAGTCTTTCCACATATGGGATCAATTAATATCCCACTAGTGGGCTTGTCATTGATTTAGTCAGCTATGTAAAGAGGACCATCAGGTGCATTTCTAGATATATCTTTAGATGAGAAAGCAATGTCAAGAGGATTTTTAGTTTGGCCCTTATGAGGTATAAATTTTCTCAATCCCACCACATTATCCACAAGATTTTTTTCAGTAGTATAGATAGGACCTTGTTAAATAATATCCATGTTGTCATCATATGTGTCAAAATTCATCACATCATTCTTCTTAGTTTCACTAGATTTGAAAAATGGAATATTATGTTTTGGCATCAGGTTGGTAAAGATTTTCAAGTTTTGGTAAGGAGGGGCAGTAGAATTATTTTCTTGATCATTAACACCTCCAATTTGAAGTCAACTAGAATCAATAAGGTCTTGCACAAGATGTTTGAGATTCTTACAATGTTCTATATCATGTCCATTTTTTCGGTGATAATGACAATAAGGATTCGATCTAAAATTTAGAGGTAAAGGCTTATTAGGATCAAGAGTTTTAATGAGAAGTAAGGTGATAATTTTTTGTTTTAAAAGTTGTGACATTGTGTTGTGCAGGGTATTGGGTAAGGGACTAAATTGTCTAGTCGTATACCAAAATATAAAAGGATTTGTCTTCTTTATAGCAGCCACTTGGGTATCAATATGTTGAGTTGGTTGAGGGGCGTTTAGTCAAAGGAATCCTTTATTATATTTCCTAAAGGGTTGATAATTGTTTTTGTTTACGAATTCAAACTTCTTAATTCAGTTAGAGGCTGATTTTCTTTCACAAATACTAATCGATTTTTGATAATCACAAATGACATTATACAAATTTACAAAGGAAGGAAACTTCATCATGCCAAGTTTATCTTGTATCTTAGTTTGTAAGGTCTCAAAAAAAAAATTTGAAGGTAAGGATTAGGAATATTTATGTTGATTTGGGAATAAAGCGATTGGTAGTGTGAAATAAATTCAGTAGTAACATTTTCATCTTCTTTTTGCTTACATCTCATCAAATCAGCTAAGGTCATCATAGGAGTCATGTGCACTTGGAAATGGTTAATAAAGGCCTCAACAAGTTCACTGAATGAACGAATTGAGTTATTCCGTAACGAGGAAAACCATTCTAAGGTAGTATTTTTCAAGGACCTAGGGAAAATTTTAGCCAAGAGCTTATCCTCAAGGACAATCACTACATAAGGCAGTAGAAGTGGAAACATGGTTAGAAGGATCTCCTTTCCCCTCATATTTAGAAAATCTAGGAATATCTATACATTGTGGTATCGGTGTTCTCAATATCTCCAAGGATAAGGGATTGATTTTGAAATAGTATGTAGGTTGGCCATTTTGATTTTGGTTTATGGTGGAAATTTTCTTTTGAAGGGATGAAATGTTTTGCAAAAGTTGGTTTGTGATGGCATCATTAGTTGTAGTTTGAGATGGAGGTGAATATGGTGGAGGTGTATATGTGTTCAAGGTGGAAGTGAATGGAATGCTTACATGAGGTAAAGTTGTAGGAGGTATCACATGCAATGCCACAAAGGTACAAGTATTACTAGCGAAAATACCCAAGGTAGGAAAGATATTACTAGTAGGTTGCATTTTTGTTGTAACCTAAGGGTTGGTATAGGTGGGATTAGAGGGAATGTTTGTGGGAGAAGGGATTTGATTTTATCCTTGACTTTGGACATTGTTCGAAGGTTGAGCACAACTAGTAAGTTTTCCAAAAGTCTGAGCTAGGTTATGTGAAAGTTTTATTGCTTCTTCACTTTCAATCATGGGATGGATGTTCTATATGGTAGGAATATCAATGTTGGAAATGTTTTTAGTACCTAGTTTGTGTTGCAGGTTTTCTATGTCTTTGTGAATGTGTACTATGTTTTCTTGCGGAACACTAGTAATCATTTTATCAACACTTGTCATGCTACTCGAAGGCAAATATTTGTTGAGGGTATGGTCCATACCTAGTGAATTAGTGTCAACACTAGTAGTGAAAAAGCTTGATAACCCAAGATCCATAATGAGTGTACTATCGTGGAATGATATGAGTCTCAAAGAATGTATCACTATAGTACTAGCAATAGAGCACCAAGTTTTAAAGTTCATGCAAGAGACAATCAATGAATGCAACATGCAACGAGCACAAGATAAATGACATTATTTTAATGAAATTAAGCTATATGCAATGAAATGAATGAGATAGAAATTTAGTAATCTGAAAAAGAAATCTAACAACAACAAACTAAAACACAGAAACAAGATTTTCAATGTTGTAAAATGTAGTTTCAAATCTAACACTAGACTAAATCGCCCAAAGGGGCATACGAGTCCTAGTTAGGGATTTTTAAGGGTTGAAATGCTGCAAAATAGTCCACATAGAATTTTCAAAAATCAGGTAAAATCACCTATATTGGGACTAAATTGCCTAGAGGGGCATTTAAGTCCTAAATTAGGGTTTTGAAACTAATTTCATAAAATTTTGAGTGAATGTTAGGTTTTCTAGTTTGAATGTTGTCTAGACTAAGTGGAATTAAAAATTTGAAATGAATCTCAATGATGCAAGAGGCAAAAATGCAAACTATATGAACTTTTACTAATGCAAGATTTTGAAACCCTAGATCTAAATTAACTAAGGCAAATCCTAATGCAAAGTTAATGTAAGCTAGGTCTAGGACTATGATGCACTCTAAATCAAAAAATAAGGTGTTCCAAAGCTAGGTTCACCAAAATGAAATGAAGAAAATCATTTTCTATGTTTTGGGTGATAGAACTAAAGGGGGATTAGGGTTCCTCCACCATTTTCCTTCAAATTTCATTCAAGGAAACCGTATAGATATCAATCTAGGGAGGGAATGACAGAAAGAGATTTGTGGTAAAGTGTCCTAGGGATGTGATTAAAGAAAAAAGGGGGTTCACCACCAACAAAAGGCTTGGAAAGAAAGAAATTAATGCAATGCTATGAAAACCAAACTATGTAACCTAAGATAAGAGACTGAAAATTAGAATAATGAACTGACAAAGGACAAAGGGGAACTTGGAAAACTGAAGAGGCTTGAAACAAGGTCTGAACTCCCAAAATTATGAATTTTAATGCATATTGGGACTCATACACCAGTAGGGGTGATTTAGTCCCAACTTAGGTTTTTGATTTGAAACTAGAATTTGGAACTGCTAAACTAGGATCTACAAAAAATATTGGAAATCTAGAATACTAGGATTCATATGCCACAAGTGGCCATTTAGTCTAAGTATCAGGGTTGATCTAAAACTCGAATATCCTCTAGTGTTATATTGTAGCTTCTCTCCTATCAAATCTCTAAATCTAAAACGCTTAATTGAAAACTAGAGGTAACTTTTTGTAATCTTGCAATGTATATGTCAACATTGATAGCTTTTAGATCCAATATTTCTCTTCAATAGATCTTCAACCTAAACTTGCAAATCACACATCAAAGAGAGGAAAAAAGTTGTTTTGCTAGTCGATAGGAGTTTACCTTTGTCAAATCCCATTTTCGTAATCAAACCTAGAAATGAAATCAAATAGAATTAAGGAATGATGAATGAACAAATATGTTATGTTGCAACTCACCAAACCCTTGGAACATTTAGGTTATAATTTTGTATGTAATGGCTAGCATGAATGTAGATCTTGACTCTTGATTATATGTTGTAGATCTTGACTTGAATGCTTGCTTGAATCATAAGAACCTACATCATAAATGTTAGCTCAAGAACAAACATGATGCGTGATGACTTTGACATGATGCTTGAATCTTGAAATTTGCTCCAAAATGCTTGATAATCAACTCTTGAATGTTCTTGAATCGCTCTTAATCACAAATTTTCTAGAAGAATCCTCTCATCAAATTGCAAGCTTATTAGATCTTGTTAGGAGAAAATATGTGAAATAACCTTGTATTTATACTTGTTTATGCCAAATTTCCCAAAATTACAACACTACAAGCCAACATTAGATTTAGGAGAATAAAATCCCACCAAGAATTTGAATTTAAAATAGGTCCAAGCTAAGTAGGACTCATATGCTAGTTGGGGCGTATGAGTCCCAAAAGGCTAGGCTTGGGACACAAATTTCAAGAAATGTTAAGTTCTATGCTAATTTTAGATCCAAGCCTTGAAAGTTAAGTGGAACCCATATGCCCAAGGTGGTGTATGAGTCCCAATTAACTAAATATTGGCCATAAAATCCAAAATCATTAAATTAAGATTGGATATTTGATATGTGGCAGGGTTATCTTCAAAAAGATGCATTAAATAAGGCTTGTTGATGAACAATAAGATCAAATAAGGCATAAATAAGCCCAATTTTAGTAGGGAGGGCCCAAAAAATGTGAAAATTTAAAGGGATAAATTTTCCTACACTACATCAACAGACAAGTTTGACAGTGACTATTTTCTAGAATTTTTTAATGTAAAGGAAATGCAAATGTATGACAATTTTGGAACAAAATGACATTTTTTGTATGCAATTTTGAAATGAAAATCTGATCTACATGACTAAGGAACACCCTAATGCAAGTTATGATGCAAAAAAAAAAGATTTTGAGACTTTATGATAGAAATATGGAACCCTCAATGAAAGATGCAATACAAAATGATGCAAAACCTAGATCTAGGGTTTCAAAGACTACCAAATCATAAATCTATGATGTAAAATGTCAAGTTCACCAAAATGAAACATAAAAAATGTGGTGGAGCCTTAAGTTTAATTTCCATAACCTAAGTTATGTTTCAACATTTCTAGGATTTCATTAGGATACAAATTGACAAGGTGCATAGATTAACTTTCCACCTCCAAGGTGAGTCAATTAGATCTAGATCTAATCCTTTTGATTCTTAGGAATGAACTGGAAATGACTTGAAGTGATTACCCTAAATTTTAGACTATATGACCTAATATGATAAATTATTAAATCTCGAAGATAAATAGATGGAAATAATAATTTGAAAGTGGATATGGAAATGGTAGATTGATGTGTACCTTTCACCAAAATCTATTTCTGAGTGTTATAGTAGGACTAGGTCACCCTTGGGCGAATTGGTCCTTAATCAAGGGTCATGAAAATATTTTTGTAGTCCTTTCGTGTTGGATCTGAGATCCTAATTCTCAGTTGTAAACTTGTTAGAATGTTTTCAATAAATTTTGTAGGTGGTTTTTCATGTCTTGGCAACCTTGATGACAACAAATGCAACAATGCAAAATGGATCTTCAAACTCTCTTCAATCCTCTTCAAACCTATTACTTACACATTGACAAAGAGGGAAGATGTTGTGCTATATAGGGGCTTGCCTCAGTGAAGCTCCTGTAAGTGTTTCAACTTCCACAATGGAAAAATGTTAATGATAAATGAAAATAGAAAGGAAGGAATGATGAATGAACAAAATGCTACAACACACCACCCTTCAATGGCTTCCTTGAAGGAATCAAGCCATAAAAATATCATCAAGGATTTGGATCTTGATTTCTTGAATACTTGAATGCTTTGGATACCTTCAACAAGGGTTAGCCTTCATAAAACATGAACATGAACACAAATAAACTCACATAGAATTTGACATGATGTTAGGATCTTAAATTTTTATAATACTACTCTAAAATGTTGCTCTTGGATTTCTCAATAATGCCTTTGATCATAAGATTTCTAATAGATTTCATGTTACAGTTCAAAAGATAAAAAGACTAGGTATTTATATGTGTTTATCCAATTTCCCAAAAATAAATTTCAAAAGCCGACACTTCATATTTGACTTTTGGATGTTTAAATACCGCCAACAACACATTTAAATTTAGGTTGTAGCTTTTCTATTAATTTTTGTTTTCATCTGTGCGATAAATTATATTTCCAGGTCTAGGATTATATGCCAAATAGGCTTGTTAAATCACACATCAAATTTATCTCTTTTACAACTCAAGAAAATTAAAAACCTAGGAGATTGGCGCTCCCTTGTGGTTCAATCCCATCATAAAACCCTAGTTAGGTTATGTTTGAATGTGGAGTGAAAGTGAAAAGGAGGTAATCCTAGTTAATCTAGTTGGATCTAAGATCACTTTTCCTACTTCACAAACCATACAAGACTCCAATACATCACACTATCATATATGTGAAATGTTAACATCTAGCACATGCATCTTTAAACTTTTAGTCTAGACCTCCTTCTTTTCAAGTATTTTTCATTTTTGCATTCAACTTTTGATTTGACAATTAGTTTTTTATAATTAATATCCATTTTATTCTTTAAGTGTTTTAGCTTCATTTATGAAACAAATAATTAATTATTGTTACAATAGTAAAATGGTTAATAAACATAATATTAATAGTAAATTAGTTTTAAATAGAGACCTAGGCTAGTTGACCCTACTACGAAGTAATTGAGATCACTTGATAAGAAAATTAACTCTTCTGTCATGTCAAATTTCAATCTCTACATGTACATAGTTAAGATTTGGTTCTACAAGTTTGAAACAAGTGAGGAAACACTAATTTCCACAAATCTACATACTTATTACAACAAATTAGGATTCGATGCCATGGTCTTTTGCCTGTCCTTTTTATATACCATAGTGTATTTTTATGACTAATGAAAGAACATGTTCATATTGTCTACTAAAGCAACATCAAAATTTGATTTAGAGTTGGAATAGGCCAAAACATGACAATAGTAAATTATATGATGAAATAGTGATAATTAAAATAAATTAGCATAGATTGACTCTCTACTCAAATAACAAAGATAGTTTAAAATCTTAAATAAATAATGCTCAACAAAAGTTAAATAAATATTACAATGATAATAAAATGACTTGAATCTTAAATATTTAAATTAAATTAATAAATTTGTAAATTTATAAACATTTTATGAAAATAAGTTTCATGGATTCAAAATTGTACTCCATTGTATCATAATATTCCTTAACAAATGAAGTAAAATTTATGAACATTTTGTAAGGGTATATAGGGGAGAAGACCCAATTACCGCCCCCCATTGAATAACCACCACCTCCATGCTCAATTAACCCCCCAAAAAAAATTCACTTTGATCCATTAAAAAACTTTATTTGATTGAATAAATAATTACAAAAACACCAATAGCTGCTCATTAAGTGTTAAAAGTGAATGTTTTTGAGTGGATTTAAGGCATAAAACAGCTATAATTGATTGAAATTATAGCGGTCGGATATTGGGACATTAGGTGGCGACAACCGAACAACACCTCTAAAAAGTGTCTTTTTGACCTCCAGACGCATATCCAACACTTCCACACTCTATCGAATTGCCCAGAAGCCAAAACCTTAGTTAAAGCACTTAACTCGTGAGCGGAAAAAACCCATAAATTTTTTTTTCGATTGGACATACAATTTGAATTCTACGATTGCACAAAGTTAACCCTGACAGACACTGGGTCTTCTCCCCTACTATCTTCAAGGTGTTATGAGGAGGTCAAGCGTGCTATTCTAGGGAATTAAGAAATGAGAACGTAATCACGCATATAAAGGATCTCTTTAATGAAAAATGAAGCCTAGGAGTTCATTCATATCAATGTCACCCAATCAATTCAAGCCGTTGAAAATATGAAAGTAAAATCGTAAGTTCATCATCAACTTCCGTTCACGTGGCTTCACATTCACAGCTGTCGCACATCGACTGTTTCTCCGATCAAATAGCGTGCCGACTGCGATGCACTACTACTCACCATTATTAATTAACGGGAAGATGAGGGGAAGAATATAATGGGAGCATATGCCCATAATAACTATTTTACTATTAAACCCTTTAATATCTATGCTCTACAGTTGAAGTGGCAAGGAAAAACCCTTTTAAGGAAAAGAAGTATGTAAAGGTAGTTAAAACTATGCTTCAGCTTCACAGGCCTCTGTCTTCTACTTTCTGCTTCTAAAATTTTATTTTCTGACATTGAAGTAAAACCTGTAAAACATGCTTCTCCATAACCAAACGATGCACTTCTCTCCACCGCAGTCCATCGTGCATGCGATGACAGTTCATTAATTCTTTTCTGCAAAACATCATTCTGTAATCATGTGCGTCCATCAAATATTTTTTGCACGTCCCATGCTACATTAGAATTATGCGTATACTTACTTCGCTACTTCATAAACCATATCAATATCACCTACATTTGTAGGGTTTATATGTTTTCTAATAGCTGTCTCCAAAGAAGTACCATCACAAATAAGAACGATTTAACACCTAGCAATGGCGGCCCGATTAATTACTGTAGGGTTTTATTTTTCTATTTTAAGATTTCTGGCGCTATTTTGAGGAAAACGACAGCGGAGCCCTTTGCAGAGGGAACACGGTCATGTGATGGGCGCTGCCCCTAATTCTTTCTTTCAGTTCTACACGATAAGAACAAAACCTAATCTCGTCCGTTGCAATCACTATTTATACCAGTGATGCATATAAACAAAGGCTTATCATCAATTCCAAGCACTCACTTTGTCATAGAGAAGCAAGGGAAAAATCACAAAACCAACGGTGATTGGAAGGGATACTTGTGATCTAGCGTTTAGTGTTAATCCGCAGCAACAAACAATTGCGATGTTCTAATGCTACAAAATTGTTCGTTCTTCCTACCTTTGTTAGTTCAGCTCAGCAGAGCATATAAACGGATAGTCAACATAAAAATGTATAAAATGGGAAGTAATAAGGGGATGTATTTATAAAAAAAAGAGAACAGATAAAAGTAGAAGTTTTAAAAGATGGATAAAAAGGATATAAGATAGTGTGGAAAAATACATGAGACATAAAGGTAAAGGTATTGGTATACAAAGCAATTATATACAAAAGGATGTCATTACAGATTTAAAAAATGAAGTAAAAGAAATTGAAATTGTATGTGTACGAGAAGTATGAAAAATATGGTGGAATATAAAAGGATTAAAGTGTGTATAAATGTAGATATATTTATAGTGATTCTAATAAATTATTGAATAAATCTTTTAGACATAATTCTTATTTCCAAAAGTTTATTTATATATTCATTATATAGCTCATAATTGTCCTAACAAAAATGATCAAATCAAGCATGTGTTTTTTCATGATATTTTGTTTGTGACAAGGATAAATACATGAGCACATGCATAACATAAGAGACTTCCTTTCTTACCCATTCTTCTTGCTTAACTTGTGGTTTCCGTGAAAAGATGTGCATTTGGTGCCCCACAACTTCTTGCTTTAATTCTCACAATCTTTTTTACATGAAATTTTGGTATTTGTGTTACTTTCATTTCTTTCTTTTTATTCTTTCAAGTGTCTTTTTCTTTTTGTCAACATTTTTTTATTTAGTTATAATAGTCTCAGTTTTATACTCATTGTGTTTTATTTTTTGTTTTCTTTTTTTTTTTTAATCGTTCATACCATATTTAGATTTTGTCTTTAAATTTCATCTTCACTCTTGTATTATGTTTCTTTTCGATTTAAAAAATGTGTTTCTAAGGTAAAGTAAATTGAATCCATAATTAATTTATACTTATCTCTTCAAAACATTAAAACACTTCCTCCATGAAAAAATATTTACATATTGATGTACACATAAACAAATGTTTTTAAATGTTCTAGCCATGGACATCCAAATAATATAGAGAAATCATTGTTTCATGGATAACATGGCATAAGACCTATACCCCACTTGGTCCAAACTCAAGCAATAAGATTACACAATCCAAAATTTAAATTAAATAATTTTATTTATCATATTTAAAGATGCTCTTGAATAAGTGTATGGTTTTGGCTTCATTTGTGTAGTAATTAAGAGATCCAATACCATTGTTATCTTTGAATTATTTTAGCTACACCTTAGTCAAATCATACAATGTATGGATGTATCATTAATGAAATGAAAAGAAAAGAACCACATATTGCAATAATATTTAAATACCCATTGAAATAACCTAGTTAATAGTTTATCCTTATATAGGAATTCTACATATGAAATTACAAAAGATCTCAAATATATATTTGGGTTAGCTTTACCATAAAATATTAAATATTGAGATGCCACAAAACCCACAAGAAAAGGATGGATTTCTATCTCATATGAAACTAGTGTTCGTCTATTACACTTGAATTCCTCACTACTCTATTTGTTTGGTCTAGCATTTTATCTATTATAGTAATGTTTTTCTAATATTCCTAAATTCCTCATTACTTTGTTTGTTTGGTCTAGCATTTTCTCTATTTTCTATTTCATATGTATTGTTGATTAATGCATCTAGGATGGAAGAATGAAGGGTAATAATTAAGTTTTGACAACCACTATGGTGTGTAGAAAAATATGGGTGAGAGATAATATATTAATGTTTTTGAAGGACACTAGATTAACTTCAAGGATTTAGCTTCTAATAATCATTTGGCCACTTTTATTTTTTGTTAAAGAAGAACAATTAATTAATAATTTGATAAAGATAAAGTTTATAAGCCGTTTTCTCAAAGTCAATCACAATATTTACTCATTTACCTCTTGATCTGTTATATAAAATATTAGTTGTTTATTTGATTATCTAGCATGTATTTATCTTAATTGATCTTGATCTATTATAAAAAAAAATCACCATTAGAAATATTTATCAATGCATTTAAAATATATTTTTCAATTATCTTTTAATGATGTTATTATAAAAATCTCAACATGCATAAATACAAATATAATATTGAAATATTTGTCATTAATGTAATTCCAATTGATAATGGGATTCTAAATGGGACTAATTTAATAATTTTAATGTTGTTCAGGGTGGTGAGAAGTAAATACTTATGGAACTAGATGTGCAAGATATTGTCAACCAAAAATATTTCTCAAGTGATGACGCTTAATGAACATCTATTAGAGAAAAGAGTGAGATAGATTTATGTGCTACAATCACTATAGAAAAACTCATTGTTATTTTTAAGGGGGGATTTTTATTGAATATTAAAGATAAAATTTATATATAATTTTTATGGAGAGAATAAACTTGCAAAATACGCTAATGCACTTTGGAAGAAATTTTCTCATTTTCTTGCATATAATTCAATCTAAGGTTATTTTATGCTTATATATGGGGATAAAATTTTATTATGTATTGAATGTTAAATATAATTAAATTCTTGAATAAAGCTTTGACCTTGCAATACTTGAGGATTGAAAAATGGGCCATTAGTATGGAAAACCTATGGCATCATGGTCAATTTATCTAGACATGTCTATCTTATGATATATTTGGTCATTTATATACAATATTACCCTCTATATTTATCTAGGTGATGAAATAAGCTATGCTAGAGTTTGATGGATTGAAAGATATATTTTTTTAGGTGGTTGAAATATATATGTAATAATACATAAAGGTACAATCTTCTAAGACCCTCTCCATGTTTTCTTTGACATATTTTAGGGAGTTATGTATGTATGTATGTATGCATGTATGTATGTATGTATGTATGTATGTGTGTGTGTGTGTGTGTGTGTGTGTGTGTGTGTGAGGTCACATTATCTAGCATGTTATATCATTGATTAGTTATTTCTCATATAAATTAAAAAATCATCTCAAATTCTTCAATAAATCTTCTTTAATGTATATGAGATTCTTATATGTAAGCATGGATTATTGAAGGTTCAACTATGTGATTGTCTCTTTTACATTTCAATTGAATATGTTTTTACTTTTTATTCTTAATATAGATTCACATGAATGTTTCTCTCATGTAAACTATTAACTATTTTTTATAAATGATATTCACTAAAATCTACTACACTAAATGATCAGAATATCTCATTCAAAGTATGTTTCTCTATGCTATTTATAGATTAGATTAATTAATATCCTGCCACCTATTGGTGTGAATATCATATTTTACCTAACTAGTTCATCGTTAGGTCCTATTCACATGCTAAGTTTACTTAGGTCTTAGGGAATCTTTATATATGTCATAGGTGTCATGTGTCCTTATATTATCTTATCTTATCATATCATTGAATTCTAATGTCCTAGGCCATTTAAAAATTGTTGAGGTAGTTGTCTCACTGTACAGGATTAAGGCACATGCCATGATCTTGTCTAATCCTATTTCACAACCTTGTATTTATAAGAAAGGAATCTCATGTACATTTAATTATCAATCAATCAATAATATATCCATAATCAATAAATCTACCATTTCTATTTATATCTTGTGAAAGATATTTTGGTTTGGCAGTTGATCTTGCGGTGTTGGGAGTTCACATCCAACTCCTATACCATCTATATAGGTCAATATTATAACTCATGCCTAATTATTTAAGAGATAGTGAATGATAAAAATTTAGAGAGTTATGTCTATTGATTTCCAAGTTACATATGAATTATGAATATTTAAGGATATTAATGTCATTATATTTCACATTATTGCTTAATGTATAACATAGTTTATTAGGCTCTGTAAGAGGTATTTTGTCTTATTAAAAATGACCCAACATACCATATATTTAATGAATAGAATGTAAGGAAAAGGGGAATGATCAAACTAGGGTGTCCTAGGTCCTTCACACAAAGAAAGGAATAAATGATGGACCCCTCTTCCCAAATTTCATTGAAACTAAGAGATTGCAAGGTGTGGAGATGGACTTTCAACCCTAGGGTGAGCCAATCAGATCTGAATCTCTAGTTTCTTAGGGTAATAAGAAGATTTGGAATTAAGTGAAAATAATTTGATACAAATAAACCTAATTAACAATAAGACCTAGATGATAAAATGCAATATCCGAAATATGTAGATTGAAATCATAGTTTGTGGGAAGATCTAAGAAGTGTCTAGATACATGTACCTGGTATTAAAAATTGGTTCTAAGCACTACTAAAGGTCAAGTTTTCCATAGGGTGAATAGGTCTTGGTCAGGGTGTTCAAAATGAGCTTTGATAATCTTCTAATTTTGGATCTTGGCTTAAGTTTGGCATAGGTCCCACTGTCAAAAATTTGGAAATAAAATCTATAATTGAGTTTTCATGGCTTGAAAAAAATGGTTACAACTTATGCAACAATACAAATTCTCTCTTTGAGATGATTTTAGTCCTTAAACCTATAATTTGCACAACCAAAGATAAAATATTGTTTGTTTTCAATGTGGGTTTTCCTTAGTCAAACCCCATGTTTGGTAATTAAAACTTGATAGAATGATAGTGAAAATTGATAAGTGGAAGGAATGATGAATGAACACTTGCTATCTAAAACTCACCAAATCTTTAATGGCTTCCCTTAGAGGACTGAACTCAAACACATCACTTCAAGGAATCAGATATTTATTTGCTTGATTTTGTTGGATTCTTGAATGCTTGTATGCTTTAGGATCAACAATGCATGTATTAGCCTTCACAAGATGAAATGAACACACATAATCTTGAGCATGATGATAGGATCTTGAATGCTGCAACAAATGACTGAAAAACCTACTCTTGAATGATCTTGACAATGATATTTTCTTATACGATTTTCTTAATGCTAGATTATGTTTATTAGATTTGAATTGATAAAAAGAATATGTATATATAGGTTTTTATCCAATTTCCCAAAAAATAGATTCCAAAAGCCAAAAATTACATATAAAATTTGAATCATTCAAAGACCATAAAAAATATATTAAAATTTGGGACATAGGACCTAAGGAGGACCCATTCACCCTTGGGAAAATGGGTCCTCACCCAAAATTTCAAGATTCATTCATTTCAGGGTGATTAAAATATTAATTACATTAATTAATCATAGGTTTCCCTTTCAGAAAATGGGAAAAATAAGGCTTTGGAATGCATAATTTGGTAAATTAGAAGGTTAATTAAGTCTAATTAATTAAGTGACCCAAAGATAGCATGAAATTGTAAAGGTATACAAGTTCCTACACTACAATGACATATCTTAAGAGATTTTAGTGTACAAAGGGTATGGATGATATAAGACATTTTGTATTGTTATTATTATTATGTATCTTGTAATAGACCTCTAGGAACACCCTCCATAGAATTGGAGAGCCAAAATTAAAATTAGGTTTCATACTCATGTAAATTTTTCCTAACTTCCATATTTTAATAATTAATTTCCTTGAATTTGTTTTGATTGATACATGAGTTTGTGGGTATAGGTCTTTAGTGATCCTTCAAGATCATGGCATTATGGTTCTGGTAAGAAACAAAGGTAGTGGCTATAATGGGAAAAGTACATATAGGAACTAGGTTGCATGTTGAACGATCTACGTGGAAAAGGGATATGTGCCAAATTGTGGGGACACTAGTGGCCATGATATTATAGGTATAATAAATGTTAATGAAAGGAGTAATTATGGAAGAATGATGTATGGTAGAGGTGGGGAAATTTGAATGCACTAGTTGTTTATCACTCAAAGGTAGAAGGGTCAAGAAGGGCCAATTAATAAATTTTCAATTTAAAAGGAAAATTTTTGTGACTATGAGGTGGCCTCTACAATTGCATGCTTTTCATAGAATGGGATAATGATCACGTCCAAGACTCGAGTGATAAACAACTAAGTGGAGGTATGTGTATACCTAGGTATGAAAATAAGATAAATATATAGAGGGATGTGTGCAAATGGATAAATTAGAGTTAAATGCATGAAAATAAGTGTGTATAAATATAAAATAAAATAAAAACAATCCAAATCCACACTAGATTACATAATTTTCTAAATATTTTAGAACATTTTTTAAAATAAAGTCAAAACTAAAATAACATGAATATACTAATTTTACCATTACAATTATACAAAAAAAATTTAAGCAATCATATTAGATATTAAGTTCCATTAACCTAAAAATGGTTAAATTTTCATAGCTCTATTAACATACCACCTCAACTATTTATCAAGCTAAGTTCAATGTTTACTATTACTTGTAATGGCATCTCATGACAAGAAATTCACCATGGGAAAATTCAGTGCCATGAAAAATTCACCTCAAGGAAAATTCACCAACAACAATTCACTGCCATGAAAAATTAATCGCAAATTTTTAATGCGATGAATTTTTCAAGGTGAATTATTGGTGATGAGTTTTCCTTGAGGTGAATTTTCCTAGAGCCCTTGTAAATACATGTATTTTATCCATTAGCCTCTCATGTACGTCAATCTATAGACTTATTTATCAAGCTTTCAAAATTTTTAAATGATATCTTTCACTTCAACAACATGTCGTCGAACTATAGAACATGTTTAACTATTTCCTTTAAAAAATGTGATCTTGATACCTAAATTGATATAAATTGTGAGTCCTAACTTGCAATCTTGCTCAAGCAAAAACAAACATTAGCATTAGTCAATTTAAACAAGGCAAATAGAGTACTCCTATGAAATACTTGATCATGCTACCTATGCAAAAACGATAAAACAAACCAAAACAACTAAATAAAATTATATGAAACATGTCAAACCCTATCCCATAGTAGGATTGGTGCTCCTTTGATGTGCCCTTTCCCACCCCTTTGATAAGCTTCCAAAATGATGAAGATGCAAGTGATGAAGATAAATGTCTGTATAGTGAAATTGCATATGATTGTGGATCCATCTTCAAAAGAGAAGACCTCTATAAATAGGGTTGAAGGGTTGAAGAATGAAGATATTGGAAGAATGTTGGACTAAAGGAGATCCAATAAGATTGGGACACTTGTCTCAATTTTGTTGGATGAGGTTGGAGTACATTTTGGAAAATGTGAGTAAAGATGATGTAAGAGGAATAAATACATATGGCTGAGAGTGTAAGAGGATGTGGGTAAGGATGTAACAGAGATTAGTGCATATAATTGAAAGTGTACGAGGAGTTAATGTTTGGGTAAGAAATTCAAATAAGTGGAGTTATTGGAAGAATATTCTCAAAGCATATGTTTTCGTGAGAGAAAATAGGTGAATTAGTTAATTAAAATAAATTATTTTCATGTGCAAGTGGGTTAGTTAATCAGAGGTTTAATTTGACCAAAGTCGAGTCAAAAGCTAGAGAATGGGTAATAAAAGTTATGAGTTAATTAATCCAAAATTATTTAACTTGAAGGGATTAGAAGTTTATGACATTTGATTTAAATAATTTGATTTATTAAATCAAATGAAAGGACTTTAGAGACTTAATTAAATAATTAAATTTGATGAATATTAGTGAATTAACCTAATAAATTGTTTTATTTGATTAATAGAAGAAATTGATATTATTTAATCAGATTTAGATGGATAATGTCGATTAAAATTATTTACATGTCTACATAAATAATACAAATTTATATTTAAAAAATATTTATATAAAAAAAATTCTCGTGCATAACTGAATTGATGTGCTAGTAGTACACAACTTTTGAAACTTTCATATATTTGGCATGTATCATAACAAAAGCACTATTATTTCCCTTTGCTGTTTTACTCGTCTTTAATGAAATTCTAGTAAGTAGTAAGTTAAAATTTAAGAATTAAGGCGCAGTACTCCATTCTTAACTGGCATTTCCATCAATCAAGATTAGCAAGAAAAATATCATAATGAAAGACTGTCTCTTCAGTGTCCTCAATTTTTGCTTTCGCTTTCGTCTATCTGTCATTCTTCTTTCTGTATGGAAAATATACACTTAACAATTGAAAACTTTGGGTCCACAAACTTCCCATTTTAAACATGACAAATGTCAAACATGCACCCACGCGCTCTTTTTCTTCCCCTTCCCTTTCTATTGAATGCGATGTGAGGAAGCGAGAAGCCAACGAATTTAGTATTTACCTCAGAGGAATCGCCGCCTGATCTTGTACCTCCTTTGGATGATTTTAATAATACTTTATTTTTATTTAGCGAATCTTTATGAATGGTGGCAGTGCTAATCAAAACAGAAGTTTCTAGATTTCGATTTTGGAGTACTAATGCCACTACACCACCACCATCTGTACACGCCACTGATTGAATTGCCAAGCGATTGCCTTACCACATTGATGCAAACAAGATTTCAATGTAATCGTCATAACTCCAAGAAATTTAGGTTGTTTTCAGTTTTCTCCTTTACTTTTTAGTTTGGCTTTGATTCTTTATTGTATTATACAATTTTTTTTTTAATATTAAATCAAAGCAGAAAATTATATAAAAATAAATAAATGGGCAATCAAAGACTATTACACAAGTAAATTCAATTACAAATCAAGAAAATTAATCCATAAAAACAGGAATATATTTTAGATTCTGAATTTAACCTTATTTTGAAGCTGTTTGGAGCATAAAAAATCTTTATCATGTAACTGCATCAACTGAAACTTTATCCTCTTCAAGTGATTGCTGATCTTTACATTTTTGTTTGGGGCCCCCTACAATTGAGAGCACAAAACGATAATTTGGAAGATGATATCAGAGTAAAACTTTAACATTTCTCCTTCTCAATAAACATTTTTACATTTTCATTAGAGCATTGTAATCATTATGTTAAGAATGTTAATGTCATAGGTAGGGGTAATTAGTTCTATAATCATATAATGCTATTCAATGATAATTATGGAATTTAGTTTTTTTTTGGGTTGAAAGTTTGATGTATTTTATTAAGTAGAATGTTTCATATGTTTTGTGTTTGTTAGTTTTCTAGAGTTGAGTTAGGGGGATATGGGCTGAATTTGTGACCATAGACTTGTCTTTTGAGTTTGGACTTGGCATCATACAATGTCTATTCATGCACATCTACTCTCTTAGTTGACTCTTCCCTTTTCTCTCATTCTCCAATACATGATGATTGGTGATATTTAAAAATACATTGGAAGGGATGTCGTTGTATTGAAATGAGACATTTTATCCTTTTAGTGCATTGAAACCAAATGATTTGTTATCGATTGTTCATTTATTGCTTTTAGATAAGAGGACTTGTGAAAAATGGGTTATCCAAAATGGATGCATTGAATGGATTTAAATGCTAACATAGCACCAAACTTTGAAAAATGTATACTAAACTGGTTTAGAGTGATATTGTAACGTAGAAAAATGTATCCTTGGACATTTTCATGCTCATTTGTGCCTTTCCTATGGATTTTGGCCTAACTTTGCCTAGATTTAATGTTCTAATGTGGCCAACACATTCACATTAGGCCTTGAATACTTGTAAAATGATAAAAGCCTAATGATGTCTTACAAAGGTGTTGTGAAGTGTTGTAACACACTTTCGCACTTTTCTAGGGCCCTTTTCATTAAAATTCACTCAAATAACCTCTTTTTATCACTTACCAAGCCTTATTTCAAAGTGTTGTAAGGAGTTGTAACAAAATCTCACACTTTTCTAGGCTTGTCTTCAATAACTTGACCCTTTCTTATGTTTAAATGGCCCCTTAATGCATTTACATGTCATATTGGAGTAGTTTCAGAGAATAATCTGTTTTGGTGGGATATTATTCTCTAGACCTTGAAGTAAGCCTGTGATGAGGTATTTTAAAAAATTAAGAATTTCCATCCCCAACAATTCATTCTTCAAGCATCCAAGCATTCAAGCAATCACTCTAAGCATTTCAAGCATTCATCCATTGGAACATCTACTTGCATATCTTCATATTTCTACTTCAAGAGTTTGGTGAGTTTTAGCATTTGCATGTTGTTCATTCATTAATATCCTTTCATTTCATTTTATTTTCAAGGGTTTGATTCCCAAAATGGGGTATGACTAAGGAAAAACCCTATTCTCTAACCCTTAACCCTTTTTCCCTCTTTGCATGTGTGTTTTGTAGGTCTTTTATGCAAATTTGTCAAAGAGAAAAGTGTTAAAAGGTATCAACAAGTAAGTGCAAGAAGTTGGGTCCACGAAGAGGAAAAGTTTCAGCCAAAAAAAAACTCTTGCAAAAAATGCATACGCGTTATTAAAAAATGCATATGCGTTATGCATCGGGTACCCAAACCTAAAAAATGTGTATGCACTTAAAAATGTGTACGTGTTATAAAACACGTATGCGTTATATAACGCATACGCGTTTTTTAGTGCATACAAGTCATTTATTTAAAAAAAAAAAAAATTTAGAAATGGGTACCCGTTTTAAAATGCGTATGTGTTTTGAAAAGCAAAACAGGTGCCCGTTTCTAAAAAATATTTTTTTTAAAAAATAATCAAACAAATAAAGAACACATATGCATTTTGTAATGTGTACGCATTTTTAAAAACGCATACGCGTTATTAAAAATTTGAATCTCCAACCCACTTGCAGCCTTGGTTTTAGGCTCGGGAAAGGCTTGGCAATCTGAGCCATAGCCTTTGACCTGCAACTAAAAAACCAAGGTAGATTGAAGAAAAATGTCCCACTTTGACAATATGGTTGATGGACTTTTTTTCTGAAAAAATCTATAAAATTAAAACCCATTATAGAACATGATGTCTATTTTCCAAATATATAATTTTTATTAATATTGGATTATATTTATTATTTTTAAATTAATTTCAAAGCAAACTAGTCCTTAAACATGAAATATCAAACTTTTTTTGTTTTTTAATAAATTTTTTCTGGTGATGTTTCTTATAAAAAAAATTATATGACATCAATATTTAGACAATTCTCTATAGAATGAAAAAAAAAAGTTTCAAAAAATGTTTAGTTTAGGTTAAATTAGGTTGTCTGTACACGTTGATTTTTAAAAACAACAATTAAAAGACCAATAAAAATTTAATAAAAAATAAAATATTCAACGAAAAATTACAAAAAAAATTCCTCATCAATTTTCATGTTGTTAGCTCTCTTTCCTCAAAATGAATTAGCAAAATACTTTTATTTGCATCAAAAAGTGGTGTCCGCACACGTGCATGGTATGGTAAAAAAAAGGGACTTTTAAAAAGTGGTTTTTATAGATCCCGATCAAAATTTAATTTCTACAATCTGGGTATTTAAATAATTTACATATTTAGAAACTAGATTCAAAATTCAAACTTTCATATTATTGATTTTTTCAAAAATTCACTGTGTAAGTACCTCAAATTTTCAGTCCAAATGTGACAAATTGTGAAAAAATAACAAAAACACTTCCACTTTTTGAGATTTTTGTGGACCCAACTTCTTGCATCAGCCCAACATCTCATCAACATCATTCAAAGTCAAAAAAACCCTAAAATAAGCTTGGAGACAACCTATAGGTCAAAATCTATGGATTCAGATCCAGATTCTAACTAGGAGCTGAAGTATAGATTGAAAGCTACAGAGTGCATCTTTGAGATTCTCGAAAGCTGAAGGTGGACTAAGTCACCATCATTGGTGAATTAGTCCCACTATTGGGCTTGAAAAGTGATTTTTGCAGTTTTGGATACCCAGTTTCCCGAAACTTGTTCCCGTAGAATCTCCCTGAAACAGGACTAAGTTGCCCAACTTGGTGTAAGTGTCCTAGTGGGCCACAACAACAAAAATTTTAAGACTCTAAAGCCTCTCTGCATCACATTTCAGTTACCAAGTGCACCTCTCTAGTCCCTTTCCTTTTTTTTATTGTTTTTCTTGCATTCTTAAGTTTATGGGTATGTGCAGAATCATGATGGGCCAAAAAGTGGCGATATGATGGGTATGTGGCTGGCGACTTTTTTTTAACTCAAAATTGATGAAACAAAAAGAGTTTTTAAAGGATATTCTTAGAATTCCACCAGTATAAATTATGCTTTATTTTGAATTTAATAAATAATTATTATTCATTTTCTATTTGAATTACAAATAAAGTTTCGATTGATAGGCTGATTGAAAACATCTATAGCTTTTAAATGGTATCACATTTTTTGAATCCAAAATATGCGTCACATTCTATGCTTTTCATACTATAGGATTAAAAAAAGAAAATTGAATTTCATGAAGTTTTGACCAAGTTAAGGTGGTCAGACATATGAGTTTTTATATTTTTTAAAATTTGTAATAAAAAATTCATAATTAATTATTTACTTGGAAAAAAATTACAAAAAAATATGCATCAGATCGGGACATGAGTCCTCTACTTATATCTAAAATATTATAGAAAAATATTATCATTTTATTATGGTTAAGGTGGTCAGACAGACACCTACTTCTTTTTTTTTTTCCATAAATTTAAGTACTATGACATTGAAATTTCAAATTTTCACCAAATAGATTTAAAAATAAATAAATAAACCTAGTAGTTTAGAAACTAAATTCAATTTTCTACAGATTCTATTTTTACATATTTTTGAAATAATATAGATAACCTATTCAAATTTTTATCTCAAGTTGCCTAACTCTAATTTTTCTGAATTTTTTGCCACTTAAGGGCCTACTTTTTCCATGATGATCTTGCACATACCCTTATTTACATTGTATTTTCAAACATCTTGCATTTCATTAGTTTTACATTATTAGTTAGTTTCTTTTATTATTTTATTGCATTTTTGACATTTCATTTACATACATTTCAATCACATTTACATTAATCTTGAATGAACCTCCAAGTTTTGGGTAGAAAGAACTCTCTCCTTTTAGATGAAAAACCCTAGAAGTGCAAGAGAACCCCCTTTCCCCCAAAATCTACCATTCATTTTGGTGAACCTACCTTTAGAACATTTTTACTTCTGATTTCAAGTACATGTGCATCCTAGAATAGATTGCATTAACATTGCATTAGGTTTTGCATTATTTTGTATTCTAGGGTTTCCAAAATTGTATTAGTAAAAGGGTCATATAGCTTGCATTTTTGCATTACATTTCAGTCAATTTTTCTTTTTGCATTTTCATATTGTATCTACATCTAAAACACCTAAAAATCATAAAACCATTGAAAAATTCTGAAAATTGTTAAAAAAATCACTACTAGGACTAATTCGCCACACTGGGCGACTTAGTCCACCTAAACATTTTGCAGTGTAATTTCTCTCACTTTTTGAACATTTTCTACATTTTTGGTTTTTGTTATTGCATCTTTGTTACTATTTCTAGATTTGTTGTTTCATTCCACTTCTTGGATTTAGCTTGTTTTTGTAGACATGAAAATAAACCTAACTAACATCATGCATCTAATCCGGCTCTAATTAGCATCCAATTCCTCTATTAATCAAATAAAGCAATTTATTTGATTAATTCACTAATATTCATCTTACTTGATTAAGTAAATTAAATTATTTAATTAAGTCCTTAAGTTCTTCTTATTTGATTCAATAACTCAAAATGATTTAAATCAAATATCATAATTCCCTAAAAATCCTCCAAGTTAATTAATATAAATTAAATAACCTCTAAACACCATTAACCATCCTCTAGGTTTTGACTCAGCCTTGGTCAAACCTAAACCGTTGACTAACCCACCCACTTGCACATGAAATTCATTTTAATTAATTATCTAATTATCTCTATTTTCCCTCATTAACTCCATTTGTTTGACTTTCTTGCCCAAACAAATTTCCCCCAAAAATGTCTCAACCATATGCATTTAAAGCCATCTTTCAAATTTCAAATCCACCTAACTTGATTTAATTGCACATTCATCAAAATGTGTTCATTCCTCCTCCAATCACATGTGGACAAGTGACCTCTCATTGGTTGGTCTTTTGTCCCATATTCATCCAAACCCTTCAATCTTCCATTCAAATCTATAAATACAAGGCATTCTTCCTTCAAAATCATCCATAATCTGAGTATTTGCATTATAGGCACAATCATCATTTGCATTTCATCACATCTTAGCTTATTTTTATGATCATTTTGCATCAAAGTCATCTTGTTCATCACATCAAGAAGCTTATCACAAGGGATTGTGAAAGGGCTCTCTTTCCACATCAAATGAGCGCCAATCCCCCTATGGGATTAAGGTTTGGTCTATTTTAGATAGATTTACATGTTTGTATTCTTTATTTGTGTGCTTCTATTATCATGTTTTCTTATCTTAATATGGTAAAGAATTTCATAGGGAGCTCGATTTATCTTTTCTAACTTGACTAGCTTTCTTGTGTGTTGATCATGTTGGCTTGAGGTCAAAATCTGGCTCACATTTTGGCACCCACCGTGGGGCTTCTCAATAGCCTCCATTTCATTTTGATAATCTTTCTCTGCTTTCTAGTGAATATAAAGTTTTAAACGAAATAGATTTCAAAAATGAGGTTTTGAATGCTTTCAAAATAGATATCTAGATCTCAGTCCTTACAAGAATTATGTCAAAAAGTTCATCCATTACTTGTGACTATTATTTGTTATTCAGTTATATTGTATTCGGTATTTTGGCTAGCTGTTAGTCTAGTTTTTACAGTTAATATCTTTGAGAATAATCATACATTTCAATGTGCTCTTAATCGTTTTCTATTTTCTTATGGAAGTCTTCAAATTGATATGCAATGAACGTTTTCTTTGTTAGTAGTAACACAAATATTTGTGTTTTGTTATTGATCTGAAATCTAACTAATTTTGAATGTTATCTTGACATGGTCTGTTATTTCTTTCTTCACGTGGTCTGTTAACTTGACATGGTATGTTACCTATTCTCACATGATATTGGCTGACATTTTCTAAAGGTGCCTCCTTACTAGCTGATAATGTTTAGTGGAGATAACCCCTCTTCAATTTTTTTTTAACTTATCCAAATTTGGGACAATGTTCTTTTTATAGCCAGTGGCTAAATTCCAATGTTCTGTAAATTGCAAATTAGGAAAAACATTCTTTATGTCTAAACGTGCACTTGAAAAAGTTAGAAACTTCCCCCCCCACCCAATTCAAAATAATGCCATCTACAAAGAATCTACTTCTTTGAAGATCATCTCTCAATTTACACGTCCACAAATTCAATAATTTATTCCTCTGAAGCTTCATTGACTTTTGAGGAAGGTTCTTGCTTCTGCACAAGTTCAATGAATTCGGTCTCTGCAACTCAAACTATTGCTGATGGTTCTAATACATTTTCATTAGAACCCTCTATCCTAGGACCTGCCCATTTTCTAGCTAATGTAATATCCATCATACTGTAGATTTTATCGCACAATTCTGCAGGATTCTTAGGCATAAAACCACTGGAAATAAAAGTTGTATCATATAAGAGATCAATTGCTTTCAGGGAATCTTGACTACTTGGAGCATCTTTACATGTAAAATTTAAACTTTTTATAATGGTGTGTTCTAGATTTATCTCCAAGATCCTTCTTAAGTGCATGAATTCCACACTAGATGTATCTCCCATCGTTTGATCCTTCATGAGCCTTTCCATGTTTGCTAACCATCCAAACCTCCCAGAAACAAGCATAGAGATCTTTCTAGTCCAGTGACAGGTCCTCATATATTTCAATTTGTTTTTGTTGATTATTTACATGTCTGAATTTGGGAAATTATGAACCTTAGATTAGCATTTGTTGCACATGTCAAGTGAAGCCATAAAAATTCGTTGAACTATTTTTCATAGTTATCTCTTGCAAGTTTGTGTAGTAAATGTATAGGATAGAGTATCATGAAGATCTTGAGTTTCTCAAATACATTTAAGGTTGATTAGAGGAACATTTATTCGCACTTGTAAAACTTACAATCTCTAGATTTTTCAAAGCGTAATTGATTTTCTTCGATTTAAATCTAACTTGTCTTTGTCTTCTCAAACTTTCTGTCACTTTAGTGCCATTGGTACTTGTTGCACATTGATTAAAAATCATGGATTTCTCTTTGAATGTGAATTCTGAAAAACCTGCTATTTGGCTTTACTTTTACTGACAAAATCCTTTGTCGTTCCTGGTGCTTGGGAGACCAAGAGTTTCCACATGATGCTAATGTTAATGGAGATGGAGATTTGGACGGTTTATGGGTGGTTCACCTATAATAGAAACATTTATTAGACGTCAATCTATTTATTTCCATACTGTCATTTGATCTTCCTTCTATGGCATGGATAAACAGGCCGACACAGCTTTGTTGTAGTGCTATCACCGAAAGCTTAGAAAATTTTGAAGTATTTTCTTGTACATTATAACTTGAAACTTTTGAAGTATACCACCATTTCATCTTCCTTCAAAGGCGGTTGTCAAGATCAAAGCTCAAAAATACTATATGCTCATTGAAGAAAGGTCATGGTCAAAGGTCGGGGAATTCATTTTTACACCTCCCAGTTGCATTAGCCTGAAGGTTCTACACCTACTAATTACATAAAAGTTTCTATGTCTTTTAAACAAAACCATTGATGCGTACCCTGTGATCATTACATTCCCTAAGATCACGTTTTCTCTTAGGCATTCTATCGAACAGTTCATGTGGCTTTCTATGCTTTACATACTATTAAACAGTTCATATGACTTGTCTATGCTTCCGCATATGCTCAAAATAGTTCATGTGACTTGTCTATGCTCTCGTTGACCTTCTGTGAAGAGGGAGGGAGGATGCGAAAAAGGTTGAGGAATTTGTCTTTACACTTGCCAGTTGCATTAACTTGGAATTTTCTAAATTCTTTTCAACAAGCCCATTTATTGTGTATCCTACCATTATTTAATGTCTTCCTTATTCATATTTCAGTGCCTATCATTTAAGATTAGTGTGCTAGGTAGGGGTAAAATATCATTATCATTACAACTCATGGTTAAGACCTCCTGGATCTCTGCACAACTAGGTATAACTTTCATCATTAATGGTAAATCTTGCATGTTTTAAAATGTTCTATTCTTTATAAAATGATGAGTGATGAATGATCAGGTCAAGCAAACAAAAATCTTTTGTGTCCTTATTTTTAATAGTAGCATGTTTCATGAGTTGACGTGGGATATTGTTTGGTAAGGACTACATTTTCTTTTTGCTTGAAATTGCAAGAGAAACACAACTTGCATTGTATTCCTCTTCGATTTGCATTTAGCTCCACTATGCATTTTGTGTTTATGCCACTTTATATAATTGTACATCATTATATTCAATAGTGGTATTATGGTGTCTGACAGTGATCTGTGCATTATAATCTTTGCATTTGACAGTGGTGTGATTATGCTTGACAAGGATATCTTTACATTTGACACTAGTTGCAGCTTATCAAATTGGAGAAGTGAGAGATCAATAAACAATTCATTATGCAGGGCATGAATGACACACTTTTCCAAATCAATCAAATCTTTCTAAAAAGTGAAAAATCTTTGTGTTTGTTCAAATATTGATTGATGATGTAGATAGTGTAGGAGTCTTTTGTCTCTATTCAAACAAAACCTCAATGATACAACAAATGTGAGTTTTCCTAATCTAAATCTTGGACCACCTTTCCCTATGGTAGATTTAAATAAAAGTAAAAACCTACAAATCTATCAACCAAACAATCAATGCATGAGTTTTCTTCCAAACAAAATTATCCCACCAAATCCATACATGCCAAATCTTACTATAGAAAGTACAAGTTTACCAAACATGAACATTTCAAATCCACACTTGGTAAAATTTGTGATAGATATTTGTGTGAATCATACAAATGTTGTTTAAAGACCAAGCAATATGTTAACAACTCCATGTATTGATCCAAGTCAAGGTAACACCATACCAAATCAAGGTTACCTAAATCAAAGCAATATGATTCCCAACCTCAACAATGTTCAATTTCAACCTATAATGCCAAATTTAAGCATCATCCCAAATCAAAACATTATCCAACATCAATTTGTCCATGATCCCATGAAAACACCATAAGTATACATTTTGAATATGCTTTCTCAACAACCAAATCAACTATATCAAGGGTTTCAAGACCAAAATCAAGATCAAATTTTACGAGATCAAATTGCTACACTTACCAAGATAGTTGATTCATTGTGCCAAGAGACATATCCACCCCAAAATCAATACATTCTTCCATTGGTTGAACCATGTCATCAAACCATTGGGTTGTGTCCCAAACCACATCAAGAACAATATCTCCAAAGTCAAGAAGTTGGAAATCAAGATCAACAAAATCAACCACATACCCAACCTTCACATCTCGAAGATCAATCACCACATCTCAAAGATCAATCACTGCATATCTAAGATCAATCACCACATCTCCAAAATCAATCACCACAAGGTCAATTTAAAGTACAAATATCACAAGGTAACAAATGAAAATACACAACAGTTGGGAAACCAATCAAACCGATCATGCAACGATTGATACAAGGAAATCTCAATCCCTATTTATGAGAATTATCAAGATCCCCAATTTAAACCACCAAGGTATAACGAGAAGCACCTTTGTGATTTTCACAAAATAAAAGGAAACACAACATCAAATTGTATTTGACTTAAAAAATATCATCCAAGACTTTATTGATCAAAAAATAATAACTATTGGGGACAATGATCATGATCCAACCAATAGTGATAGCAGTGACAATCTCTCCTCCATAGTTGTTGAAAATGATGATCAAGATCTATCCATCAATGAGCACCTTAAAGATTTTTCCACCTCATCCAATGATCAAATCAACATACATTAAGAGTCACTTTTTAGTCATGATAAAAACCCCTCAAACAATGATATATTTCAAGGAGTGTTAGAATTATTTGATCCTATTGACATAATCCATGATCTATCGACCAGTGACCATGTTGAAAAAGTCTCTACATCACCTAATAAGTTAGAGGATATATCTCAAGAACGTATTCCAAAGCATGATCAACATCTTTCACCAAATTCTAGCAATGGTCTTTCCAAGACATATTGACATCCTTTGACCTCATGGTTACAAATACTAACGGGATCCTAAACTCAACATTTGAGATAATTCCACTCAAAGCTCAAGAGGAAATTGAGCCACTTCCCATGCCTAATGAAGATATCCAAAAAATCTCTATAAGAAATCCATCATTTGAAATTGATCCATGTCAAGGACTTGATCCAAAGCATTTCGAAAGAAATTATGAAATCATTCAAAATCAAGAATTTGTATCTCCAAGATACTACAATGATATAATCGACACTCTCCAATCTATAAAAGATGTCGCAAATGGTGATCATATCCATATAGCACATACTCCTCCATCTACCCATGACATTCTTTATTTAGATGGACATGTAGATGATCTTCATTCAAAACAAGAGTCTCATACTTTTGACATCATAACCAAGGAACAAGAGTCTCCTACTCTTAACATTTGTACACACGACCAAGATATAGAAAAATCTTGAGACATATTAGAAATAGATCATGAAGAAGGCTTCTAAAGAAGTTGTAAATCAGAAACATCCTGTGAAGACATATCCAAAATAGATCATGAAGAAGGCTTCTATAAAATTTGTAAATCAAAAACATCATGTGGAGACATATCAGAAATGGATCATGAACAAGGCTTCTACATAAGTTGTGAATCAGAAACATCCTATGGAGACATATCATAAATAGATCATGAAGAAGGCTTCCACAGAAGTTGTGAATCAAAAACATCATGTGAAAGCATATCAAGAATGAATCATGAGGAATAATTTTATGTGGATAGTAAATCATCAACACCTCTTGATGAAGCATTAAAACCTAATATTTCACAAGATCAAGCCAAATATATCAATCAGCAAGTTATCCCACATATGGAGGATCCTATCACTTATAAACTTGGATCACTTACCTTTTTTAGGGCAAGCTATCTTATCAATGAAGAAGTTGTCACCTTTGAAGATCCACAACAGAGCAGAGATGGATTAGCACCTTGTTTCCAAGGTAAATCATATCCTACTGCAAATAATTTTTTTCAATAGATGAATTATCAAGGCAGAGGATTAGACCTATGTGAACAGGGTATCTTGGAACCAATGGATATTATTGGAAATCCTAAGTATCAAGGTCTTGGTTATGTGATAATTAAGGGATCTAAACATATGAGTGATACCTCTATAAAACTAGGGGCAACTTTGTCTCTTGAGAAAATGTCAACATAGGGAGGACAAAGAATCCTTATGATAAAACCAATGCCAATACTAAAACCAACCGTGTCACGAATCTTCATCCACCCATCACCCCATCCATGAATTGGAACCAACATCAAAAGAAATATTTGAATCAAAGCATGAAGAACATTATCAAATCAAAAGAAATTATGAAGCATGAACGAAAAATCAAATACACATGGATACCAAAGAATACAAAGATAGATCATCCCTATCAAACTCCATTAGTCAAAGAAACTATGGGGAAAAATTAAAAAGGGAAAAATATCCATCAAAGATGTCTACAAAGGCATAAGCAGGCTTCCCAAGTGACGCACAAAGTATATCAAGAAGTTGGTCCTAATTCCATGCACACTTTTGTATCCACCCATCATTGCTCATCTTCCCAAGTTTGGAGAGTCAAAGGTTCCAAACTATCAACCAATCCATCTCCTATTCCTAAACACATAATACCATCCACACCTCCACACATGATATCCAATTCTCACATTGACCATGTGCTGGAAACAACCCTTCATCATAAGGATTCAGAAGGCACTATATCACAATGTGTGCACAAAGACAAAGTTAAATCTGGTATCAACAAAGCAGATCAAGAATCTCAAAAGTTTCTTTCAAGTGCACGTATCTTGGCAAAGAAGCTTCTTCAAATAGGAAATCAATGACACATTATGACATAAGCATCTACATCAACACCACCAGGTGGTTCAACATGAGCTTAAAATCTTTCAGCAAAAAATCAAAACAATCAAACAATCATGAAAATAGTAAAGATACAAATTGTCCTCTAGTGAAAACCACATGGATGACGCTTTGGGAAAGTACCATGATGAAAACCTGGAAAACATGCATCATGTGTAGAATCGAGCATCTACATGCACTTAATTCAGTTGGAAGCATCTCATTCCATCCATAATAAAGCCATCATTTCATCCACCTTATCCATATCTAATAAATCCATTCATCCATGAATCATTTATCCCATCCATCTTCATCTATCTACATCCATCTTCCAAATTATTTTTACAAAGTTTGGTGCACACTTTACATTTTTTATGGTAAACATCTTGATATGGGTCATTTTCATTGATCCTATCTGATCCAAAATTATCTGAGCCATGAAGCACTATCCAAATGAGCATCCTTTGTTCAAACACCTTATCTTATCATGATAATCCTTGGCATCCTTTGCATGCTTACCATATCCATCCATCCATGCCCTTTCAAACATTGCTAGACATTGGGGGCAAATATTTACATCCTTTTTTGGGAATAAATCCTGATCTATCTACTCCAACTTATGTGGTGATCTGAACATTGGAAAACATAAAATCAAATTGGTCAAAGAATTTGTGAGAAAAAATTTTGAATCACTAGCCCATGGCATATTTTGACAAGATGTTCCTTATCAAGCTTTATCTTTCATCAAACATAAATCCAAAAAAATCAATATTAGTTGCATCTAATGTGTACTTCAGCATCACATTAAATCATCAAAACAATTTTGTTCCAAATCAAGCTTCAAAATATTGATCAATCAAATCCAATCAATCCATCTTCATCTTGGGATATCCTTCCCAATCCTTGTGTTTCTTAACACTATCCTTGCATTATTGTGGATTCTCAACAATGTTATCATCATCAATCCATCAATTCCCAATCCTCATGTTGCTTAACACTATCCTTGCATTGTTGTGTATCCTCAACAATGTTATCTTCATCAATCCATCAATCTAATCAATCAACCTTAGCTTGGTTTTCAACAAAATTCCAAATTAGAGCACTAATATCATATCCATATCCAAATCATCAAAATTATGTGAAAATACCCCAAAACATCCAAAACATATCAAAAATATAAAAAAAGATCAGAAAAAGTCAGAAAACATAAAAAACCATGCATCTGAACTACGTCGTCTCTAATCTTAAATGTAGGAAAGGCTAAACCTTGATCGACCCCCGAGACACAAAATCTAAAAACATTCATAAATCTTGAAAAAGCGAAAAACATTGGAAAATCTGAAAATCAAAACATTCGTAAAAATTCTCCAAATCCCCAAATAAAACAACCTCAAAACATTTCAAAACACCAAAATCATCCAAATATTTGAAAAAACCCAAAATGGTGCATCCATCTCATCTCTCTTTCACCTGCAATAATCATCACTCATAATAAATCACCATCACTTTCACCCTTTGGAAAAACAATCGGAAGCAAGTCTAGCAGGTTCAAAAGAATGTTCTCAATCGTCAAAGTTTCAAGTCTAGGTCAATAAGTCAACAAGTTAGTCAACTCAGAGTATTAATAGCTTATCATCTAGTCAATCCCATATCACCTTATCACAACATGTCCTAGGATGCATCCTTCCTACAATGGACATCAACATCAGGCATCGTCATAATTTAGTCCTGGCTAGTGGTATGAAGAACATTAGCTTGTTTGTTTACTTTATCTATGTCTTTTTGACTTATCTTATTTTACGCTCATTCCAATGACCTCTCAATGATTCCTAATAAAAATAATTTAGAGAGAAAGGAATGGGGCAACGATCATTATCTTTTTATCTACTGTGCTTGTTGGATGTTCTTGTAATATAACTTGGCCATGCGTGCTTTGTTTGGTTTGTAGGGAAGGTATTTTAGATGTCTTGTTGACCACATAGGAAGGCTTGCTTTTCTATTTTTTGGTCTAAGATGTTTAGAATATCTAAACTACATTCTGAATAAAGTTTTGCATGTCAGGTGTGAACAAGAGTACTCCTATCTAATTGTCAAGTCAAATTCCATTACACTAAGTGTAACATCATCCTGCTTCTTTATACCTTGATGCATCGTACCTATGTGTGTTATCAAACATAAGGAAATTTATGCTCTTTACTTCTCCCATCCTTGGATAAGAAATACATCATCATCATTCATCATCATATCTAATAAAGTCTCAACGACTCATAAACTTGTTGGACTTCTACATCTTCTTAGATTCAAAGGTTGATACCTCTCATTCTTCTATCATCTTTCACACTAACATAGTATCATGTCATCAATGCATCCATCCTACATTCATAAAACATCTGCCTTCTCATCCCGCATAATCATGTCATACCATCATAGGACAACATCATATGTCTCATCCATCTCACATGCATTGCATCATCATTTAAGTTGTTTAGGATAATATAGATTTGTTATTCTAAGCATCTTAAAAACATCTCATTTACATCATCATCATCATATAGATCTATTATTCTAACCATCCGTGTATCCATATTGAACCTCTTTGTTGTGAGATTGACCCTCAAATTGAACTCTTCATTGAATCTCTCAAGGGACAATGTGCCAACGTACTTCTTTCCACTGGAGCATCCAAAAAAATTAGTTTTTTTTTTAATTTCAATCTTGGTGGCATCATTATTTGAATCAATGGAACATGTACATTGCTTTAAAGAGGGAAAAAATATAGACATGAAAATAAACCTAGCTAACATCATGCATCTAATCCTACTCTAATTAGCATCCAATTCCTCTACTATTCAAATAAAACAATTTATTTGATTAATTCACTAGTATTCATCATACTTGATTAAATAGATCAAATTATTTAATCAAGTCCTTAAATTATTCTTATTTGATTCAATAAATCAAAATTATTTTAATCAATTATCACAATTCCCTAAAAATCCTCCAAGTTAATTAATCTAAATTAATTAACCTCTAAACACCATTAACCATCCTCTAGGTTTTGACTCAACCTTGGTCAAACCTAAACCCTTGACTAACCCACCCATTTGCACATGAAATTCATTTTAATTAATTATCTAATTATCTCTATTTTCCCTCACAAGGCATATTCCCAAGGAATTTTCTCTCATTAACTCCATTTGTTTTTCTTTCTTTCCCAAACAAATTTCCCCCCAAAATGTCTCAACCATATGCATTTAAAGCCATCTTTCAAATTTCAAATCCACCTAACAAGTCATTTATTTTCACATTCATCAAAATGTGCTCATTCCTCCTCAATTCACATATGGACAAGTGGCCTTCTCTCATTGGTTGGTCTTTTGTCCCACATTCATCCAAAACCTTCAATCTTCCATTCTTCAAATCTATAAATACAAGGCATTCTTCCTCCAAAATCATCCACAATCTGAATACTTGTATTGTAGGCACAATCATCATTTCCATTTGATCACATTTTAGCTTATTTTTATGATCATTTTGCATCAAATTCATCTTTTTCATCACATCATGAAGCTTATCACAAGGGATTGGGAAAGGGCTCTCCTTCCACAATAAAAGAGCACCAATCCCCCTATGGAATTGAGGTTTGGTCTATATTAGATAGATTTACATGTTTGTATACTTTATTTGTGTGATTCTATTATCATGTTTTCTTATCTTAATATGGTCAAGAATTTTGTAGGGAGCTCAATTTATCTTTGCTAACTTGACTAACTTTCTTGTGTGTTTATCATTTTGGCTTGAGATCTAAATCTGTCTCACAATTTTAATTCATTAGCATTATGGCTATGTCTTTTAATAAGTTTTGGATGTCATTAAAATCCTTAGTTGACATGTTAAGCTATGCCTTTGGAATGGATCCTAATGACCTTGAACCCACTCTTGCTCAATCAAATCCTAATGCATGTCCTCATCGTTATGTTGACATCATTAGAGAAGATGATGATAGCATGAATAGGTTCCTAAATGACTGCCTTGAAAACCATGAAGCTAGTGCATCCTTTTATCCATCCATGAAACCCCAAAAACTTCCTACCATATCACCTATTGAGACATTTGATTACCTACATCCTGAAATACATTAAGAACCTATGTCCCCTATATAAGGTGGACCTAGTTCTTCTAAACAAGCAACCACTCAACCATTTTATGATAACCAAGTCACAAATAGTCCAATCAACCTTGAAAAAACCAATGGAAAAGGTTTTACCATTTTGAGCAAACAAGGAAGTAACACAGCAACTGAACATGAAATACATCAATTTTATGAGCATATATCACTTGATGAAAATACCAAGGGGATAGGTTATCAAGATACCACTCGTAATAGTCAGCCTCCTAAAGAATATCTAATGCTTTGTGATGATGGCATGGTAATATTTGATTCTCCCCCTGATTTGAACATACTTTTTGCTTGAGAACAACCCTTAACCGATAATAATAAGGAAACTAGGATCTCAGTGGGTCCTCTTCCTCCTTCAATTCAAGAACGGGGTGAATCTAGTAGACGCAAGAGGCCTTACAAGTTACAAAAACTTATGATATGGATTGTGGAAACTTATTATCATTAAGTTTCCCCTTCATCCACCACCAAATGTGAGAGGAAATTGCAAATATGTATAAATAAAGAGCTCATTATATTGGTACCCAGGAATAGGCTAGTGATATATCCTAAGGATGCTAACATGCCACATTGTGCATATCACTATGTTCTTGGACATAGAAGCAATGAATGTCATCAATTGAATGAAATACTGAGCAAGTATCATTTCAATGGCGATAATTTCTATCCCCTCAATCCATAAACTACTATCACACACCTTCCCATGTAATAATTGTTGAATATTCTCTTCTCACTATTACATGACCCTTTCCATCACCTAACTTAGCTCATTCATGCCTTGCACTCAGTGGGGGAAAGAATTTGGTAGCCCTATCCTAGTAATGTATTTTTCCTTTCCCCTTAGTTGTGTTATTCACCTCCCACTTATACCGACTAAGATTGGGAGGTGGATGACTTGTTATACAGTTGATTCGCATTTTCCTTACAAGTCTTTTACCTTTTCTTTTTCTTTTGTGTGTTTTCATGTGCGAAACGTGTTCCCTTGTACTTTTCTCTTTAATGTTCTCTCTCTTTGTGACATTCCTATATTTGTAATTCCATTCTTCTATATGTCATGCCCATCTTTCACTTTTTCTCTTTATGCTTTTATTTTCCTTTTGGGGATGATGTAAGGCATTGAGACCAAAATGTCCCTTTCATGTTGACCTGAAAGGATCTTTTTTCTTTCCCTAAGTTTTATTTTTCTGGTGTTTTCCTTTCGGGGATGATGTAAGGCATTGAGATTGAAATGTCCCTTTCATGTTGACCCAAAAGGATATTTCTCTTCATTTTTCCTTTTCCTTTTTGGATTTTGTTTTCCTTTTGGGGACGATGCAAAGCGTTCAGACACCCTATGTTTCTTACATGTTGAATCAATAATTATCTATTTTTTTCTTTGTTTTCGCTCTCTTTATGTCATTCTTCTAGTTCTATGTATTTGGGGGATAATGACAATTCTGAGCTCTCTAAACAGGCATTGCAGCAATGAACATACTAACCCTAAATCCATAGATCCCTTATGTATTTGGTGTTTTCATTTTGGGGACAACCCCTTTCCCTTTCCTTTCTTTTTCTTCACATGATGCGGCCTTGGAAACATATGACTTGACATAGGGGCTTTCAAAGTTGGCTCTCATGTCTTTTCTTTATTTTTGCTTTTTTCATTTTGCTGCTTTAAAGTAATTGTTCATAGAATGGTGTGTAGCAATTCCTTTAAAATGGGGGCATACATTGGCATTATTTCTTTTTACATTTTTCCTTTTCTTGGTTCTTATTGCAACATTCTTGTTTCATACAATGCGTTCATCACTTTGTGGATGACATTGGGTGTAATGTCCTTCATGAATGTGATCTATCTTAGCATATTACATTCTTCTTAGTGGCTTGATGCGACACACTACAAGAATCTTTTGAAAATCCTTTGCATGTTGCATTTATCATTTGGTATATGGCCACCTTGCATGTTTGTAGAGCCATCTTGTTTTTTCATGAGCTCCAAGCATACATAGTTTTTCTTGTCTCATGAAGGTCAAAATGTCATTTTGTTTTGTGGCACCTTATTAAAGTTATTAGGAGATATAACTTTGGTATGGCTAAGCGGGAAGCCTGAACAGTGGCATGACTTTCCCCATAGCCACCTACATGTATGTGAGTGCATACTAGCCATGAGTGTATGTTTCTCACCTTTTTGTCCTTCTCACCTGGTTGAAAACTATGAGTTTTACCACCTCAAAGTGAGTATGTATCCTCTCATACAAACAACCTAGATCCAATCCACAACTAGCTAGACAAATGATTGAAGCTTGATCCAAAATTTCTCTTTTCCCTTCCCTTTCATTCTTTCACATCGCTTTTATGCCTGTTCCTTTGTGCTAATGTTTGGTTTTCCATGGGATCTTGATCTTGGGGGCTTGATCATCCATTTTGATTAATGTTGTCTCATCTTTCCAGCATGGGTACATTTGGATCCCACTCGATGTGCATATTGGGCTACTTTAGTGTGAGTTTGAAGCAAGTTCATCCTCTCACTAAAGTAGGGGCTAAATGTAACATAGAAAAATGTATCCTTGGACATTTTCACACTCATTTGGGGCTTTCCTCTGTATTTTGGCCTGACTTTGCCTAGATTTAATGTTGTAATGTGGTCAACACATTGACATTAGGCCTTGAATGCTTGTAAATTGATAAAAACCTAATGATGTCTTAAAAAAGTCTTGTGAAGTGTTGAAACACACTTTCACACTTTTCTATGACCCTTTCATTACAATTCACTCAAATATCCTCTTTTTATCACTTACCAAGCCTTATTTCAAAGTGTTGTAAGGATTTGTAACAAATTCTCACACTTTTCTAGGCTTGTCATCAATAACATGACCCTTTCTTATGTTTAAATGGCCCCTTAATGCACTTACATGTCATATTTGAGCATGTTTCAGAGAATATTCTCATTAGACAACATTAAATGCACTTTAATTTTTGACACCCAGTAAAATTTCCCTAGTAGGACCATGTCGCTACCCAGGGCGACTTAGTCCCATCTGGCTTAAAAATCAAAATCTTTTTATTTTTCTGGTGGGATATTATTCTCTAGACCTTGAGGTCAGCCTGTGATGAGGTATTTTTGGGAATTAGGGAAAATCATGTCTAAATAAAGGGTTTTCTCTCAATTTCAACTCCCCAACAATTCATTCTTCAAGCATCCAAGCATCCAAGCATTCAAGCAATCACTATAATAATTTCAAGAATTTGTCCATTGGAACATCTACTTGCATATCTTTAGATTTCTATTTGAAGGGTTTGGTAAGTTGTAGCATTTTCATGTTGTTCATTCATCAATTTCTTTCTATTTCATTTCATTTTGAATAGTTTGATTACCAAAACGTGGTTTGACTAAGGAAAACCCCTATTCTCTAACCCTTAACCCCTTTTCCCTTTTTGCATGTCTTTTGCAGGTCTTGTATGCAGATTTTTCAAAGAGAAAGGTGTTAAATGTTTCAACATATCATCAACATCATTCAAATTCAACAAAACTCTAAAAGAAGATTGGAGACAACCTATAGGTCAAAATTTGTAGATTCAAATCTAGATTCTTTATTAGGATTTGATGTACATATTGAAAGCTAAAGAGTGCATCTTCAAGATTCCTAAAATTTGAAGGTGGACTAAGTCACCATCATTGGTGAATTAATCCCACTAGTGAGCCTGAAAAGTGATTTTTGCAGTTTTGGATACCTAGTTTCCCAAAACCTGTTTCAACAGATTCGTGCTAAAAAAGGACTAAGCTGCCCAGCCTGGTGTAAGTGTCCCAATGTCTCTCAATAGAAAATTTTGCAAGATTTCAGAGCCTCTCTACATCACACTTCAGTTTATAGGTGCACCTCTCTAGTCCCTTTCCTTTATGTTGTTGTTTGTTTGCATTCTTTGGTAATTTTACATTGTGTTTTCAAACATCTTGCATTTCATTAGTTTTAGATTATTATTTAGTCTCTTTTATCAGTTTATTGTATTTATTACATTTCATTTAGATATATTTCAATCACATTTACATTAATATTGAATGAACCTCCAAGTTTTGGGTAGAAAGAACTCTCTCCTTTTAGGTGAAAAACCCTAGAAGTGTAAGAGAACTGGTACCTTTTCCCAAATATCTACAATTTAGATATCAATGGGAGTAACTCAACCAAATTTAACTTTGAAATTTTGAATGTTAGGGGTCAATTCCATGACCTTATATTTAACCCCATAGCTAAAAAATGGCCCTAAGTCAGAAAATGGTCAAATCTTGGTGGTGATTGACTATATGTAGGTACGTATATGGATATATGTAATAAATGTATGAATAAGGTTAATGTATTGATATATGTATATATAATTATAATTAAAATCCTATCTTTTTGTGGATAGATCTATATAAGAATGGGTGAAAGCTTAGGGAATGAGCCTTTAAATGATAAAATTCCAATTGTGTTGTTAACAAAGAAATTATGTGAATTTTTACTTAGTATATGCCCTAGCAAGGACAAAATAATTTTTAAGCTTTCAAATAATAGGTCTTATGGGGGTGAGAAAAAAAAGGTTTATGAATATTATCCTCAACTAGGAATGAAGTAGTTGCTCAAAAATTAATGAGAATTTTCCATATAGCTAGGTTATTAGAAGGGAATTTTTGGTAAGAAAATGTCCAAGGAAAGTATGAATAAAATTTATATATTTGGTAGCAATTACATTCAATTTCCTAAGTTCATCTATATCAGAATTGGAGGGTGTAACATAGCTCCACACAATCTTCCAAGGCATTCTTGTGACAAATTGGCAGTACTATAGCTTTATAGGTAATTAGAAAAAATATAAAAATAATGAATGATTCCTTCATTACAAAACCTTCTTATAATGATACCTTCATTTTCCATATGGTTAGGATGTTAGAAGAGAATTTTGGGAGGAAAATATATAAGGAAGCTATGAATGAAATTCATATATTTGGTAGCTAGTACATTCATTTTCCTAAGTTCACCTATATCAGAATTAAGGAGTGTAATAAAGCTCTAAATATTCTTTCAAGATATGCTCAAGAAAAATTAGACTTATTATAGTTTTGTAGGAAATTGTCAAAATAAAAATAATAATGAATGATGCCTTCATTTTCCATTTAATTTAGGTTGTTAAAAGGGAATTTTGGTAACAAAATATCTAAGGAAGCTAAAAATTAAATTAAAATAATTTGTAGCTAGAAAATTCAATTTCCTTAGTTTACCTATATAAAAATTGAAGGGTGTCATAAAGCTCCACATATTCTTCCAAGGCATGCCCATGACAAATTGGCATTACTATAGCTTTGCAAGAAATTGTCAAAAATAAAAAAATTAATGACCTTCCTTACTATAGTGTATAAAATGTATCCCTTTATATTTTCACACTTGTTTGGGCCCTCCTTGCTAAAATTGGGCTTCTTTGTGCCTTATTCGGTCCTATTTTGTATCCAGAAGCCTTATTTAATGCATCTTTTTTAGGATAATCCCAACACTTAACTAATGACGAATCATAATTTCATGTTTTTGGGTTGTGTTTTCTAGATCTAGTTATTTGGGACTCATACGCCACCTTGGGCGTATGGGTCCCACCTAGGTTTTGGGGGCTGATCCAAATTATGGCATAGAGCTTAACATTTCTTGAAATTTGTGTCTCAATCTTAAGCTACTGGGACTCATATTCCCCAACTGGTGTATGACTCTCGCTTTAGCTTGGAACTATTTTGAATTCAATTCTTGGTGAGATTTTATTCTCCTAGATTTGATATCAGCTGGTAGTGTTGGAAAATTAGAAATTTGGCATATACAAGTATAAATACAAGGTTATTTCACATATTTTCTCCTAGCAATTTCAAGTATTCAAGTATTCTAGCCATTTTTATGAGCAAGTGTGATCTAAGCATTCAAGCATTATAGCAATTCAAGGGCATTCAAGAGTTGAATATTAAGCACCTTGAAGCACCATTCAAGTATCAAGCATCATGCCAAATTCATCATGCATCATGTGAATTTTTGAGCTAAAATTTATGATGTAGGTGTTTCATGATTCAAGCAAGTATTCAAGAGAAAGTTTCATATAAAAAATGAAGAGTCAAGATCTACATTCATGCTAGCCATTTCATACAAGATTGCAGCCTTCATATCAAAGGTTTGGTGAGTTGCAACATTGCATATTGTTCTTTCATCATTCCTTCATTCTATTTCATTTCATGTCAAGGTTTAATTGTAACCAAAATGGGGTTTGACCAAGGAAAACCCCTATCCACTAACAAATCAAAATTTCTCTCTCTACAAGTGTGATTATAGATCTAGGTGTTTTGAGACTTGAAGACCCTTTGAAGATAAAGTTGCAAGATTGAAGAGAGTTGTGAAAGTTGTCGAGAAGTTGTCATCTCAATGGAAAATCACCTACAAATGATAATTCAGCCTTTCATACTAAAAAATCAAATGGGAGAGAAGCTACAAAATATCACTTGAGGATATCAGAGTTTCAACCAAACCTTGATATTGGGACTAAATTTCCTCCTTGGGCATACGAGTCCTAGTATACCACTTTTCAGCAATTTTTTGTAGATCCTATTTTATTAGTCTCAGATTCTAGATTCAACTATAAACCATAGATTGGGACTAATTCACCCAATCTAGTGTATCACTCTCAGTGAGCATCAAATTTAATAATTTTATGATTGCAGACCTTGTTTCGGGCACCTTGAGTTTTCTAGGTGCACCTTTGTTTATTTCCAGTTTATTAATCTAATTTTGAGTTTTATTTTATAGGTTACATAGCTAGATTGACACATTAGTTGAATTTCCTTCTTTCTAATCATTTTCTTTGTCCAGTGAACCCCCCTTTTAATCACACCTAAGGAAACCTCCTTGTCCTAGTAGTTCTTCCCTCAATTTAGTCAGTTGGTTGAGGGATATTTAAGCTTTCCTTTAATGAACTAGAGTGGAATAGGAATTAGGACCCCTCCGTTCTTTATGTGTTCCATCTCCTAAAATGTGGAGAACAATATTTCCTTTGTTTCAATTACAAAATCTCTTTATGGATGATGCCTTTATTTTTTGTCTAGTTAGGTTGTTAGACAAGAATTTTGGTAAGAAAATGTGTAAGGAAGCTACAAATGAAATTCATGTATTTGGTATCTAATACATTCCATTTTCTAAGTTCACGTATATCAAAATTAGAGGGTTTAAGAAAGCTTCTTATATTATTTTAAGGTATTCCCATGAAAAACTAGCATTACTATAGCTTTGTAGGTAAAATGTCAAAAATATAAAAAACTAATGAATGGTGCATTCATTATAAAATATCCTTATATTTATCATTCCTCCCTTTTCCATATAGGGGTGATCCCACAATACTATTTTACAATTTTTGGGCAAAATGGACATTGAACTGATTGTTTTAAACTAAATCTTCACTTTTGGGCTCCTATAGCGGCTAAAACACGAGGAATTTTAAAATGATGCAAACTAGTGATTTGTGAAGTTTTGTCTATAGATTCTAATTGGAATTAGATTGTGCTTCTTTTTCCATCTCCTTCGAAAACTATCTTTTTTAAAAAATAACATTTTTAAGGAGTGGCACTCATCGTATACAACATAAAAAAATTTGTATGAAGGATAAAATTCTAACTTTTTTGAATTTAGATTTGTAACTATGAATCTAGCACTTTCGTTTGGTTTCATAGTTATTTATTAAATCTTTTTTCGTTAATCATGTTTCGAAGTCAAACCAATTACAATTCAAACATAGGTAGACTGTATACAACATAACCTTTTTTGTATATATCGATTTTTTTTTTTTTTTAATGGATCAAAGACATCAATACCCAGCCTGAGCATATTTTTCAAAATTTTATTCTGATAATCTATGATTTTTTCACATGTGTAGAACAAAGAGTTTGATTTTTGGTGAAAAACCCATGTTTAATAAAACTAAAAAACCACATACATAATAAAACCAAAACATATTAAAATTATATTTTTTGGATAGCTCGTTCTTAGGACTATCATCTTCTAGTTGTGTCTATGAAGTCTCCTCCATTTTCATCCTCAACCCAAGCTTTGAACGGAAAAAATCTGGAGTTTTTTGTGTCAGATGGTGAGAAGGTGGGAAAAGGGGGGTTCGAGCGAACCTAAATGGTTCGATCAAACCCCCTTTCCACAATGGAAAATGTGGATTCCCACATTCAAAGGGGTTCACTCAAACCCTGGTTTGAGCAAACCCTTTTTGGGTTCACTCGAACCTTGAGTTTGTTTGAACCCCCCAAAACAAATTATTTGAGTGGGGGCATGTTTTGAAATTTTTCCTTCCTCATTCGAATTGTAAACCACTTTTGTGGGTTCACCCATAGTCAGGTTTTTCAAAGGAATCTTTGGTAGGAAAATGTGTAAGGAAGATATGAAGGAAATTTATATATTTGGTTGCTAGTATATTCAATTTCCTAATTTCACCTATATTAGAATTAGAGTGTGTGACAATGCTCCAAGGTATGTTCGTGAAAAATTGGCATTAGTATGAATTTTGAGGAAATCATACAAAATGCACAAATTATATTCAAAAATTAAAATTAAGGGGTTTGGATTCCCCATAGTGATAAATAAGTACTATTTTTTAGCAATTCAAGCCTCAAATAATGTTAAAATAGAATTGGTTTAAAAATTACTTTAAAATTATATGAGAAAAGATCATCATTTAATCCAATGTTTACTATTAAAGGATCGAAGAATGTATACAAGCATTTAATAAAAAATTAGAAGACTTTTGGACAAATTGTGAATAGAACTATGAAGTAAAATTAGAGATTATTCCAAAATGGATTCTCTTTAGTTAAAAATTTATTTAATACCTACAGTGCAACATGTGATGAAAGATGATGCATATGATGTGGATCTTTTTATAGCATGAAGTCAATTTCTTCTAATTTATTTCCTTTAATAGATTGGGAGCAAAAAAAACTAAAAATATTAGAGAAAATAACTAGAGGGGTATTGAAGAGAATAAAAAGTTGCTAAATGATATGAAGGAAAAATATGGGCTTCCAATAGAATAACTAAAGATTCTTGTAATAATTGATAAGGATCCACATAAGATTCCTTCCCCTTTTACATTTTCTCTATGTATTGTTCCTTATCCACATTCTCCTCCAAGCCATGTAGAGGATGTCACTTCTTAAGGTCCAATTATTTCCCAAATTGTATAGGAAGTAGTTTCTCCTCCTAATATAAATCCATCTCCCATGTCACATAGAACACCATCACTTAAAAATATATATATCCTCATCCTATGAGATTTCACCTTCAAGCCACCTCTGAGGGAACATTCAATATCTCATAAAATAAAACCCCCTCCTCCTCAAAGAATACCCAACCCATGACTGAAAAGATAAACTTCTAACTATCCCCATCCTATTACAAATCCTAGTGAAATCCTATTCTACCTCATAGTCCTCCAAGAGTATAGTAAATTAATAAACAAACAATTTGCAAAAGGTTACTTAGAAATAAAAGGTTCAAATATAAAGTGGACAAGATAAGGTTCAACCTAAATAATTATGGGATTTATATGCTCCTAATTGGTTCAATCATATTAGTTAGAGCTAGAAGAGGGTGTTTTATCCACCAATGGATGATTTTTCTTATCTTCCATTAGTGATTAAAAGGCCAAATTTTCCAAAAAAAGACCATATTAGATCTGCTATCATTATAAATGTATAAAGATCCTAACCAGTGGAAATAGTGACCCCATTGAAGAATGTTTTGGAAATAGAAATAAAACATTTTTACTATACTATTAATACTATTTGTAAGAGATGGGGACCAACCACTGCAAGGCCCCAGGTCATGAAAGGCCAAGAGTAGTATGGCTTCCCCAACTTACCTTAGTTTAAAGGAGTGTTAGAATAGGCGGGATGAGAATGATGAGGACTATAGGGTCCTTCGATCACTCTGAAAACCTGAGGGTTGAAAGGAGACTAGACGAGTTGGTTTTCAAAGTCACTATGTGTCTCAGATAGCTCTTTCTCAGAGGATAGAAGCCCAGTTTTGGGATGATAACGTGGTATGCTGGCATCTCTCAAGTGCGCTAGTGTCTATATGGCTAGAAAGCTAGGGAGACAAGGTCTAACCTCTAAAAGACAAAATAACAACCTAGTTTAAGAACTTCTAAAGGTGTAAAATAAGACCATGAAATATGAAACACAAAGATGAGTGTGATAAAGAAAGTAGATTACCGCAAGGGTGATGAAGATGATCTCACACAACAATCCTTTCACCAGCTTGCTCCACGATCTCTCCACGTACAGATAAAAAAGAGGGAAAATGTTAGGGGGTTGTATAGGGGTCTACCTTAGTCAAACCCTTGTTTTGGTGTTTCCACCTCCATAGACAACCAAGATTACAATGATGTAGAAATAAAGTGATAAAGAAAGAATACAAGCCAAGTACACCAAAAAAACTACAAAGAAGTACATGCTAACTCAAAAAACAATAGAGAAGATGGGAGGAGCTTACCACCTTCATCCAAAGGACTCAAGGCTAGTGGAGGAGAAAGATGAGAGGAATTCAAGCCTTTGCTATAATGGATTCATCCTGCAATTTCTCTATCAAAGTGATGGAGTGACATATTTCTGCTATGAAGTGTAGAGTGTTGTTACCAAGCCTATGGATGAATTCTCAAAGTGTGGAGAGATTGTGTAAACTTGTGAAGAAGATGAAAATGGATGATAGAATGAAGAATATGAAGGAAGAATGGAAGAAAATGACCATATTCAGGTCAGATAGCTGAAGAAAGGCGTTACACTTTGACCTTCAATAGGAAGTGTAATGTTTATATAGATGCCAACCGCAAGAATCTGCTAGGGATGTAAGCACACCACACATACATCTACGCATTGCATGAGCATCCTAAAAAAAAATGCCTCCACTGACATACAAAATAGGTGCCAAGTGTGATGTGAACAATGGGCTTATGTGGAATTAAGCCTCTGAGTTTGGTTTTCTAAAGTGTAGAGAAAGGAGAATTTGCATTAGGGGTGCAAATTCACCCCTATATATTTTTCCCCCACTTTAGTGAGCACGAATACTGGTGAGTGATTCGATAAAGTAGGTCAAATGATAAATATAGTTAGAGATGTATACTTGTATCGATGAGGAAGCAGGTCATGGTTTTGTGAACTTGAAAGTGTAGGAAAGGGCTTCATAGGTGTGCAAAACTATAAAGTTAAAGAACAAAAGTGTCTCACAAGCCTACAGACTTACAAGGTAGGTATCCTCCAAGAAATCTCACATGAAAGAAACCAAGAAAGCACCTTATAGAACCACAGACCTGCAAGAGAGGTATCCCCCAAGAACTATGACATGAGGGAGATCGAGTAGAGGGGACTTCGTAGAGTCAAGGACAACAATATGTTTACCCGCAGATAGAACACATCGGGAAGTGGCCACACAAGTTAGTGAACAAAAATTCACACAGACCATTGCCAAGTTGAAATACTTTCAAAGGGTTTCCTTAGGTACACTTCAAAAGGAAGAGGGTTCCACTCAATGGACGCGTCTAGATGTAAGGAAATGAAGTAGGTCTAGTTGGGCTGCCCTAGGCCTAGACATAAATATGTGAAGACCAGTCTTATTGAGCTTCCCTCGAGCTATATGCCATAGAACTAATTAGAAATAGAAACTTTTGAAGGGGTCCCTTGGGAACCTGGTGTGAAGAAATGGGGGTCCACTGAAGGGATGCACTATTCAAAAGCCAACTCCTTCTTTCTCGAATCAATTCATCATCAAGGAATCCTTTTAAAATATTTTCACTTCATCAAGGAATTTGAAAGGAAGGATATTCCCCCATACGAGGGAAAATCAAAGGTGTTCCCAATTCGAGGGAAGGTTTCCAAGTCCTTTCTTTACAAACCCATGAAGAAGGAAACATGTTCTGTTAGGGTTTCAAGTCGAGAATGCTGTTCTAACAAAGAAGTGTGTGGAGGAGTCTTTGAGATAAGATTAATTTGGAAATGAATGCATTTTCTAAAGACCATGTAATGTAGAAGTGGCGTTGTCACACATGAAAGGGACAACTTAAGCAAAGAAGAGAGAAAGATAGAGAGAAAGCAAAAGGAAAGAGATCATGAAAAAATGGCACAAGGGGATCTAACATCGTGGGGTCAAATCTACCTTTATTTATATACAGGTGACCACGGTGAGAGGTAGAAGATCATCAATCCAAAATCAGATTAGGAAGAATCCATGGAAAACAAAGTAAAAATAAAAAATTGGGTCAACATGGAAGGAAGCCTAAATGCCCCCAACACTTTGCATCATCCCCAATTTTTCCAAAGTCAATCACAAACATGGAAGAGTGATCATTAACATAGAAGAATTTTTAAAACATAAATTCCACACCTATATCCAAGCACCAAAAGGGGTGACTAGGGTCATCTAGGCACATATAACACGATCACGAGGGAACACATCACAACACACACACACACACATATAATCTAAAGATCAAGAAGAGGGTCTCCCCTTAACATTGGTCAACCATGAGGTCATCAAATTCCCACTCTAGATCATCATAGGGGGAATGATGATGAGCTTGTAATGGTGTAATGTTAAAGGGGGGAGCTTTTGATCCTTCTGCAGCAAGGGTTAAGGCAGAGGGACCTATGAGGTCTCTGTCACTCAACTCTTGTGGATCTAAGGTCAATGACCTTGTGAAGATCGCTGAAAAGGTCATAACTTCATCCATAGAGTTAGACATACACTTGATGGGAGTGCCATGTTTCATCTCGATGGATGGGGGAGTTTTCACTTAAGGTTCACTGCTAGGCTCACTGAGGGATTCAGGAGCGGCAATGAACTCGGGAGAGGCTAGGACTGGCTCCATCACTAGGACAAAGAAATTCAATGCGGGACCACCTTTTGGGGAAGGTGGGATCCTCTTACATCCTTTGTTGCTAGAGGGACCATTCTCTACCTTTTTCTTTGTCGAAGGAGGAAAACTGCCCACAAATGAAGTGAGACAGATGGAGGGAGAGGAGGAAAGAACCGTAGTAGATACAATTGAAGTGTTAATCATATCTACGAGTTTCAGAAAAAGGCAAGACATCCAGAATAGATGTCAACAAAGATGGCTCCAAGGAAGGATTGATGAACACCTACACCTTTCTAGGCGCATGTACACTCACAACAGAAGCCAAAAGAGACACAAAGCTAGTTTGGACAAAAGAAGAAGGGAAGAAAGAGGAGGGTGCGGCAGGAGGTCTTCATACAGGATCAATCATCTCCTCTTCTTTCTTCTATAAGGCAACTTGCTCAGCTAGAAGAGCCTTTGCTTGACGCTTTCGGTCATGTGCAAAGTGGTTTCTACGACTCTTTGACCCAAAAGCCGAGGTTTGTGAAGGAACGGGGGGCTCCTGCTCAGCCATGGGAGTGTCATCCACATCTATTTCTAGAGGAGGGACAGACTCTTGGAAGGGAGTAGGAGGATCAAGTTCAGAGACTATAGGAGGAATCGACTCTAGTGCCTCGACAGTGGACCCCTTTTTGTTCACTATTTTAGGAGAAAAAATGGTAGAAGGCCACAGAATCAAGGACATAGAGGAATCTCCATGGGGGGATTTTTGTCTACCATACCAAATAGGCCTAGGCTCCGTGGGAAAGATAGGAAGCTCAAATGTAGGATGCTTGGCCTTTCACTAGATGGGCACCATGGGATTCTCTTGCAAGCATGAGACAAAAGTAGATGGAAGCACATTAGGGTGAGAGGAAAAATGGGGCTAATTAGTGGAAGAGGAAGAAGGAGGATCTCAAGATCGCTTCTCTTTTTCTCTTCTATGTGCCTTGGTGGCATCGTTGTCATATTTCAGACAAGCCTTATGTAAAATAGCATAATGTGAAGGAGGGTACTTTACTTTTGACCTAGAATGCCATTTCTTATAGTTTTGATAGGTGTGATATAAGAGGTCCTTCCTAGGCAGGAGAGGACCAGTAGGTGTAGGCAAAAATTAATCTAAGGTATAGTTGCCATGTGTAACTGGTGGTCTATAACAGTGTCATGGACAACATGTACCGAACCTCCATGAATGAATTTCAGACACTTGTGCACAACCAAGGGAACTACATTCATAGCTACCAGCCAAGGGATTCTTAGCTTCACTCTGAAGAGTTCAGACCTCGGGATGATATCAAATTTAAGGTTCACAGACTTAGGTCCAATGAGGATTGATAGGACAATACTCCCTATAGGAGGTACAAAAAGTTTGTCATGTGTGAGGATGGTACTTTCCAGTGCATCATATCCATTCTTATGTAGGAAGTTGATTAACATCATCTCCTCAATTACGATATTCACTTGAGATATTAGATCAACAAGAACACCTACTATGGTATTCCCATTTATCCTCGCAAGAATGTAAAGAGGAGATGGTTCCCTATTGAAGCCCATCGACAACTCCTATGAAGTGAAGATTATACTAGTACCACTACTCATAGGCTACAAAGGGGGAATAGATTGATTTAAGAAAGAGGCCATCATGCACACTAAAAAATACTTATATAGAGCATCGTAAGGTTTATAGGATAAGATAGTGACCCAATTAAGGTTTCGTTACACAACACCATCTGAACCTTCCAACTATGCCTACTAGGGGTTGCATGTTGGGTTACAAGGTGGAATCCTAACAACACTCACACCTACAATGCTCCTAGGATTCGAGGAAAGGAACTTTTAGTATCATTAAATGGAACCAAAATAGTTTATGTCGGATTCACAAAAAATGTAAGAGAGGGGGACCACCCACTACAAGGCCCCAGGTCATGAAAGGCCAAGAGAAGTATGGCTTCCCTAACTTACCTCAATTGAAAGGAGACTAGACAAGTCAATTTTCAGGGTCAACTCTGTGTCTATGATAGATCTCTCTCAAAGGACAGAAGTGCATTTCTAGGATAACAGCGCAACGCGCTAGCATCTCTTAGGTTCGCTAGCATCCATATGGCCAAAAAAATAGACAGACAAGATCTAACCTCTAAAAGACAGAATAACAACCTAGTTTAACAACTTTTAAAGGTGCAAAATAAGACCATGAAATACGAAATGTAAAGACAAGTTTGATAAAGAAACTAGATTACCGCAAGGGTGATAAAGATGATCTCACACAAAAATCCTTTCACTAGCTTGCTCCAAGATCTCTCCACCTACACATAGAAAAGAGAGAAAATTTTGGGGGGCTGAATAGGGGTCTGCCTTAGTCAGACCCCTGTTTTGGTGTTTCCACCTCCACGGACAGCCAAGATTGCAACGATGTAGAAATAAAGTGATAAAGAAAGAATACAAGCGAAGTACACCAAAAACACTACAAAATAGTACGTGTTAATTCAACCAAATGATAGAGAAGATGAGAGGAGTGTACCACCTCCGTCCAAAGCACTCAAGGCTAGTAGAGGAGAAAGATAAGAGGAACTCAAGCCTCTATTGTAATGGATTCATCTTGTGCTTGCTCTATCAAAGTGATGGAGTGATAGATTGTTACTATGAAGTGTAGAGTGCTGCTACAAAGCCTATGGATGAATGCTCAAAGTGTGGATAGATTGTGTAAACTCGTGAAGAAGATGAAAATGGATGATAAAATGAAGAATATGAAGGAAGAATGGAAGAAAATGACCATATTTGGGTCAGCCAACCAAATAAAGGCATTACACTTTGATCTCCAATAGGAAGTGTAACATTTTTATAGGCTCCAGCCACATGAATTTGCCATGGACATAAGTATGTTGCACGAATGTCTGCATGCCATGCATGTGTTCCTGACAGAAATGCCTCCATTGACACACAAAATAGGTGCCAAGTGTGATGTGAACACCAGGCTTATGTGGAATTAAGCCTTAGAGTTTTGTTTTCTAAAGTGTAAAGGGGTGAAAGGGGAATTTGTGTTAGGGGTGCAAATTTTCTCCTATACACTATTATATTGAGGAAACCAATAATGGATGAAGGAATAGAGATTGTAAAATACTCAATTGAATTGATTCTGTAGCAAGTGGAAAAGGAAAAGCTACAAAGATAGAGTTGAAAGAAACGGCTATGTGCAGGATCATCAAGGAAAAAATAGACCCTTAAGTGGCAATGAAAATTCAGAAAATCAAAGTTAGGAAATTTGACATAAAAGTTTAAATAAGTTAAATCTATTATTTCAAAAATATGTAAGAATAGAATTTGTAGCAAATTGAATGTATTTCTAAACTACTAGGTTTAAAACAAACTATTTGTTGAAAATTTGAATTTTCAATGCTGTAATGCCCCACCACGCAACCCTAGAGGAAGTTTCAATTCACAATAAAAGCGTACTAATTTTATTTTAATAAAATGAATTAAACATACATGTTCATCTACAATTGACAACATCCCCTAAGGCCACATAACCGAGATTGCAAAAACCCATACAACATACATCATTCAAACCATTGCATTTAATTACTCATGTAGAAGCATTAACTCAACATACAAAAAAAACAAAATTTTCTAGAACAATTTTCATGCAATTCTATAGACCAGCCTTTTCCCTAAAACAATCATCTCTATATTTCAAAAAATTTCTTTCCCAAAAAATATCCTTTCTAAAAAAAATATCTTCACACCCATGAAGAAACTTTCCTGCTTTTTTCTTTCCAATTCAAAGTTCTTTCCGTGAATAATCTTTCAACAACCTCTTAATTAATTTAACTCTAACATGCTAGCAAAATTAAAATATCTTCTAACACCCAAATCTAATTTCCATTTAATTAATAATTCTAAATAATAATCTAAATTCAAATTGAAATTAATTTCCACCAAATGAAATAAAATCCAAAATGAAATTAAATTCTTTTCTTTCTTTTAATTTTCTCAACATAAAATTTAATTAATTAATTTTAATTATTTAATAAACAAATTCAACCCATTGGATTAAATTAAATTAAATTAATTAATTCAAATATAAACTTCTATCCACAATAACAACTTTAATTAAATAATTAACAACATTATATAAAGCAATAATTCTAAATGTTTATTTCCATAATCAGAACCCTTTAGACTTAAATAATATTAAAACAAGGCAATTAACGACTCAACAAACATGACTAACGACAAACTATGGCTAGGGTGTAGAATTGACACAAGTTACCTAGCTACTATCTCCCATTCAAATTAACTGTTGGATCGACACGCTCAAACTTGTGAAACCAGGTGGAGTCGATGTCATGTACTTGCAAACCTGAAAGCAAGGTAACCAACATCATATATATATAAGAAGCATAAAATACACTCCGTGAAGAGGAAATCATAGAATCGCAGGGCGCTTGCAAGCAAGTGATGCGATCCCATCCCCTTCACCAATACACTCATCATAACTGACATTTCCATCATAATCAAATAATCTCATATGCAATCAACATATTATATTAACTAGAATCATTACACCAATTAAATAATGTAAAATAAAGCATCAGATAAACCACCTCACATCACACCAATAGTTCATCACTCTATAAATAGTGATCCAATAACACACATGATAAAGTATGCAAAATATCAAAGTAGCTGAAACCAAAACAAAGCATGAAAAGATGACAGAAGAGGAAACAAAATGGAGGGGTATTACATTCTCCCCCCCAAGGACCAGGCTTACTCCTAGAAGCCTGCAAACAAGTAGGGATATAATTCCCTCATCCTAGTTGCATCTTCCCAGGTGGATGAAGCATCATCCCTGGGATCCCACTGAACTTTGACCTGATCAATATCTCACCCTCGAAGAGTGAGCGTTCTGCGCTCCGTCAAGGCCATGACCTCCAAATCCAGTTGCTCGTCCTCTACCTGCAAATAATTCCAATCAAGGACGTGAGAAATATTTGGATGGTATGGCCGAAGAATAGAAACATGAAATATGTTATGAATACATGCAAGACTGGGCCGCAAATCAAGCTGGTAAGCAACTTGACCAATCTTCTCGAGTATCTTGAAAGGTTTGACAAAGCGAGGCACCAACTTAGAACCCTTTCCATATTGGATTGGACTCTTTCACGGATGCACCCTCAAGAATACTCTGTCATCAACAGAAAACTGATGATCCACTCTATGCGCATTCGCATACTTCTTTTTCCTATCCTATGCTACTACCAGCTGCTCACTAATCCAATCCACCTACTGCTCCATGTCTTGCAACATCTCCAGATCCAATAATACTCTGTCGTCTAGTCGATCCCAACTCAAAGGAGTACGACAACAACACCCATACAAAGCCTGAAAAGGTGCCATGCCAATGGAACTTTGGAAACTCTTGTTATATGCAAACTCTACTAGATAGAGATAATCCTCCCATCATGTCTTCTATTCCATAACATACATACGCAACATGTCTTTGAGGATCTGATTAACCCTCTCAGTCTGTCCATCTATCTCTAGGTGATATGCTGAACTGAAGTTCAACTGTGTCCCCATTGCATGCTGTAATGATTTCCAAAGTGCTGAGGTAAACACTGGATCCTTGTTAGAAATAATCCGACGTAGAATACCGTGCAACCTCACAATATCCTCCATGAACACTCTAGCAACAGATGGCACATTATAGGAAGAGCACATAGGAGAGAAGTGTGCTACTTTCATCAACTTATCGATTGTCACCATAATAGCATCATGTCGTCGCAAGGAGTTGGGTAAACCAACAATGAAGTCCAATGAGATAATATCCCATTTCCACTCTGGTACAAGATGTGGCTATAGAAGCCCTGCTCGATGTTGGTGTTCAGCCTTCACCCACTAACACTCTAAACATCTCGCTACAAAATATTCAATATCCCGCTTCATCCCTAGCCAGAAATTCAACTGGCACGGATCTCTGTACATCTTCTTCACCCCTAGATGGGCTAAATAGGGTGCACGATGTGCCTCGATCAAAACCAAAGTGTGAAGGTCACCTGCTGAAGGAACATAAATATGCTTTGAATGTCTCAGTAAACCATTTGCCTCAAGTGCATAACCTGTGAACCTGCCCTCAAGAGGTCTACCTGCCTCAATCTCTGCCCTCACATCCTGATACCAACTGTCCGCTAGAAGAACAACAAGAATCCGACTCCACCAATCCACTATAAGAGTCAACTCGGATATCTCATGCCTACATCTATTGAGTGCATCAGGTATGACATTCTCTTTTCCCTGAATATACTTCACCTCAAAGTCATACTCACAAAGAAACTCCATTCAATGCCTTTGTCTAGCGTTAAGGTTTGGTTGAGTGAAAATGTACTAAAGGCTCTTGTGATCACTATGTAGCTCAAATCTGTGCCCAAGAAGAAAGTGTCTCCATCTAGTCAACGCATGGACTACTGCCGCTAACTAAAGATCATGTGTGGGATAATTCAGTTCATGATCCTTAAGCTTATGTGACTCATAAGCTATAACTCAACCCTCCTGCATCAGGACTACTCCTAAGCCCTCCAAGGATGCATCTGTACATACTACAAAATCTCCTGAGTGATCAGGTATCACTAAAATCGCTACACTTGTCAACCTATCCTTAAGAACCTGAAAAGTCGACTCACATTGCTTTGAAGAGAAGTGAAAGGATGACCTATCCTGGAAAAGCTCTGAAAAAATCTCTTGTAATATCTTGCAAGCCCCATAAAACTATGAATCTCTGCCACATTCATAGGTCCAGGCCAATCTAGGATAGCTTGGATCTTTGAAGGATCCACTGATATACCCTCCCCCAAGATCACATGACCAAGATACTTGATCTCAGTCTTATAGAATTCATATTTCGACAAGTTGGCATAAAGTTGGTTATCTTGCAAACACTATAATACTTGTCACAAATGCTCCTCATGTTCCTCTACTATCCTAGAATATATCAATATATCATTTAGGAACACCAAGAAAAACCTATCTAAATAAGTGTGAAATACTCCATTCATTAGACTCATGAACACAAAAGGCGCATTCGTCAACCTGAATGTTACCACAGTGAACTCGTAGTGACCATACCGTATCTGAAATGTCATCTTATGGATATCTGAGTCAAAAATACGGAGCTGATGGTATCCCGACTTAAGGTCTATCTTCGAAAAGATGGTAGCACCCTTGACTTTGTCAAACAAGTCATCAATTTTGGGAAGTGGATAACGATTCTTGATCGTCACTTTGTTCAACTGTCGATAATCAATGCACAACTAAAGTGAATAGTCCTTCTTCTTCATGAAGATAATTGGTGCTCCCCATGGAGAAACACTAGGACAAATGAATCCCTTCTCTAACAACTCTTTCAACTCCTGAGTGGTCATACGGTAGGGAGCTCATGAAATAGGCTCTGATCCAGGTACTAAGTCAATCTTAAAGTCTATATCTCTCTGCGGTGGCATCCCTAGAATGTCATCTAGAAAGACATTCGAGAACTCCTGAAGAATAGGATGACTATCAAGAGATACCTTCTCCTCTCCATCTCCTAACCCCAAGTCCTCAATTGTAATAGCAAACAACTGACATCTATGCCGAACACATCTCCTCAACTACATAGTTGAGATAATCCTCAAAGATATCGGTCTTTGTACTCATATAATATCCACCTCACCACCAGATGCATTAATGCACCGAATCGACTTACGTCAACAATCAATAACTGCTCGGTGAGATTCTAACCAATCCATACCTATGGCAAAATCATAGGATCCCAATGGTATAACCCAAAGATCCAATGTAGTAAGGAGTGGTCCAGTCTCCAACCTAAAATCCTATACTATAGAATGTGATGCAACTTTCACACTAGAAGCTAATTTGACCTGCCACCTATTAGCTTGCCTTACGGCCCCCAGTCTGCAATTTGACACTACGAATGAAGAAATGAAGGAGTCTAATGCTCCTGAATCAAATAGAATGGTAACAGGGTTACCCAATAACATACCACAAGTATCAACCATGGTACCCTAGTGCTCTGTTTGATGGTTATCGACTACTGCGAACACATGATGGCCTCTGCCAGCATCCTCCACTATCGGCTCTGACACCGCTGGTCTCTACATGGATCCTGATGTGCCCTTGTTAGGATAGATCCTAGTAATATGGCCCTACTGACCACAAGAGAAGCAACTTGTGCCTCTACCATATCCTCTGCCTCCAGCTGGTGCACTAGACTGCTACGCACTACCTCCAAAAGTGGACTGGAAGCTTAGAGTTGAAACACTTCATGCTCCTCTAGTTTCTATCACCTTATCCCTGTTGGAAACCTTTTTGTTTCCCTTGAGATGTCTGCTACTGACTACCCTATGCTGATCCCTATTGTGTCTTAGGAGGCACAACCCCCTATGTCTGTCCCTCTCGAGCACTACTCCTAGCTCCAGAATCACTGCCAATAAGAACACCCGTATGGCCTCCCAATGCCATAGCCAAGTTCTCATCTACAAGCCATGCTTTCTCCACAGCTATCTCCATAGATTTGGGCTCAAAGACCCACACACCACCACTAATATGGGCATTTAAGCTCCCGATGAAATGTTGCACAAGCATCCCCTCATCATCTCCTATTCCTGCGAACTGTTTAAGTTCGTAGAAACGTCTCTCGTACTGATCCACAGTCAAGGATAACTTTCGTAGGGCATGGAACTCATCACCCCTGCGCTGACGCCAATGGTCAGAAAGAAAGCGAGCTCTGAACCGCTTAAGGAAAATCTCCTAGGACACCGAACTCATGTCAATGTGGATCTTCTGCTCCTCAAGTCTCCACAAAGTTTCCGCAAACACTTAGAGGTGCATAACAACGCACCGCGCTTTAGTATTACTATCAAAATGATGCATAGAAAAGCATTGATCAAGGCCTATCAACCAAGTCTCAGCCTCTAAACTGGTACCTACTCCATCAAACCGAGGTGGTTGTGATCGAATCAAATCCCTCATATAGGAAGATGCTAACATCTCTGACTGTGTTGTAACTATCCTCACACCAGGATTAACCTCTGGTATTGCCTATCTTAGACCTAAGAGTGCCAAATCCTCCTCAAGAGCTCTATGTGCAGCTTCGATCCCTGGAGGATCTAGCTATCCACCATCGCCTCTTGGGTCATTCTGAGAGGCCTGTTGTTTCTCCTACTCTGGTATATGCATAACATGAGGTGGAGAGTCATGTCGACTCCCTTCATGACTACCTATTCAGCCACGTCCTTGTCCTCTACCTCGTCCGTGTCTGGGAGGCATACTCCTACACAAACACATAAAGCTATTAGACAGGGTACACTTGAAAACCTACACAACTAAGCTTAATGGGTACATCATAATCCCAGAGCACCCAGTGTTTAAACCTGGATCTAATACCATGTGTAATGCCCCACCACACAACCCTAGAGGAAGTTTCAATTCACAATAAAAGCATACTATTTTTTTTTTTAAATAAAGTGAATTAAACATACATGTTCATCTACGATTGACAACATCCCCTAAGGCCACATAACCAAGATTGCAAAAACCCATACAACATACATCATTAAAACCATTGCATTTAATTACTCATGTAGAAGCATTAACTCAACATACAAAAACAACAAAATTTTCCAGAACAATTTTCATGCAATTCTATAGACCAGCTTTTTCCCTAAAACAATCCTCTCTATATTTCCAAATTTTTCTTTCCCAAAAAATATCCTTTCTAAAAAAAAAATCTTCACACCCGTGAAGAAACTTGCTTTTTTCTTTCCAATTCAAAATTATTTTCGTGAATAATCTTTCAACAACCTCTTAATTAATGTAACTCTAACATGCTAACAAAATTAAAATATCTTCTAACACCCAAATCTAATTTCCATTTAATTAATAATTCTAAATAATAATCTAATTTCAAATTGAAATTAATTTCCACCAAATGAAATAAAATCCAAAATGAAATTAAATTATTTTCTTTCTTTTAATTTTCTCAACATAAAATTTAATTAATTAATTTTAATTATTTAATAAACAAATTCAACCCATTGGATTAAATTAAATTAAATTAATTAATTCAAATATAAACTTCTATCCACAATAACAACTTTAATTAAATAATTAACAACATTATATAAAGCAATAATTCTAAATGTTTATTTCCATAATCATAACCCTTCAAACTTAAATAATATTAAAACAAGGCAATTAACGACTCAACAAACATGACTGATGACACACTATGGCTAGGGTGTAGACTTGAAACAAGTTACCTAGCTACTATCTCCCATTCAACTTAACCGTTGGATCGACACGCTCAAACCTGTGAAACTAGGTGGAGTCAATGTCATGTACTTGCAAACTTGAAAACAAGGTAACCAACATCATATATATATAAGTAGCATAAAATACACTCCGTGAAGAGGAAATCATGGAATCACAGAGCGCTCCCAAGTGAGTGATGTGATCCTGTCCCCTTCACCAATACACTTATCATAACTGACATTTCCATCACAATCCAATAATCTCATATGCAATCAACATGTTATATTAACTAGCACCATTACACCAATTAAAGCATGAAAAACTAATAGAACAAGAAACAAAACGAAGGGGTATTACAAATGCACTAGTACTTAAATTTCAATGAAAGAACAAGAAGTAGGTGTTTGTCTTATCACCCTAACCACAATAAAATTATAATATTTAAGATATAAATAGATGACTCATGTCCCAATGTGATGCATATGTTTTGTAACTTTTTTCCAAGTGAATAATTAATTATCATTTTTTTATTACAACTTTTTAAAAATATAAAAAATCGTATGTTTGACCACCTTAACTTGGTCAAAACTTTATGAAATTTATTTATTTTTAATCCTATAGTATGTGAAGCATAGAATGTGCCACATGTTTCAGATTAAAAAAATGTGATACCGTTTGAAAGCTATAGATATTTTTCAATTAGCCTATCAATCAGGACTTTAGTCGTAATTCAAATAGAAAATGAGTAATAATTATTTATTAAATTCAAAGTAAAGAATGATTTATATTGGTGGAAAGTTGAGAATCTCCTTTAAAAACCTTTTTTGTTTCATCAATTTTGGGTAAAATAAAGTTGTCAGTCACATGGGGCATCATATCACTTACATATTTCAACTTTTTGGCACATCATGATCCTACACATACCCAGAATGTATCTTGTTTGAATTTTTATATTAAAAATTTCGTTGGGTTGATTGAATCCGTTGCTACAACTTCAACTTCATAACTAGCTTTAGGAATAGGAACTGAAATTTCATATACCAATGAAGTTACAAACATTGTAATTGCAAAAAGGGCATGAAACAATGGATTAATGATGATAGTTTACAAAACTATTGAAGAAAAGGTGGTAAAATGCAAAAATATCAAAATAATAGAGGATTATATGAAAATGTTGGAGGTTGGTGTTGATAAAGAAATAAAGTAAATCGATAGTGATCTGCCTATTATTTTGTAACTTGTTGATATAGATGTTAGAACCTAATTAATGAAAATATTCATGTATGGAAATTATGAATTGTTACAAAGTAGATGGATGGTTAATTATAAATTCAAATAAGGGATTTTAAAAGTTTGCAAAATAGATTGTTGTCATCAGGTAATGTTATCCTAAATATATAAAAATAGATGAAAAAATTCAAGTTGTATTGGATGCCAAATGTTTAATAATAAGGATAACCTTAATAAAACTTAGATTTTAAAGGAAGAGTTCAATGATATATGCCATAAGAAAAGTTACTTAGTGGAGAATTTTTTTATTCTTGTTCCATTAATGAGAGAATAGATTAGTTGTGCAGAATTTTTGAAGAAAATCTCATTATATGAACATGAACATGTTTTGGATAATTGTATTCAAACTTGTATTTATTTTGTGGATTTAGATGGTCTAGATATATTGTGAAATATGGCATTAATAATTTTTAGTTATATAAGCAAAGAAAGTATAAAAATAAGACAAATAAATGTACAACACAATTTCCTTTTTTGTAGATTATTATTATATTTGTATGTGTAAGAGAAAAATAAAAATGGCTATTCACATCATTTGTATTTTACTTAAGTGACTTTGGATGGAGTCAACTTTTATATTCCTTGTTCTCAAACGATCCTATGAATAATTATGATTCAAGACTCATACATAAGGTGTTCTATCTTTTTGGGTTCTAATATTTGCTTCAATTGAGACTTTTTTTTAAGGTATGAAGAATAATTTTTTTCATTTATTTTGGTTTATTTGGGTGGAAACTTATGAACATGAAATGAATAGAGAAAAAATAAATTTTCTTGCATCTTTATCAGTTTTCATATTTCATATTTTTGAATGCTAAATTTATTTTCTTTCATTGTTTTTTCTAATTTAATTCACAAAATATTAATGGAGTCAACAAGTTTTTAAACCATTGACTCTTGGATAATGGTGAGGTATTCTTGTGTGGTCAATGAACATGTTTTCAAACATTGTAAATAATTATCAACTATAAGATAGAAAATTTCCGTCACTAGGGTTTAGGACCTAAGACAACAAACTTTCTATGTACTCCACATTCAAGAAAACCCTGGGGATCTCAACCTCAACTATGAAAAGAAGAGAGATCTTGCAATAGGGATATCCTAAGGTCTAATTATTAATTAAAGATGGGTTGACCACCAAGCTAGGGCGTGGAAAGATTAATGAAATGCAAGATCTAATGTTTAAACCTAGTGATGAATGAAACTTGAATGAATGACCAAAAAATGCATATAAATCAAAATAGAAGGTTGTAAAATCAGAAGTGTGCACCTGCAAACCTTTACAGGATTGAATGAGGACTACAAATACTTTAAATGTTAATTTTAATGTTGACAAGGACTCATATGCCAGTCTAGGTGATTTAGTCCCAAACTGGGTTTTCTACTCCAAAATTAGAATCTAATAGTGCTGATTCTAAATCTCTGAAAATGTTGAAAATTATTTGTATTGGGACTCATAAGCCCAAGGTGGTGTATCACTCCTATAATTCTTTTTTAGAGGATTAAGATCCAATTCTTCTCTCCAATCTCTTCTCTTTTTTCCACACTTTGTTTCTAGATCAAAAACCCAAATTTCAGACCTATAGATAACTTTTTGTGAAGATAATAACCTTCCAAATGAGGGGACAACTCCAAAAAAAACTCGAATCTTGTAACCTAATCTCCAAGGGATCTTCAAGCACCAAGACACCTATATTTGCAATCACACATGTAGAGAGAGAAAAACTTGTTGATTTGTTAGTAAATGGGGGTTTGTTTTAGTCAAACCCCTTTTCTAGGTAATTAAACCAAATGATGAGATAATGAAATAAGGAAATGAAACATGAAAAATGAATAATGATAGCTTGAATGGTGTCTTTTAAATATTCAATCAAAAATGGAGTGGCGATGAAGAATGTAGATCTTCATCTTGATAATAGGTGTAGAAAAATGATTGATGTTGGATCTTTAATGCTACATCACAATAATAGATCAACAACATGTTTGATGCTTGATAGCCTTGGAATGATAATGATCTTGAATTTTCGCAACAATTGATGAAGAATCTTCCATTGAATTCCTTCAAAATGATCTTGAATGCTCTCTTAATGATCTTGTAAAGTCTTGGAATGCTTAACTAATGATTTTTTAGGATAATAACATGAAGACTTAGTGAAATAATGATTTGAGACCTTTTATATATAGGAAATCCATATAATATCCTATTTTTTAGATCATCGGACCAACATTCATGAAATTTGAATTTAAAACCTAGATTTCTTGCTCAAAACCCAAAAAATGGAGCTCATATGCCACACTTGGCATATGGGTCTCACTTGGATGGGAATTATATGCCCAAGGTGGAGTATGGGTTGCATAGGTTCTTCTTACATAGAAAAAGTGTTGTGGTTTTAAGAAATTAAGTTTATTTATTGATATTATTAGGATTTTGATTGAAATATGTCTCAAGATGCACAATATAGGGTTTTAGGGACCTATTAATAATGATATTAAGGTCATAAATGAAAGAGGGCTCAAAATTCAATGTGAAACTATAAATAAATATATTTTACAACATCAAACTAAGTAAAATAGAGGTCTTTTTAGCTTAAAAGGGTCCTAAACCCAAAGTGAAAGTGTACAACACATTACAACACTAGATTAGGTCTATTAGTTTACAAGCCTCCTAAATTTAATGTGAGGGTGTAAATAAATACACTTTACAACACTAAATTATGGAAAATTTATGTTTATTTAGCTTAAAAAGGGCCCACGACCTAATGTGAATGTGTAAAACACATTAAAAGGTTAGATCAAGGTGATATTAAGTCCAATTTATCATTAGATATTCCTAAATCAAACAAGGAAAAGGCATACTTTTTATGTTGTTACATTTAACCCCCACTTTAGTGAGTGGATGAACTTGCTTCAAACTCACACTAAAGTAGACATTCAAGAGGGGTCCAAGTGTACCGATGGAGATGAAATAGGATAACAAAGATTGTAGGAGGTGGTCAAGCCCTCAAGATACAAGATCCTACATCAAATCGACATAAGCACAAAGGGACACACCCATGGTTTAAGATTTGGAACAAAATATGATACACAATTATTTAATGCCAAAGACATGAAGACAAAAGGAAAAGAAAGAAAAGTTAGATCAAGCTTCAAAAAAATTTCCAACATGATGTGGATCAAATCTAGGATGTTTTGACTGAAAATGCACGCTCGCTCTGAGGCAATTGAACTTTAGGTTTCCTGTAGGGTGAGAATCCAAAGGTATGACTTACAAGTGGAACACAGTTTCAACTATGCAAACCAAGTGCATGCTCACAAGGGCTAGTGGAACCTTAGGGCATCCACTAGGTGATCCCCCAAGCAAGTGGCTATGGGAACGTCATGCCTAATTTCAACTCCCATACGCTAACCATAACAAAAGCTATACCTCTTGATAACTTTAATAATGTGCTATATAATAATGATCTTCGAGCTTCATGAGATAAGAAAAACTTCATATGCCTAGAGGTCATGAACAAACAATGAAATTCAAACTCCATGAGGCAAGAAAAACTTAGTATGCTTGGTACTCATGAACAAACAAGATGACACCATAGAAAACAAAGTGTATTATGCAAGGTGGCCATATAATCGATGTTGTAAACACGAAATAGTGTAAGGTATGCTTAAAGGGATTTTTTTAGTTCATGTAAGGTATATTCTTAGGGAACATTGTCCTTAATATCTCCAAAATAGGATAAATCAAAGAAATATCACACTCTTGGAGGAAATCAAGCCTATTGAAACCACCAAGAAAAGGACACATTGCAAGAATAAAGAAAACCATGCAGTGAAACATGAGTGTTGATGTATGGCCCCACTTTAAAGTAGTTGCTAACACCGTTTTTGTGATAAATTTAAATAAAGTAGAAGAAGACATGAGAGGTTATTCAAAAATCCACATGCCAAATCATATGTTTCCAACAAGCCATGTCATGAAAATGGGTTCCCCCCAAAAGGTAGTATGTCACGTGTGATCCCACTTAAGGTATGCCATCCACATTCCAAGCTTTCTCTTATGCATAAATGAAAGGTGATCAACTATCCAAAAGGGACAATGACAAGTGACATACAAGGACACGAATACCTACCGCCTTTCTCCCACTTAGTCTAGGACAAGGGTGAGCCGAACAGGAAGAAAATAAGTTTCAATTAGAGGAATTAGGTGCTTCAACACAAGGAAGAGCACCACAGTCCCTAAGATTTTAAATTTTTCTACTCAAATCCTTACATTCATTAGTAGAATGACCATGAAATCTATGATATGAACAAAATGAAGTCTTATACTAGAATTTATTTTGTGTTCTTGGAGGATTTTTGACAAGATACCCTCTTGATATATAGTAGAGGATGTTCCTTCATTTTTTGACAAAGATATTTCTTGCTTAGCATTAGGTGTCATACTTACACAAGACATTCTAGATTGTGATTTTTTGTTCTCTCCTTGCATGAGGGTGTAAAATAGATATCGAATTTGAATCATTAGTTTTTTGTGTGATGACATTGACATTAAGGAAAGATTTCTTTGTTTCTTCCATTTGTTTCAAAGGATAACAATCAAGACCACTAGTGCCTATTAGTTTGGGATGAGCTAATGTTAAGGTTGGATTAGAAGGATTTTTTGTAATAGTGTTGATATTAATTGAAGGCTTGTTTGTTTTTTTCAAGGGACAATAACCAAGACCACTAGTCTTTTCTTGTGTGTTAGGATCTATATAGACACAAATACCTTGTTCTCTAGAACCACATCCTTTTTCTACTATATCTGAGTTGTTTCATGAGTTCATAACCTTTTCCATACATCTTTTTCATTTCTTTTGGAGTCAGTGGTCATTTATAATCAGCTTCATCATAGTTTTTTGTGTAATTTTCTTGATTTTCTAAAGTGTTTGAGGTGGATTCTTTCAAAGGGTCTTCCAAATTTTGTGTTGGAATTAATTCTTTTTCTTTTCCCTTTTCAGACTCTTTGTTTATGATATTTTATTCTCCCATGAATGTTGGCTCAAAATATAAGGAACCCTAATCATCTTCTAATATCTTCATGACTTCCTTAATGCATTTTTCTTTTTCTAGCACAAATTCTACTTGTGTAGTTACTATTAACGTTTTTAAAGGATTTTTCTTAAACAATTTTTTGGATCAGGGTTAGCTTTGAGTGTGTACACTTTGTTGTTGTAGACATACTTCATTATATGATGAAGATTAGAAGGTACCTCATTCATTGCATGAATCCATGGTCTACCTAAAAGGATATTATATGAAAGATCATGAGGCATAAAATGGATCAATGTCTCTAATGTGGCCTTCCAAGCTATAGTAGGCAAAGTGATCACACCAAGTGGTTATTTTCCTACATTGTCAAATCCCTTAATAGATAAAGAGTTAGTTTGAATTATTTATTTATACACACCAAGCCTATCCAAAAGGGTCACACAATACACATTAAGGGTTGAACCATTGTCAAAAAGGGTTCACTTTATCCTTGTCCTATATCGAGATATTATTATGAAAGCTTCATTTTTTCTGCACTTCCAAAGGAGGGAGCTCACTTTGGTGAAAAATAATTTCAGAATTTATTCCTTGAATCAGGGTTGCTATGTCATTCGGTTGCACATTAGAAGGGGTAGGAACTTATTATAAAGTGGTCTGAATTATGCTATGATAGTGAGGGGAGGCTTGAATAAGGTCCCACAATGATATATTAGTAGGAGTACTCTTTATTTGTTCGACAAGATCATACTCCTTTCCATGAGGAGGACTTGGTAAGATAGGGTTAGGTAGGATTGGACTAGGAAATGGGAGGTATTTTGAAGTGTTTTTATTGGTTGCATATTATTTATAGTTTTATATGTATGAGCAATGGTATTATGACTCAATTTCTACAAAACAATAGTCTTAGGTGGGTAAAGGATACATTCAAGATTGGTTTAAATTTGTAGTTGTTGTGAGGGTGGGTAAAGAATTAGAGCATTCTTAGGATGTCACACAAGGTATGTAGGAGGTTCAATAGTTAAGGTGGACTTAATGGACACTTGTACATTTATAACCTCAGTAGTCTTCATTTGATGTATTTCTAATAAAGGGAAATATAATATCATCTTTTCACCATAATCCAAGGAAGTCGCATCACTATTATTGTCATTTTCTTGCACCATGATATCCTCCCTAGGAGAAGATCTTTTAGGAGAACTAAAAACCAAATGTCCTTAAAATTCAAGGATTGGTTCTTCCAAAATGACTTCATCAGAAGTAAGGGAATGATCAATGGTTGAATTGTCTTGTTTATCAATGATGTTATTCTCTTGTTTAATATTGTTTTTCCTAGGGGAAGAGAGACACATAAGATTCTCATGAATTTTATTGGTTTTATTTTATATCTTCAAAGCATCTTCCTCACAAATATGAGAGATACTAGGAGAAGAATACATGTAATTTTCATGATTGTCCATATTTTTGTTCCTTTGTCACGTAATGTCTTCCAAAATAGGGTAGTTAGGGGAAGGAAGATGAAGAGGGTTGTTATAAACCTTAAATATTTTATTATCTAACACCATCATATCCTAATCATTTACAACATTATCATAAGAGGGGAAGATGTTGCAAGGCGAATGTAGACTAGTTGAAGTTTCAATGGTCTCTTGTTGTGTTATGTTATCATCATGATTACCTATGGTTGTTTCTTCTCGTTCATCAATGTCTTGTCCACTAAGAGAGGTAAGAGGAGAGAAACAACTAGGACTTTCAAAACTCTTATTGATTCATTCTTCTAACACCAAAATATATTCTTCTCAAAAAAGAGGGATATAAGGAGAAGAACAAATATGATCTTTAGGATTTTTGAAGGTTGTATTCTCTTTCACTAAAACACTCACACAGGAAGGGGCTATGATATTTTTCTTAGTATGCCTAGATAGGTAAGATACTAACATTGTTTGACCAAGAATGAAAAGTACTTATAACCATCTCATGCAATGCTTCAATAATGTAAATAATGTATATCCAAAGATGAACAATGCTTTTATCCAATGTATGTAAATCCTTAAGAACGCAAACAATTTGTATCCAAAAATGAAAGGAACATTTATCAAACTTATGCAAATATTTATGAATGTAAATATTGTGTATGAAAAACTGAAAAGTAATTTTATCTATATGATGCAAATTTTTGGAAATGTGAACATTTTCAGATCTAATGTTTTTTGCTATTAAAATGATTTCAAAAATGACTACCCTAAATTGATGTTTTTGACCTAGATGCATAAAACAGAAGTTACCAAAACTTTCTAGATTGATAATATATGTTACCAACAAGCTTAGGAAGCAAAAAATTGAGGTAGTTAATACAATAAAATGCAGTTTAAAATCTAGATTGGGACTAAATCACCTAGAGTGGCATATGAGTCCTTGTTCAGTTTTTTTCCACAATTTCCAAGAAATTTAAAGTGTTTTTATGCTTTCTGGAATGGATGATGTTTGAACTAAATGAAAATACATACTTCAGATGATTTTTGGTGATGCAAGATGCACAAAAATAAATGCAACCTATATGCACTTTCAGTAATGCAAGATTTTGAAACCCTAGAAGCAAATTAACTAGTGCAAATCCTCATGCAAAGTTAATGCAAACAAGATCTAGGATTATGATGCACTCCAAAAAGGAGAATGGAATGTTCTAAATAAAATTTCACCAAAATGTAATAAAATTGTTGTTTTTAGGTTTAAGGACCTAAGACAACAAACTTTCTATACTCAAGAATCAAGGAAATCTTAGGGATCTCAACCTCAAGTATGCAATGGAGAGAGAGATATTGTAATTGGGATATCCTAGGGTCTAATTATGAATTAAAGAGGGGTTCACAACCAAGCTATGGCTCAGAAAGATTAATGAAATACAAGGTCTAATGTTTAAACCTAGTGATGCATGAAACTTCAATGAATGACCTAGAAATGCATATAAATCATAACATAAGGCTATAAAATTAGAAGTGTGCACATGGAAACCTGTAGATGCTTGAATGAGGATAGGAAATTTTTGAAAATTTGATTTTAATGCTAACTGGGACTCATACGCTACTATGGTGATTTAGTCCTAGATTGGGTTTTCTGCACCAAAACTAGAATCTGACAGTGTTGATTCTAAATCTCCAAAAACCTTGAAAATTGGTTGTACTAGGACTTATACACCAAAGGTGGTGTATCAGTCCCAGTGTTATTTTTTAGAGGATTAAAATATGATTCTTCTCTCCAATCTATTCCCATTTTGCCACACTTTGTTTCTGCATCTAAAACCTCGATTTCAGACCTATAGATTACTTTTTGTGAAGATAACAACCTTACAAATGAGGGGACAACTCCAAAAACTTTCTCCAAGCTTGTAACTTAATCTCCAATGGATATTTAGGCTCCAAGACACCTAGATCTACAATCAAAAATATAGAGAGAGAAAAACTTGTTGATTTATTAGTAAATGGGGGTTTTCCTTGGTCAAACCCCTTTTAGGTAATTAAACCAAATGATGAGATAATGAAATAAGGATATGAAACATGAAGCATGGAAGTTGAAAAATGAATAATGATACCTTTAATTATGTCTTGTAAATATGCAATCTATCATGAAGTGGCAATGAAGCATGTAGATCTTGATCATGATAATAGGTGCAGAACAATGCTTGATCTTGGATATTCAATGCTACATCACAATAATAGCTCAACATCATGCTTGATGCTTGATAACCTTGGAATTATAATGATCTCGAATGCTCTCTTAATGATCTTGTAAAGTCTTGGAATGCTTAGCTCTTGATTGCTTAGGATAGTAACATGAAGAGTTAGTGAAAAAATGATATGAGACCTCTTTTATATAGTAAATCCCTCTAATGTCCCATTTATTAGATCCCACAGGCCGATATTCATGAAATTTCAAATTAAAACCCAGATATCTCACTCAAAATAGGCTCTTTTAGAGGCGTCCCATCCATAGATTACAATCCATGGGCACTAGAACCATACACAAATATGAAAATGTAAGGGCCTAACCAATTAGGATTGAAATTTCCCTTTCAATCAGGTGGTGTATTTACATTTCTCTAATTCTTGTAGAGAAATAGGTCACCTACCTTGAAATACCTAGGAAGAACACTAAGCTTTAAGGTGTTCAAGGACTTGTAATTGGCCCTTATCGAGCATCTCAAGTTGATGTAAATGATTAGATTAGTAAGTTGTTTCATTGGTTAACCCTTTAAGGGAAACCCACAAAGATGGAATTTCCAGATCTAAAGGCATGATAGCTTTAGCACCATACACAAGGTTGTAAGGTGGTGTTCCCATCACTGAATAAACACTCATGTGATATGCCCACAAAGTGTATGTAAATTGAATATGAAAATCCTTACCATGTTTATTTACTATTTTCTAAAGAATGAGCTCAAGGATCTTGCTAGAGGGTTCTACCTCGCCATTGGATTGAGAATAGTAGGTGTAGAAAATCTATGTTGAATATGAAATTTCTCTAGAAACTACTTCACTTCCTTATTCTTAAATGGTGTGTCATTATCAAAAACAAAGGTGGAAGGAAATCTAAAGTGAGCAATGATGTTATTTAGAAGAAAGCTATAGATAGCTTCAATGCTTCAACTCATTTTGTGATGTACTAAGTAGTAGTAATGATAAAGAAATGTCCTTTAGGGGAAGAAGGTGATATTTTCTCGATAATATCCAACCCCTATTTTGTGAATAGCCAAGGAGAGGTTTGTGTAGACATGGAAAATGTACAATTTTGTTTTGGCACACTTGATCCTGATTACTAACGACATTTCTTCCTGAATCACACTCCCAACTTTTCATCATCTTCTGTCTCTTAATTTAATAAATCATTATATATTTGATTAAGTCTTTCACCTCCATTGATTAAATTAATCAATTTAATTTAATTAACCTTATATTTTTGTTTAATTAAATAAATCATTTCATTCGATTAAAATCTCTAAAGTCATGTTATTAAATTAAATAAATTAAACCTTATTTGATTTAATCTAACATATTCCTCCTTAGTTAAATAAATGAAAATCATTTATTTAATTAATCATTTCCTCTCAATTTTGATTTAAATCAATTCATCAATTTAAGTCAAAATTGTCAAATCATCTAATCTCTCATTAAATTGATCAAATCTTGATTAATTTAATCTCAATCACTAAAATACTCTAGAGAATGAAACTTGCACAATAAATCAATTACTTTGATTTATTAAACTGCCTATTTTCTCTTAGCATGGAATAAAAGGGGAATATTCCCTCAAATTTGAATTCAAATTCAAATGGGCTTGGTCCTTCCAACAAGGCATTTAATGACTCTTACATGTCCTTTGCATTGAGCCAAGTGACATTAAATCTATTTCCCTTCCCTCTAAACATGTCACATTCAAATTTCAAATTTGAATCTCATAGTATTTATCATGCACATGGACCAAAATGTGCTCATTCCTCAACCATTCACATCTTGACAAGTGGCACTTGGCCATTGGATGTTGAATGATCTTGTATTTCTCAATTCCACTCTCTCTTCCATTTTGGAAGTCTATAAATGAGAGACTCTTCCTCTCATTCTATCATCCACAACTTTAGTAAACTTACTCTACTCAACTTCATCCTCAATGCAAGATCTTAGCTAGGTTATTGCAGGTTTTCTCAAGAACTCATCTTGTTCTTCATCAACAAAGTGGATCAAATCTCCATCATCAACATTTGCAACAAAGGAGTTGGGAAAGGGCCAATTTTGACACTTCAATTGGCACCAATTCCCCCATGGGATTGATAGTTGTTCATTAAAATAAGATTTATTTACTTTCATTTGTATTGTTCTTCATTTTTCTTCCTATATTAATGTTTCAATCTAATTTCATGGGGAATCCTTGTTTCACCTTGCATATTGATCTAATATTATGTTTGTTTGTTGCTTATGTATAGGTATGAAATTAGGGGTTCATAGTATGATTTTACAATTTTTGAGGAGCATGAATAAGACAACTATGATGTTGACATTAAGGACATTTCTTAACAAAATCAAAGGAATCTTTTTCCATTGTTTTCCAAAATTATCCCATATGAATCAATTTTTGTACCAAGGATTTATCAACAAAATTTCCACCCCTAGAACCCAAATGGGCTTCCTTAAGGATAAGGGGTATTTTTGCTTTAGTGACACATTGAAGAAGTAAACCATTATAAGACTTTCGGTAAAGAACATCCAATAGGACAACATATTGGACTAAAAGTCTTCGTATCTGATTATGATCATTCTTCATCACATCATCAGGAAAATTTCCAGTCGTTAGATAGTTGTAGATGTCAATGTACCATTCTCTTGAGTCTACATGAGAACACATGAGAGCATTGGATTTTGGTTGTTTGGAAATGAAAAGAGAGTGAAGAATATGGACCAAAAAGTGGTATTCTTTCGTATCCTTATCCGAAGGTACCAGGGAGGTAGTGCTCATGCTAGAATCAACATGCCAGTTTTCTATCCTAGGGACACTATCTATTATGAAATATGAGAACTAATCAGGTAAGGAAAAAGTGAGGTCTCGATACTGAGACAACTTACTTTGCTTATCTTGATAAGTTCCTATAATCCTATTCACAATAAGCTTAGAGTCATCATGTATATGGAGATGCTTTATGTTTAATTCTATTGTGACATGCAAGCTGATAATAAGGGATTCATAGTAGCGATGTTATTGGTGCAAGTAACCACTAGTCAAAAGGAGAGAGGGATCAGATTGCCTTTATGTGAGATTAGAACTACACCTAGTTTAGAGCTAGTCTGACATCTCGATCCATTGAAATACATCTCCCATACAAGATCACAATTCATTACAAAAATATCCTCATTGGGAAACAAGTTCAAAATAGGGAAAGAGTGACATGAGGGAGCATTTGCTAGTTGATCGACAACTGCTTGAACTTTTATTGAATTCTAAGTTATGAATTTTATGTCAAATCATAAAGAAACATTACCCACTTCACTAACCTTCCAGCAAGATCAACACTAGAGAATAAGTGCTTCAAAAGATCACTTTTCACAATAACATGTGTCTCAACATGAAGAAGATAACATCTTAACTTTTGCATTCCAAAGACATGAGTAAAGCATTGTTTCTCCATGGAGGAATAACAAGTTTCATAATTGACAAGGACGTGACTAATCTAGTAGACTGCTCTTTCTCTCTCTTCATTGTCATACCCAGTAAGCAAGGCTACCAAAGCATATGGTAATGTGGCAAGGTAAAGAAAAAAGGGCCTATCTTTCATAGATAACATTAATACAGTAGGATTGGCTAGATAAGATTTTAGTGAATCAAAAGCTTTTTGGTACTCCTCATCCCATATAAAGTGAACATATTTTTTTAATAAATGAGTAATGGAAATAGTGTGATCAGCCAACTGAGATATAAATCTACAAATTTCCCGAATCATCCCTTGTAACTCTACAATTCAAAAATATTCCTAGGTTGAGGCATGTTAATAATTGGATCGATTTTATTTGTGTCGACTTCGATTCCATGATGAGAAACTATGAATCAATTTTTTTTCCCCGTGTCTACACTGAAGACACACTTAAGAGGATTGAGCCTCATCTTATATACTTGAAGCATTTCAAAGATAAGATGAAGATTCCCTATGCGATCTTGACGAGCTATCGACTTTTCCAAGATGTCATCAGCATAGTCTTCTAGGATTTTATGAATGAAATCATTAAAGATTAAGGTCATTGCCTATTGGTAAGTCACATCTACATTCTTTAACCCAAATGGTATGACCACATAAAAAAAGTTTCCCCACGGGGTAGTAAAAGTTGTCTTATACTAATATTTCGGGTTAATAAAAATCTGGTTATAGCCCGAGAAGCTATCCATGAAGGATAATAAGGAATGGACTATAGTCGAGTCTACAATCATATCAATATTAGGAAATGGAAAATAATCCTTAAGAGAATCCTTATTGAGGCCATGAAGGTCAATGCATATTTATATATGTCTATTGGGTTTACTAATGGCAACAATATTTGAAATCTAAGGCGAATAGTCGATCGGATGGATAAAGCCTACTTTTTATAGCTTTTGTATCTTAGTCTTAACCAACAAAGCAACCTTGGGATTGATCTTTTAAATTTTTTACTTAATAGTCTTGCCATCAACACACAAAACAATATTTTGAACCACTATAGACTAATCAATATTAGGCTTGTTCTCATATGACCAAGCAAATATATTAGGATGAGAATGTAAAAGGTTGGAGTCTTCCTTAGCTTCCTGAGAAGAAAGACACTTCCTGATCTTAATCATCTTTTCAGGAGATTTAGGGTCCATGAAAAATTTAGTGGTATCCCCCTTAAGGAGAGGACTATAGTCTTCAAGATGAGATATCGAGACACCATCATCAACGTTAGATAGAGGAGCCTCCTCATCCATATTCAAAACAAATTCTCTAGAGTATGCTTGCTTATTCAAGTGATATGAGAATCATTGCTTATGGTGAAAGAAAGGTAAGTGGAAATAGGCGTGCACCTAAGAATTCTTCAAGTTCTTCTTCCAAGGAAAAGACATCTAGAGGAACTTCATTAGGTTCTACTTTTCCCTCTATCAGTTAAGGGTGAACTAAGTTGAGAGGTTCAATCGAAATCATGTTAACACTCCACCATGGTTTTTGTCTATATTTCTCAATAGAGAATCCCAAACCCAAATGATGCTTGTTAGGCTTAAATTTCATAGGGAATTGAATTCCTTGTTGAATACAACTAAGACCTTTATGCCCATAACCATAATTAGAAACAAGCTTATATCTAAGGCCATAACGTGTTTTTAAAGCCTTAAAAGAAGGTGGTTCCATGTAGAGAGCATCGTTCCACCAATGAGTGTCAAACATGTCTACAAGATCAAAACCATCCCTCTCATTAGAATTCCAAATGTCAACCTCCCCAATAGAATCTCAACCATCCTTGTTATCGGGGGAAGAGTTGGGTTCCTGGGTAGGATCAGCACTTCCCTCCTTACTAAGAATTTGATCAACTTCCTTAGCAAAGGTATTTGAAGTTATTGGAAGATCGAGGTGGATGGGATTCACTTTTTATTCTCCAAATTTAGAGAATTATAAGGATCCCTAATTATCACTAAGAAATGCATTTTATTTAGAAAGAGTAGATGCAGAAGACATAGGACTTTCTACTTTAGGTTTTTCCTTTTAATTGACATTCACTTTTAGGAAAATCTCCACATATGGTATTTCGAGGAAAATTTCATTGCATCAAAGGTTAGAGATGAATGGAAACCACCATGGCTTGACCAACAGCTGCCAACTCACAAAGGTGAAGAACTTCAAGGTCAGACTTGATTGTGACCACTTGATTTTTTGCTACTATAGACATGGAAAATTGACCGACAAACTTGATCCTGATTACTAACATTGTTTCAACCCAAATCACCTTCTCAGATTATCATCACCTTTCATCTCTTAATTGAATAAATAATTATTTATCTAATTAAGTCATTCTTCCCTATTGATTAAATTAATAAATTCAATTTAATTAACCCTACATCTCTATTTAATTAAATAATTATTTTTATTTGATAAAATCCTTAGGGTCACCTTATTAAATTAAATAAATTAAACTTTGTTTAATTTAATAGCATCATCTCTCTTTAGTTAAATACAGAAAATCCTTTATTTAATTAAACCTAAATCATTTTCCTCTCATCTTGATTTAAATCAACCCATAAATCTAAGTCAAAATGGTCACATCGCCTAAGCCCTCATTAAATTAATTAACATATGATTAATTTAATTCTAATCCATGTCACATCCTCTAGATAATGGAACTTACACAATAAATCATTTATTTTGATTTATTAAATCCTTATTTTCTCTCAACATGGCGTAAAAGAAGAATATTCTTCCAAATTTGAAAATCCCTCCAAAAGGGATGGGTACTTCCAACAAGGAATTTAATGCCTCTTAGATGTCCTTGGCCTTGAGCCAATCGACATTAACTCCATTTCCCTTCCCTCTAAACACGTCACTTTCAAATTTGAAATTTGAATCTCATAGCATTTATCATGCACATTGACCAAAATGTGCTCATTCCTCCTCCAATCACATGTGGACAAGTGGCCTTCTCTCATTGGTTGGTAATTTTTCCCACATTCACCCAAATCCTCCAATCTTCCATTCTTCAAATCTATAAATAGAGGCCTCCTCTATTGCAATATCATCCACAATCCAAGCAAGTCTACTATACTTCATTTCATCCACAATTTGAGAGTAAATTCATTATCTTCACATTGAGAACAACTTCACATATTTTCTTGAGCATTTGCCATCACCATAACTAGGTTATTGCAAGTTTTTGTCAAGAAATCATCTTGTTCTTCATCAACAAAGAGGATCAATCTCCATCAAATCATCAAAGCTTACAAAGGAGTTGGGAAAAGGCCAATTTCTACAGATAATTGGCACCAATTCCCCCATGGGATTAAGTGTTTGCATTACTTGAATAATATTTAACTTAGTTTCTTGTTTTACTCTTCATTTTATTTTCTATTTTGAGTATTGTAGATGGATTTCATGGGGAACCCTTCTTCTAACTTGCATTTCAATCTAATAATGTGCTTGTTTTCCATGTTTGTGCAGGTCTAATATTGGGGTTCACATTTTGGCACTAGAAGGAGGGCGAACTTGAAGACTCTAACATGTGTTTTGGTAAAATTTTGTTGTTTTCTATCTTCCAAGGTCAAACAACATTGTTGGAGGTCAAACAATGCCGCTCGAGGACATTCCAACACATTTGTGGTCTTTGTTTTTTCAAATAGAGCCGCCAATTTCACTAGAGCGCCACTTGAAACCTCAAACAGAGCTGCATTTGCAAATAGCAACACTACAAATGGCACTGCCTTTGATTTCTTGTCTTTGCACTCAATCTTAAAATGATCATAGCTTAGTCATTTTTTGGTCTTTTTTGGAGCTTTTATTTTTGAAATGGGGTAGAATTTCATAAGCTATCGAATGGTGTAGGTGTTTCTCAACTTTGATAGAGTTAAAATTTTAAAAGTTTCACCTAATCTCAAAACACCATGAAACTTGGTCTAAGTTTTAGGGTTTTTATGATTAATGATTCATCTAACCCTTATATCTTCTTATATCTTGATCTCATATAAAATTTTCAGCACTTTTTCAGGTTAGGAAATAAAAAAGGGGAGGAGGAAACAAAAACAAAGGTACTTATGACATCATTTCTCTATTGTATCAAGTGTCTTAAGACACTCTTGGAAGCAACTATAATTCCAAGTTTATGAATTTTATCCCTTCATGCTTTTAGGACACACTAAATTTATTTTGGGCTCTAAAAAGAACACTACAAAAGCTTTCAATTTTTGCAACAAAGGGTTAAAAATAACTTATGCAAACTTACTAGATTTTGTTTAAGGTTAACAATAGAACAAAAAAACTTTCATCTTTCTTTTTGGTGCACTAAAAAGAATCATATCATTGCTTTTTGGACTTAAAATGAACAAGTGTCTCTTTGTTTTGTAGTTACTTACCCAAAGTAATATCATCTCAAAGGATGTATGCACTTCTCACATGCTTTATAGCAATCTTAAGAACCAAAAGTTTTTTTTGGTGATCTTAAGTTGTGGAAGTGATTTCCTTCACATTTCATTTGGGATTAAAAATTGAACCAATCTTGCAAGTGTGAGTGTGGCATATTGTGAGTGTTCTCCCTTTATTTTTAACGAAGGTCGATTGAACTACGGGATATGCTTGCTCTCTTTTTTTTTATCTTAGAGGGTTTTCTTAGTGGGAAAAATTAATTACCCTAGGGAACGATCCAACTAGTAACATGCTAAAGCCAAGTGAATTCTAGCCAATATATAAGTGTGGTCTCTCAAGGAAAGTTCAAGAATCATGAGGATCATTCCTACAAGAAGGGAAGCAATGGTCTCTTTCCGCATGGATGGTCCCCCATGAACATAATGCCTGCATTAAAACCCTTGTGTAGAAAGGCCAAAAATCCTTTACTATTTGTTGGTGAAAAAGGTCATGTCCTTTGAAGCTACCCCACATAACATGTGGTTCTGTTGTAGAGATGAAAAGTATGCCATGGGACTTTCATGGGTACTGATGCTTGGCTGACCCGAGAAGCGAGTGCACACTAAGGGGGATCCTGTGTGGTCAAGCCAAGCATTTAATCATCCACACTGAATATGCGTAGCTGGATTTATCCAAGTGAGAATCCAACAAATACTGTCTTTTCATCCTAGGATTGTACATGTTCTTGGAATTAAAAAGACATTGCTTTGATCAAAAATATTTGAAAACAAACATTCAGAAGGACCCTCAAAATTTCAAACCCTTTGGGAAAGAAAATACCTTTGATGAATTCAAGTGCTCATTCTTGTCCTACGGATTTCATCCTTAGAGGCTTCTAATTATTTTGATTTACATCTTAATTTTCTCCCACTAAATTCAACATTAGGGAACTATTGCCTTGAATTCCTTGATTTCCAAATAAGGAACCTTGTGGGATGAAAATAAATTGAGACATTAGACATTTAGTTTGAAAATCTACTCAAGAAGTGGATGTGGTAAAAATCAGGTCATTAACCAAGATAAAATCAATTGAACCCCACACATGTGTGTTGGTTTATCTTTTGTCTTATAGTCTTTTGAGAAAACATTGATCTTTTGGTTTGCAGTACTCTTAGGGAAAAGCATGTTCTTCAAAACCTTGGTCTTGTAAACTGTGGATGCTAAATCTGCAAATTGGTTAGTCAACATGATAAAAACAATGTAACAGAAATACACATCCTTATGAGATATTGCATCAAGTTAAATATGCTATATGAGACATTTAAACCACAAAACCAAATGAAGCATATAAAACTTAAATACAAAGCTATCCCATATTGGATTGGTGCAACTTAGTGGTGTAGGAAGTTGCCCTTTCCCAATCCTTGATAAGCAAGATTGCTAAATCATGAGCAAGATTAGTTCTCAAAATCAGAGAGTAACCTTGCAAATGAGAATGAGTTGTTGCTAAGAAAATGGTGTTGTGAAGAGCAAGATTGATTCTCAAATGAAGAGAGTAACCTTGCAATGAGAAAGTGTGTTGTTTTTGTTGTGGATGATTTGTGTTGAAATTCTTTGCATTTTATAGATTCAAGATTAGGAAGAGTGATAGATTTGGATGAATGTGGGATCATTCATGAGCCAATGACAAGATGCCACTTGTCAAAGTGTGAGAGGGTGAGGAATGTGCAAGTCTTGGCCAATGTGCCAATTTGAAATTCAAATTTGGATGAAATGACATGTTTAGGGGGGATGAAAGGTGCAATAAATGCCATGTTTGACTTGTGCAAATAGCATTTAAAACCTTGTTGGAAGGGACAAGTCCCTTTTTGGGGGAAGATTCAAATTGGAAGAATATTCCATTTTGATTCCATTTTGAATGTAATTAGAGGAAATAATAAATCAAATAAATGATTTATTGGTGCAAGTGGGTGGGTTAGTTAGGAGTTTGGATTTGACTCTAGTTGAGTCAAAAGCTAGAGAATGGTAATTATGATTAGAAGTTAATTAATGTAGATTAATTAACTTGGATGATATTAGGAGGTGACATTTGATTAAATCAGTTTGATTTATTAAATCAAATGAGAAGAACATAAGGATTAAATAATTTGATTTATTTAATGAACCTTACGAAATTAATCAATAAATTGTCTTAATTGATTAATAGGAGAATTTGATGCACGATGTTAGTTTTGCATGTCTACATTTTGCCCCTCTTTGGAACAATGTACTCATTGCATTGGTTCAAAGAATGATTCTGTCGACATTGAAATTAAAAAAATTCTAATTTTTCAGATGCCTCAACGAAAAGAAGTATGTTAGTACATTGCCCCCTCGAGAGATCGAGCGAGAAATTAGATTTGAGGTCGACCTCGCGACAAAGAGGTTCAAAATGAATGTATGGATGATAGTGATGATGTAAATGAGATGTTTGGAAGATGCTTAAAAAAAAAATCTATATTATTTTAAACATGTTAAATGATAATGCAATGCATGTGAGATGGATGAGATGGATGATGTTGTCTTATGATGATATGACATGATTATGCAAGATGAGAAGATGAATGCAGCATGGATGCAAGATGGATGCATTGTTAGCGTGAAAGAGGATAGAATAATGAGATGGATCAACCCTTGAATCCAAGAAGAATACGGAAGTTCAAAAATCCAACTTTATTAGAAATGATGATGAATAATGATGATGTATTGCTTATCCAAGGATGGGAAAAGAGCATACCTTTCTTTATGTTTGATAACACACATAGGTGCGATGCATCAAGGTATTAAGAACCAGGATGGCGTTGCGCCTAGTGTGATGGACTTTGACTCGAAAATCAGATAGGAGTGCTCTTGTTCACACTTGACATACGAAAACCTTGCTAGGACGGACCCAACAAAGCAAGTATTTGCCAAGTTATTTTACAAGAACATCCAACAAGCACAGCAGATAAAAAGATAATGATTATTGCCCCATTCCTTTCTCTCTAAACCTGTTTTGTTTAGGCATCATCAAGAGGTCCTTGGAATGAGCGCAAAATAAGATAAGTCAAAAAGACCAAATAAAATAAACAAACAAGTTAATGTTCATCGTACTGCTAGCCAAGGCTAAACTATTGTGGGGTACCTGATGCTTATGTCCATCACAGGAAAGCTTCATCCTAGGACATGTAGTGATCAGGGTTTTGGTGAGACTGATTGGGTGATAAGCTATTGATACTCCGAGTTGACCAACTTGCTGACTTACTGACTTAGACTTGAGACTTTGACGATTAAGTGTTCACTTTGGAACCTGCTAGACTTGCTTCTGACTGACTCACCAAAGGGTGAAGACAATGATTGATTTATTATGAGCGGTGACAATCACGGGTGAAAGAGAAATGAAATGGATGCACCATTTTGGGTTTTTCAGATATTTTGAGGCTGTTTTTGGTATTTTCACATTTTTCAATGTTTTTGGTATTTTCAACATTTATGAATGTTTTTGAATTTTGTGTCTCGGGGACCAATCAAAGATGGCCTTGCTACATTTAAGCTTAGAGATGGCGTAGTTCAGATGACAAACCTGACTCAATGAAAAGATAGATGGGAAAATGGATTGCCAATGCGACAGACGCCTAAAAGACTAACCTAAATGTAACAAAGATAAGCAAATGAATTCCATTGCAACGGACGCCTAAAGGATGGGAAAATGGATGCCAATGCGATGGACGCATAAAGAATGACCTAAATGTAAAAAAGATAAGCAAACGAATGCCATTGCGATGGATGCCTAAAGGATGGGCAAACGGATGCCAATGCAATGGATGCATAAAGAATGACCTAATTGTAAAAAAGATAAGCAAACAAATGCCATTGCGACAGACACCTAAAGGATGGGCAAACGGATGCCAATGCGATAGATGCATAAAGAATGACCTAAATGTAAAAAAGATAAGCAAATGAATGCCATTGTGATGGATGCCTAAAGGACTAACCTAACCGTCTCGGGGGATGATCAAAGATCAACCTTGCCTATGTTCAAGCTCAGAGACGACGTAGTTCGACAAGGTGGAAGACTGACAAGACTAGATGATGAATTTTGAAGATTTTTTGATATTTTACCCTGTTTTTTGGATTTTGGATGATTTGGATGTTTTTGAGATTTTTGATTTTTTGAATGTTTTTGATTTTTTGGTGAATTTTTGAATGTTTTTGAATTTTTGATATGTTTTGGATGTTTTTGGATTTTTCACATGATTTTGACAATTTGGATACGAATATGTGATGATATCAGTGCTTTGTTTTGGATTTTGTTGAAAATCAAGCTTAAGGTTGATCAATCGGATTGATGGATTGATTGTTTGACTAAGTGTGTTAAGTCAAACAAAAGTGATAATGCACTTCTAAGTTCCAAGAAGTTGTGTTATCCTAGAGTAAACTCGTACAAAAAGGATAATTTGGCTAGGTATGTTAAGCCAAACAAGGTGATTATGGATTTGATAATTTGGCTAAGTGTGTTAAGCCAAACAGAGTGATGATAATGAACTTGTAAACCCAAAGAAGTTGTGTTATCCTGGAGTAAACTCGTGCAAAAGATGATAGTTTGACTAAGTGTGTTAAGTCAAACAAGGTGATGATTGATTGGATTCGATTGATCAAGATTGATGAAGCTTGATTTGGAACAAAATAGCTTTGATGATTTGATGTGACATTAAAGTACACATTAGATGCAACTGATATTGATTGTTTGGATTGATGTTCGATGAAGGATAAAACTTGATAAGGAACATCTTCTTGTAAAAATATGCCATGGGCTATTGACTTGGATTTTGGCTTGCAAATGCTTGGCCAAGTTGATGTTATGTTTTGCCAATGTTCAGATCACCATAGTAGTTGGATGATATATATCAAGATTTATTCCCGAAGCAAGATGCAAATATTTGCCCCCAATGTCTAGCAATGTTTGAATGACCATGGGTAGATTCTTGGACGAATGGATATGGATTATCTTGTGACAAGATAAGGTGTTTAAATAGAGGAATACTCATTCAGATAATGCTTCAAGGCTTAGATAATGTTTGGATTGGATATGATCAGTGAAAATGACCCATGTCAAAATGTTTACCATAAACAAGTGTAAAGCGTGCTCCAAAAATTTATCAAGATTAAGATACGTTGGAGCTTGGATGCAGATGGATAAAAATGGGGTGGATAAATGAATTTATGGATGAACGAATGATATGGCTGGAATGCTAGCTTTATTATGGATGTGATAAGATGCTTTCTCTTGAACTGGTGCACGTAGATGCTCAATTCTACACATGATGCCTGTTTGCCAGGTTTTCATCATGGTACTTGTCCAAAGCGCCACCGAAATGGTTTTCGCTGGAGGACAATTTTTTTCTTTACTGTTTTCAATCCCTTTTTCAATTTTTTGGATTTTTGGTTTTTTGTATATTTTGATTTTTTTTTGTTGTCACCAAGATGCCTGTTTGCCAGGTTTTCATCAAGGTGACCATTTTTTTCAGGACATTATTTTTGATTTTTTTGTATTTTCTGAGAGATTTTAAGCTGATGCTGAACCACTTGGTGGTGCTGATGTTGATGCTTCTGTCATAACGTGCCATCGGTATCCTGCTTGAAGAAGTTGTTTTGCCAAGACACGTGCACTTGAATGCAACTTTTGAGATCTCTGATCTATTTTGCTGATACCAGAGTTAACTTTGTCTTTATGCGCACGTCGCAATAGGGTACCTTCTGAATCCTTATGATGAAGGGTCACTGCCAATACATGGTCAATGTGAGAGTTGGATATCATGCGTGGAGGCATGGATGGAGTGTGTTTAGGTATAAAAGATGGATTGGTCGACAGTTTGGGACCTTTGATTCGCCAAACTTTGGAAGATGAGCAATGATGGGTGGATATGAAGGTGTGCATGAAATTAGGACCGACTTCTTGATACACTTTGTACATCACTTGAGAAGCATGCTTTTTCTTTTCTGGACATCTTTCATGGATACTTTTCCCTTTTTGATTTTACCCCATAGTTTCTTTGACTGATGGAGTTTGATAGGGATAGTCATTCTTTGTATTCTTTGGTATCCATTTGTATTTTATTTTTCCTTCGTGCTTCGTCCTTTGATTCAAATCTTTGTTTTGACGTTGGTCCCAATTTGTGGATGGGGTGATGGGTGGATGAAGATTCATGATATGGCAGGTTGTAGTATTGGCATCGGTTTCATCATAAGGATTCTTCATGCTCCCCATGTTGACGTTTGCTCGAGATGAATTTGCCCCCAGTTTTGTGGAAGTATTACTAATATGTTGAGATCCCTTGATTGTCGAATAACCAAGGCCTTGATGTTTAGGATTGCCAAAAATCTGCACTAGTTTTAGGATACCTTGTTCATGTAGGCCTAATCCTCTGCCTTGATAATTCATCTATTGAAACATTTTATTTGCAAAAAGATATGATTTACCTTGGAAACAAGATGTTACTCCTTCTCTACTCTGTTGTGGACCTTCAGAAGTGTCAGCTTCTTTATTGAAGAGATAGCTTGCTCTAAGAAAGGTGAGTGATCCAACTTTATAAGTGATAGGATCCTCCACATGTGGGATAAATTCCTGATTGATCTCTTTGGATTCATCTTGTGACATATCAGATTGTAGTGCTTCTTCAAGAAGTGTTGATGCTTCGTTGTCTACACAAAAGTCTTCCTCCTGACTCACTTCATAGGATGTTTCTGATTCATGACTTATGTACAAGCCTTCTTCATGATCCATTTTTGATATGTCTCTGCATTTCTCTACATCTTGATCATGTGTACAAATTTTAAGAGTAGGAGACTCTTGTTCCTCAGTAAGAGTATGAGACTCTTGTTTTGAATGAATATCATCTATAGGTCCATCCAAATAAAGCATCTCATGGGTAGATGGAAGAGTATGTGCTATGCGGATATGGTCATCATTTGCAACATCTTGTATAGATAGGAGAGTGTCCATTATATCGTTGTAGTAGCTTGGAGATACAAATTCTCGATCTTGAGTGACTTCGGAATTGCTTTCAACATGCTTTGGATCAAGTTCTTGACATGGGTCAATTTCAAAGAATGGATTTCTTTCTTGGATATCTTCATTAGGCATTGGAATATTCTCAAATTTCATGAGGTCAAAGGATGGCCATATGTTTTGGAGAGGATCATTGCTAGACCTTGGTGAAAGATGTTGATCATGCTTTGGAAAAAATTCTTGAGATATGTCTTCTAACTCATTAGGTGATGTAGAGACATTTTCAACATTGTCATTATTCAAAGGATCTTGATCATCATTTTGAATTATTATGGTGGGAATCAGTTGCAAGCTTTGTTGTGGGAGTAAGGCCTATGTTTTCTACTGAGCCAACAATGCTTGTTGTTCATCATGTTGTTTTTGTGCCAACAAAGCTTTTTGTTGGGCTCTTTGTTGTGCTACTTCTTCTTGGATTGCTTGCAATAGTGCCCAGAATTCTGCTTGTGCTTGCGCTTGCTGGGCTACTTGAGCTGCTTGTGTTTGCTGAGCAACTAGCTGTGTAGCTTGTTGGGCTTGGAGTGCCTTTTTGCGGGAAGCTTCTTGAGCGGTTTGCAATATGATGGAGAATGAATTGGTCGTGTTGTATTTTGGTGGTGGTGGTGGTGGAATGGGAATGTTGTTGATTGTCGGGGTTGCTTGGATGGTTTCCATCTGTCTTTGCGATATTGATGGAAAAATGGGATGATTTGGTATGATGTTTTGATTTGGCATGATAGAATGAAATTGAACATTGTTGTGGTTGGGAATCAATTTGCCTTGATTTAGGTAACTTTGATTTTGCATGGGGTTACCTTGACTTGAATCAACGTATGGAGTTGTCAACATATTTCTTGGATTTTGAACAACATTGGTTTGATTTTCAATTGTGTCTATCCCAAAATTCACCAAGTATGGATCTGAAATGGTCATGTTTGGTATAGTTGCACTTGGTATGTATGGATTTGGTAGGATGACATTGTTTGGAAAACTCATGCATTGAGCATTTGGTTGATAGATTTGCAGATTTGGACTTGGATTTAAATCTATCATTGGGAAAGGTGTTCCAAAATTTGGATTGGGTATGCTCATATTTGTTGTACCATTGATGTTTGTATGAGATAATGCTCCCATGTATGCATTGTACACGCTTTGAAAATCAAATGGTATTGCAAGGCTTGGATAGTTTGGTTGAATCGAATTGCTCATGATGGATGGATCAAGTTTATATTCCATGTCCCTCTTGTGTTGAGATCAACTTTGAACCATAAAATGAAGATCAATTTTCAAGAATGTAAGAGATGAACCTCTAATTCTTTAGATCGGTCTACAACCTTAGGTTCAAAGAAGCAAAGAATTAGGAGAATTGAAGGATCAAAGCGATAATGAGGATGAGATAAATGGAAGATGAGTGATATGGATGAATGGAACTCTTAAAGGAACTTTGAAAGAAATGCTAAAACTTTTAGGACTTTGATTTGATTGATTCATGATTGGATTGATGGTTTGACTAGGTGTGTTAAGTCAAACAAAATGTGATAAATGTAATCGTAAAGCTCTAGGAAGTTGTGTTATCCATAGAGTGAACTCCTACAAGATGGTAGTTTGACTAAGTGCGTCAAGTCAAATGAGGTGATGATTTGATAATTTTGCTAGGTGTGTTAAGCCAAACAAGATGAACTCGTAAACCCTAGGAAGTTGTGTTAACCAAGAGAGAACTTGTGTATAAGATGATGGTTTGACTCGATGTGTTAAGTCAAACAAAGAGGTTTTGATTTCGCCTAAAAGTTTAGCATAAAAGATGTTTACAAAGTTTCCAAGAGTTGTTGGTGAGGTGACTTTTGACTGATTTAATGGTTGAGAGATGGATGAAAGTGATTGAATTTGATCCTAGAATTGACCTAGAATAACACTTCTGCTTACAAGACCTTGATGTTGAAGGACACGCTATATTTCCTATGAGAGGAAAGTAAACCTTTCAAACAATTCAGGATCTCAAGACGCTCCTCACTAGCTTTCACACTAAGCTTTTTGAACTTCGGTTTTGGGATTTTGATCATGTCGAAAAACACATGTGTAATCAAATTTTTCTTTTATCTTGTCTTAGTGAATCCTTTTTACCAAAATCACTTGCTTGATTATGTTTTCAAACTGAATGTCTAATGTCCTACTTTCTTCTTCATCCCATAAGGTCCATTATGTGGAAATCAAGAAAATTAGGGAAAAAGTCTCCTATGTTTATCCTTAGTGAAAACAAATGACAATAGAATTCAAGCACTTAGAAACCTCTAAGGATATGATCCCTAGGGAAAGCAAGAGTGCTTAAATTCATCAAAGGTATTTGTTTCCTCCAAGGTGTTTGAAATTTGAGGCTCATGTGAATGTTCATTTTTCAATGTTTTGAATCCAAGCAAAGTGTTTTTGATTGCAAGCACTTTTTACAACCCTAGGATGATGAGGCAATATCTTGTTGGGTTCCCACTTGGATAAATCCAGCTGCGCATATCTTGTGCAAATGGCTAAATGCTTGACCACACTGGCTCCCCTCCACGACACTCACTTATTCGGGTCAACCAAGCATTAGTACCCATGAATCTCCCATGGCATACTTTCCATTTCCACAACAAGACCGCATGTTATGTGGGGTGGCTTCAAAGGACATGACCTTTTGCACCAACAAGATAGACAAGGTTTTGGCCTTTTTCTAAACAAGGGGTTCTAATTCGGGCATTCCGTTCGTGGGGGATTATCCAACATCGACGAGAGTCCATTGTTGTCCATCTCATCAGAATAATCCTCGTGATATTGGCCTTTGTTCCAATATCCACACTTATATACCAATTGGAAGTCACTTGGCTTTAGCGTGTTCTTGGTTGGGTCATTCCCTTGGGTGAGTACTTTTTCCCACAAGGCAGGCCCTCTAAGATAAACAAAAGCGAGCTAACATATCTCATCGTTCACACAACCTTTGTTGAAAAACAAAGGGGAGAACCTCCGCAATATATCGTGCTCACATTCGCATGTTTTGTTCAATTTTAGATCCCAAATCGAAGGGTGGAGGCAATATTTTTGACGACTTAACATCACCAAAATGCTTTTGATTCTCAAGATCGCTGTGAAGCGCGAGAGAAGCGCATGTGCATTTTAAATGATGTTAGTTTGTGAAAAAGACTGCAAAACATGGAAACACTTGTTCATTTTAAGTCCCAAAAGCAGTGATGAGTTCGTTTTGAAAGCACCAATTGAAGTGTGAAGTTGTTTTGTTCAATTTTAAGAACCCAAAATGAAATCTAGTGCATGTTTCTAAGGTTCAATTTTAACCAACTTAAAAACATCAAGTTAACGATTAATTTTAAACCCAAATTGAAAAGTGACTTGGTTTAAAACAGAAAAAAAGGGTAGTGAATGGAAGCTCTAAGATTTAAAACAAGCATTAAAAAATGCTTTTTCCAAGTCTTGATTTCAAAAAAAGAAATTTCCAACTTCACTCTATTCATCTTTTGTCAACCTCCAATGCCAACTTCTAATTCCAATCTTGACGTCCACCTATAAACATCACAAAGTAAGATTTTTAGAGATGAGATTTATTGTAATAAATCAATGTAGCAATGCATTACCACAAAGAAATTACCCTTGTCATGCAAATTCTCTGTAAAAACAAAGAGAGGTTAGAACATAATATTTGCTATATCAGATCAAGAGGATGTAATAAACAAACAATTCAAAGTTGTAATCCACTGTCTCAATTGATGCATTAAATCAATTTCAAACAAAAACAAAGAATAACAAAAGTTTGCATTTAATCTAATGTGATGTTGATCTTTCATCTAAGAGATTTGATGTTTTATTGACTGTTGATGGTCGAGCCAGATGCACAAGAAGTTAACTTCCTTAGGACAGCAATAAAGATAGTAGAAACAAGGACTGTATGCTGCAATCTACACATTAGTTGATACTAGTCAAAGCTCAATCTCCAAAATAGTAATAGCCTATATGATGTTCAAGCTTTAAGGACCTATATCACTTCCACCTTTATCGAAATGTTAATTATTTCAACTAACAGCCATAAGATTTATCCAAATCTCTAGACAAGATAGGGCACACGATGCTTTTAGAGAAGAAGACTTTGATAAATCTGCTCATAGCTCAAAAGTAGAAGCTGATATGCACAAAAAAAAGAAACTAAAGCCTGGCAATCAGCAACATTAATGAAAAAGACAAGTGAGCACCCATCAAAAGGATAATGAATGAAAAGAAAAGGACGCTTGGTACTTGAAAGGCTGCTTGCCTTAATTTACTGAGACCGGTGCAAATTCCACGACTTTGGACCAGCATCCTCCCTACCTGTGCCAAAAATGTGTGCACAATGGTGAAGCACAAAAAAGACACATGAACTATTTGAATGGATTCCTCAGAGCTCAATGATTGCCACGATTGTTTGGCTAAAGAAATATTTGGCCGAAGTTAATCAAGACTAAGAAATGTGATATGAAGGCAACAAAGTCACTAATATCAATTTTTTTATTTTTTTTTGGAACATCGCATGGAGACAACAATACAAATATGAAGATAGTCATATCGACAGGAAACACACTCACTTGATTGAGTAATTTAAGATATTCACCAACATGCAATAGCGACCCCCTCTTCTACAACGTTTCTCTCAAATTTCAAAGCTGCAGTATTGGTTAATAAGAGAAGTAAACCAACCAGATCTCTAAAAATCCAAACATTGTTCAAAGTATCATAGATCCAATGCTGGATATTTTCAAAGAAATTTGATAAGCTGCACAACACCAATATTGTGGATTTTGGAGGCATCTTATCACATGGGTTGCCAAATAATGTGAAAGTGGGAGAACACCCAATCTTGACTTTTATTACATCAGCCTTTATATATTGATATACTAAGATATTGATTAATGCAATACATTAATCAATTAGAATATTTTTCATAAGATCAAATATTTCATATGTTAAAAGTGTAAGATATGGCATTATGTTGAAAGAACTGAAAATAACAAGCAACCTATAAATAACGCTTTCATATTTCAGACATGAATAGAGCTAGATGCGTGAATGTATCTTTAAACCCAACGCCTATTATATCATTCTATGTGATGGAATACAATGACCAGAACATGCATTTTTAAATGAGAAGTAATGGTGATAGGAAAGAGCATAAAAAAAAAAGGTACGCTGAAAGATAATGTGAGATCACCAAACATTGATGGAGTCAGTAGATATCAACATAGAACAAATCTTTATGCCTATGTTCATTGTGTTTACTTCATGAAATAAAAGAAATCATGCCAAGAAAACTCAAGGCCAACAAATGCTCAAAAATAGTATCATGAGTAACAGTCCAGCCATCGGAATTAAAATTACAGTCTAATCTTTCAGTAAAATCATTGTTTTTCCCTCCTTCTAGCGCCATTTTGTGGACATGAATCTACAAATTGGTTAGTCAACATGATAAAAACAATGTAACAGAAATACACATCCTTATGAGATATTGCAACAAGTTAAATATGCTATATGAGACATTTAAACAACAAAACCAAATGAAGCATATAAAACTTAAATACAAATCTATCCCATATTGGATTGGTGCAACTTAGTGGTGTAGGAAGCTGCCCTTTCCCAATCCTTGATAAGCAAGATTGCCAAATGATGAGCAAGATTAGTTCTCAAAATCAGAGAGTAACCTTGCAAATGAGAATGAGTTGTTGCTAAGAAAATGGTGTTGTGAAGAGCAAGATTGATTCTCAAATGAAGAGAGTAACCTTGCAATGAGAAAGTGTGTTGTTTTTGTTGTGGATGATTTGTGTTGAAATGCTTTGCATTTTATAGATTCAAGATTAGGAAGAGTGATAGATTTGGATGAATGTGGGATCATTCATGAGCCAATGACAAGATGCCACTTGTCAAAGTGTGAGAGGGTGAGGAATGTGCAAGTCTTGGCCAATGTGCCAATTTGAAATTCAAATTTGGATGAAATGACATGTTTAGGGGGGATGAAAGGTGCAATAAATGCCATGTTTGACTTGTGCAAATAGCATTTAAAACCTTGTTGGAAGGGACAAGTCCCTTTTGGGGGGAAGATTCAAATTGGAAGAATATTCCATTTTGATTCCATTTTGAATGTAATTAGAGGAAATAATAAATCAAATAAATGATTTATTGGTGCAAGTGGGTGGGTTAGTTAAGAGTTTGGATTTGACTCTAGTTGAGTCAAAAGCTAGAGAATGGTAATTATGATTAGAAGTTAATTAATGTAGATTAATTAACTTGGATGATATTAGGAGGTGACATTTGATTAAATCAGTTTGATTTATTAAATCAAATGAGAAGAACATAAGGATTAAATAATTTTATTTATTTAATGAACCTTAGGAAATTAATCAATAAATTGTCTTAATTGATTAATAGGAGAATTTGATGCACGATGTTAGTTTTACATGTCTACATAAACAAGTCCCTCTTAGGTTCATTTAGGATCAAAATCAATCATTCTCATCCATCCCTCAACCATAAAAATCAAATATCATCTCACAAACAACTCTTGGAAACTTTGAAAACATCATTCATGCTAGACTTCTAGGAAAAATCAAAATCATCTTGTTTGGACAGATATGTGTAGATGAATCCTTCTCCACATATTTGACCAAATTATCAAATCCTTGTGAACAAATTTACCTCTTAATAAAATCCAACATCTTGGGGTCTAGGATTTCATTATCTTGTTTGACTTAGCACATTTAGTCAAATTATCCTCTTGTGTATGAGTTTACTCTAGGATAACACAATTTTCTAGAATTTACAAGTTCACTATCCAAAATCACCTTGTTTGATTTAACACACTTAGTCAAATTATCCTCTTGTGTACAAGTTCACTCTAGGAAAACACAACCTCCTAGATTTTACAAGTTCATTATCCAAATCAGTCAATAAAAATAAAATAAAATCAAGTCCTAAAGTCTAGCATTTATCCAAAGTTCCTAAAAGTTTAAACACCCATATCATTCACCCCTTTCATCCTTCATCTCATCATTGGTCCTAAATCCCTTAGAGGTCAACAAGTTCAAAAAACAAGAGGAACATGGAATATAAACTTGATTCATCCATTATGAGTAGTCCAATTCAACCAAACTATTCAAGCCTTATGATGCCAATTGATTTTCAAAACTTGCATTTATGCATCATACATGGGATCATTATCTCCTACAAAATTCAATGGTAGGACAAATGTGAGTTTTCCCAATCTAAATTTTGGAACATCTTTTCCTATGGTATATTTAAATCAAAGTCAAAACTTAAAAATATATCAACCAAATAATCAAGGCATGAACCTTCCCCCTTTACCAACCATCAATCAACCAAATCTGAGAAACACTCCAATCATAAATCAAAACATCATACAAAATCTTCTCATTTTACCATCAATATCGCAACAACAGATGGTGACCATCCAAGCACCCTAAACAGTCAATAGATACACCATTCCTCAAGTGTCTCAAGGACCAAGCACCTAAATCACATTATCCACAACTCAAATACCGATCATCAACATGACCGTTTTACTCATCACAACGGTTCACACCTTTCCCAATCCATTGCCACCACCGCTAAAGTATAACACAACAAATTCATTTAGCATCACGTTGTAAGCAGCTCAACAAGCACATGATCAAGCTCAAATCAAACACCAAGCACAATTGCAAGAAGCTCGACAACATGCATTTCAACAAGGTCTACAACATTATCAAGCACAACAACAAGTAGCCCAATTACTAGCCCAACAACAAGCTTTGTTGGTACAAAAACAACAAGACCAACCACAAGAATTTTTGGCACAACAAATGTAGGCATATCAATAAAATTTAATTGTGCAACAAAGCTTGCAACAAAATCCCACCAAAATCATTGAAAATGATGATTAAGATCCTCCGACTAATGATCATGTTGACAATGTCTCTACATCACCTAATGAGTTAGAGAACATATCTCCATAATTTATTCCAAAGCATGATCAACATCTTTCAGCAAGGTGTAGCAATGATCCTTTCCAAAAAATATGGACATCCTTTGACCTCATGAAATTTGAGCAACTTCCTATGCCTAACAAATATATCCAAGAACCCTTTATAAGCAATCCATTCTTTGAAATTGACCCATGTAAAGAACTTGATCCAATGCATGTCGAAAGCAATTCTGAAATCATTGGAGATCAAGAGTTTGTATCTCCAAGCTACTAAAATGATATAATGGAAACTCTCCTATCTATACAAGATGATCACATCCACATAGTACATCCTCCTACATATATCCATGAGATGCTTCCCATGGATGGACACATAGATGATCTTCATCCAAAATAAGATTCCTTTACTCCTGACATTATTACACAAAAAGAGCAGGTTATTGATTCCTATGGTCAAACTAAGCTGTCTACATCGGAATTGGATATATCCCAAATTCAGACTGAGTAAATCATATATGAAGATATCCAACATTATCCACTCGAAGGAATAAGTCAAAATAAATAGGATATTCCAAAGTCAGTAGAGCAGCAAATTGGAATAATGTCATCTGTAGTAGTCATTTATCTAAGAATGCTTACTAAACAAGATATCTTAAAACAAGTAGAATAAAAGAACAAAGGGGCTACTACCACAATACTAGGGGCAACTTCATCTCAAGAAAACATCAACATAGGCAGCACAAAGAATCCTTAATATGAAACTAATGCCAATACTACAACATGCCATATCACGAATCTTCATCCACCCATCACCCCATCCACGAATTGGGACCAACATCAAAAAAAAAATTTCAATCAAAGCACAAAGAACATTATCAAAGAAAAAGAGAAAGAAAAACATGAAGGAAAAATCAAATACATATGGATACCAAAGAATACAAAGAAAAATTCTCCCTATCAAACTCCATTAGTCATAGAAACAATGGGGAAAAATAAAAAAGGGAAACGTATCCATCAAAGATGTCCACAAAGGGAAAAGGAGGCTTCTCGAGCAATGCACAAATTATATCAAGCAGTTGGTCCTAATTTCATGCACACTTCCATATCCACCCATCATTGCTCATCTTCCCAAGTTTGGAGAGTTAAAGGTTCCAAACTTTCAACCAATCCATCTCCTATTCCTAAAAACATAACACCATCCATGCCCCCACACATGATATCCAATTCTTACATTGACTATGTGTTGGCAACAACCCTTCATTATAAGGATTTAGAAGGCATTCTATTGCGATGTGCGTATAGAGACAAAGTTACTTCTAGTATCAGCAAAGCAGATCGGGAATCTCAAAAGTTGCATTCAAGTGCTCGTATCTTAGCAAAGAAAATTCTTCAAGCAGGATATCAGTGGCACATTATGAAAGAAGCACCTACATCGAAACCACCAGGTGGTTCAACATGAGCTTAAAATCTTTAAGCAAAAAATCCAATTTTTTTTTTTTAAATTCAAAAATCCAAGAAAATCATGAAAATAGTAAAAATAAAAATTGTCCTCTAGTGAAAACCACTATGGTGGCAATTTGGATAGGTACCATGATGAAAAAATGGAAAATAGGCATCATGTGTAGAATTGAGCATCTGTGTGTGCCAGTTTGGTTGGAAGCATCTCATCACATCCATAATAAAGCTAGCATTCCCTCCATCTTACCCATAATAAATCCATTCATCCACTTGATCTTGGAAAAGTTTGGTGTACACTTTATGCTTGTTCATGTTAAACATCTTGACATAGGTCATTTTCATTGATCCTAACCTACCCAACATTATCTAAGCCATGCAGCATTATCCGAATAAACATCCACTACCCAAACCCCTTATCTTATCGCAAGATAATCGTTGGCATCCTTTTCATTCTTACGTTATCCATCCATCCATACATCCACCCATGGTGTTCCATACATTGCTAGACATTGGGGGTAGATATTTACATCTTGCTTCGTGAATAAATCTTGATGTATATCCTCCAACTTATGTGATGATCCGAATATTGGAAAATATGAAATCAAATTGGTCAAAAATTTGTGTGCACCAACCCAAGTTACTAGCCCATGGCATATTTTGACGAGAGGATCAAAGCTTTATCTTTCATCGAACATCAATCCAAACAATGAATATCAATTGCATCTAATGTGTTCTTCAACATCACATCAAATCATCAAAACAATTTTGTTCCAAACCAAGCTACAAAATCCTGATCAATCAAATCCAACCAATTCATCATCATCTTAGGATATCCTTCCCAATCCATTGTGTTACTTAACACTATCCTTGCATTGTTGTGTATCCTCAACAATGTTATCATCATGAATTCATCATCATCCTTGTGTTGCTTAACACTATCATTGGATTGTTGTGTATCCTTAACAATGTTATCATCATCAATCCATCAATCTGATCAATCAATCCTAGCTTGTTTTTTAACAAAATCCAAAAACAGAGCACTGATATCATCACATATCCATATCCAAATCATCAAAATCATGCAAAAATCCAAAAATAGGTCAAAAAGTCAGAAAACATCAAAAGTATGGTCGTCTGAACTATGTCGTCTCTCAGCTTGAACGTAGGCAAGGTTGATCTTTGATCATCCCCCGAGACATTTTTTAGGTCAATCCTATAGGCTTTCATCGCAATGGCAATCAATTTTCCCATTAATCTCATCATTGAGTCAAGTCAATTGGCAGTCGAAATACATGGTCTCTATGTATATAATGTAGGAAAGGCTAATCGATTGATTAGCTCTCGAGACCCCTAGGATAGGTCTTCAAGTTAGTCTCTTGGTCATAAATCTCAAAAATATCAAAAAATTGAAAAATTCCAAAAATCCCAAAAACAACCTCAAAACATATGAAAAATCCAAAAATCCAAAAAATCAAAATATCTCGAAAATAAAAAAAAAACTTGAAAAATCCAAAAATCAAAACAACCTCAAAACATTTCGAAAACACCAATAAAATCCAAATATCTGAAAAACCCAAAATGGTGCATCCATTTCATCTCGCTTTCACTCACAATAATCATTATTCACAGTAAGTCAATCGTCATCTTCATTCTTTGGTAAGTCAGTCAAAAGTAAGTCTAGCAGGTTCTAAAGTGAACACCTAATCGACAAAGTCTTAAGTCTAGGTCAGTAAGTCAGCAAGTTGATCAACTCAAAATATCAATAGATTATCATCCAATCAAAATCTCATCATCACTTGATCACAACATGTCCTAGGAATGCAACCTTCCTACGATGGACATCAACATCAGGCATCACCGTAGTTTAGTCTTGGCTAGCGGTATGAAAAACATTGGCTTGCTTGGTTACTTTATTTTTTCTTTGGATATATCTTATTGCGCTCATTCCAAGGACCTCTTGACAATGCCTAATCAAAACAGGTTTAGAGAGAAAGGAATAGGTCAATGATCATTATATTTTTATATGTTGTGCTTGTTGGATATTCTTGTAGAATAACTTGGCGAATACTTGTTTTGTTAGTTGCATCCTAGCAAGGTTTCCATATGTCAAGTGTGAAAAGGAATAATCATATTTGTTTTTCGAGTCAAACTCCATCGCACTAGGTACAACGCCATCCTAGTTCTTAATACCTTGATGCATCGTACCTATGTGTGTTATCAAACATAAATTAATTGGCCCTTTTAAAATCCCAACTCCTTGTAAGCAAATCATCATCATCATCATCATCTCTAATAAAGTAGGCTTGTTAGATCCTCTTCTCATCATTGTTTTCTTTTTATTCTTTGATCTTTACTAACATTTCTATCCAAAATTGGTGTGTTGTATCAAAATATACACAAGGCTACCCATGTTCGATGACTATCTATACATCATCAAAATTGTCTACGTCAAATATCTGATCTTTCTAAAGAATTATCTTTTTCCCTCTAATCAGTAGAACCACTCCTCTCACATTTTTATCACGATCTCGATCGGAAAATCATATATTTCTACTCGATCTCTTGAGGGGGCAATATACTAGCATAATCCTTCTCATTGGGGCAGTAGTGGGGCATCTAAAAAATTGAATTTTTTTTTGAACTTTGGTCACAACAGTTTATTCTTTGAACCAACACAACAAGTGCATTACTTCAAAGAGGGGCAAAATGTAGACATGGAAAATTGACTGACACACTTCATCCTAATTACTAACATCGTTTAATCCTGAATCACCTTCTTGACTTATCAGCACCTTTCATCTCTTAATTGAATAAATCATTATTTATCTAATTAAGTCATTCTTCCCTATTGATTAAATTAATATATTCAATTTAATTAACCCTACAACTCTATTTAATTAAATAATTATTTTTATTTGATTAAATCCTTAGGGTCACCTTATTAAATTAAATAATTTTTTTTTTAATTTAATAACATCATCTCCCTTTAGTTAAATAAAGCAAATCATTTACTTAATTAAACCTAAATCATTTTCCTCTCATCTTGATTTAAATCAACCCATAAATCTAAGTCAAAATGGTCACATCACCTAAGCCCTCATTAAATTAATTAACCTTTGATTAATTTAATTCTAATCCATGGGTATGTGCAGGATCATCATGGAAAAAACAGGCCCTTAAGTGGCAATAAAAAGACAGAAAATCAGAGTTAGACAACTTGACATAGAAAATTGTATAAGTTATATATATTATTTCAGAAAAATGTAAAAATAGAATCTGTAGAAAATTGAATGTAGTTTCTAAACTACTAGACCTTTATTTTAAAAAATAAATCTATTTGGTAAAAAATTGAAATTTCAATGCAATAGTATTTAAATTTCAGGGTAGAAATAAGAAGTAGGTGTCTCTCTGACCACCCTAACCACAATAAAATGATAATATATTTTTATAAGATTTTAGATATAATTAGAGGACTCATGTCCCGATGTGATGCATATTTTTTTATAATTTGTTTCCAAGTAAATAATTAATTATGAATTTTTTATTACAACTTTTAAAAAGTATAAAAGCTCGTCTATCTAACCACCTTAACCTAGTGAAAAATTAATGAAATTCAATTTTTTTTTTTTTAATCCTATAGTATGCAAAGCATAGAATGTGACGCATGTTTTTGGATTCAAACAATGTGATACCGTTTGAAAGTTATAGATTTTTTTAATCAACCTATCAATCAGGACTTTATAAGTAATTCTAATAGAAAATAAAAAATAATTATTTATTAAATTCAAAGTAAAGAATAATTTATATTGGTGGAAAGTTGAGAATCTCCTCTAAAAACCCTTTTCGTTTCATCAATTTTGGGTAAAAAAAAGTCATCGGCCACATGGGCCATCATATGGCTTACGTACTGCCACTTTTTGGCCCATCATGATCCTGCACATACCCCATGTCACATCCTCTAGATAATGCAACCTGCACAATAAATCATTCATTTTGATTTATTAAATCCTTATTTTCTCTCAACATGGCATAAAAGAAGAATATTCTTCCAAATTTGAAAATCCCTCCAAAAGGGATGGGTACTTCCAACAAGGCATTTAATGCCTCTTACATGTCCTTGGCCTTGAGCCAACTAACATTAATTCCATTTCCCTTCCCTCTAAACATGTCACTTTCAAATTTGAAATTTGAATCTCATAGCATTCATCATGCACATTGACCAAAATGTGCTCATTCCTCCTCCAATCACATGTGGACAAGTGGCCTCCTCACATTGGTTGGTATTTTTTCCCATATTCACCCAAATCCTTCAATCTTCCATTCTTCAAATCTATAATTAGAGGCCTCCTCTATTGCAATATCATCCACAATCCAAGCAAGTCTACTATACTTCATTTCATCCACAATTTGAAAGTAAATTCATTATCTTCACACTGAAAACAACTTCACATATTTTCTTGAGAATTTGCCATCACAATAGCTAGGTTATTGCATGTTTTTGTCAAGAAATCATCTTGTTCTTCATCAACAAAGTGGATCAATCTCCATCAAATCATCAAAGCTTACAAAGGAGTTGGAAAAGGGCTAATTTTTAGACATAATTGGCACCAATTCCCCCATGGGATTAAGTGTTTGCATTACTTGAATAGGATTTAACTTAGTTTCTTGTTTTACTCTTCATTTCATTTCCTAATTTGAGTATTGTAGATGGATTTCATGGGGAACCCTTCTTCTAACTTGCATTTCAATCTAATAATGTCCTTGTTTTCCATGTTTGTGCAGGTCTAGGATTGGGGTTCACAACTACAACTTTCAAAGAATGATGTAGAGTAGAAGTTACAACACCCATAAAATGAATCCAGGGTCTCCCCAAGAGAATATTGAAATTTAAGGGTCCAGGAATCACATAAACTAAGGTGGGTAAGGTAACGAGGCCTAGTAATAAAGGAAAGATTATCTTGCCTAAGGCTTATTGTCCAACGTTATCAAATCCATGAATGTAAATGAAAGAAGTAGCTAAAGAAGATGAATCAACTTTAATTTTATCTAATAGATATATAGCAAAAATGTTAAGGGTCGAATTGGTGGCAAGGAGGGTACGTCTAATACCAATAGTAATAAAATTAACTATCATGATTATAGGGACCACTTGCTTTTGATATCCAAGGGTGGAAGTGCACATGGAAAGAATGTGATATTCGATGAATCCACATGAATATGATCTATCAATGCATTAAAATTTGTCGACATAGTAGAGGAAAGAAAGAGGATCATTTGCAAGGCTTCCTAGAGAATACCTTGATAAACCAGAGTGGTCTAAAGAAAATCTCAAAGTGAGATCTTAGCCAGAGTAACACGAAGTTGCTCAACAAGATCATAGTCTCTAGGTTCTTTAGTCATAGGTTTAGGTGTTGAAGGAAGAATTCATTGAGAAGGTGGTAAAGAAGAAGGAACTTGAGTACATTGAGGTGTAGGATTAGAAGGTTATTGATTCAAGTTCTATTTATTTCTTCTTTTGCTATATGTGTGCCCAACAACATTATATGAAGTAGAGCCTATGGATTTGACAAACTTTGTATATAAATCTAAGGAATCACAATGGTATGGAATCCCACAAATAGACTGAATCCTCTTAGGAGAGGGCTCATTGGGGTGAAGTAGATAACAAGTCTCTTAGGTTTCAAGGAAGCCACTAAAACCCTAATAACATTCATCGACTCCTTAGTTTGCAAAGAAAAAGTTTGTTCGAAAGATCTATAGGTAGAGGAAGATGCTTACAAGAAATCATCTAGAGAATCATCCAACATATTAAAATATTTCATAGATAAAGCATTATCACAAAAATTAAAACATTGGAGAAAAATATTTGACATGTTTCACATCGAGCTCACCAAAATGTAACATAAGGGAGATTCACTACTCACGAGTTTATTTTTTCTCAATGGAATCAGAGGGAGTGAACTACCCTTAACTACCTCAAGTGTTACTAAATGAATAAATTGCAAAGGTCATATGAAGGCTAATTATTTAAGAAGACTACTTCAGAATCTAAGAGAGTGGGGTTTCTGGATCTCTACCTTAGTAGGAATAGCTCTCATCCAAAGGACTATAGCATAGTATCGGGGTGCCAATGTGGTGTGTTGGAGTCCAAAGGATGCATTGGAATCCAAGGCAAACAAATAACGAGAACCTTGAACATATATGCTAAAATCCCACTATCATTCTTACTGAGGTCTATTCAATGGAATAGATAAATAGAGATCAAGAAATAATATAAAATACAAAGGCTTTGCTAGAATAGAATTATAAATGGTTTTGTATTTGAAACATTTCTCCAAGCCTCACTCCCACAACTTGCACACAAGATAGATGATGAAAAATATTGGGTTTTTTTAGGGCTTCTTGTAGTTAAACCCATATTTTGGTGTTCCCACCTTCACAGATAGTTAGATAGATAGAGTAAACAAAGTAAACATATAAAGAGTGGTGAAAACAATCCTTTCTAGAGGAGGAGAACCCGCACCACAAAATAGCAAGTAAGAAATCTACGCATAGATAGATAAGATCAAGAGAGCATTACCAACAATCCTCAACCCCCTCTTGAATACACATACGCACCATTGAATGCTTGGAAGAGATATTTGGTTTTTGGAGGGACCTTATTATAGTAGAGCTTTGCTCATAGAAGTGATATATTGCAAGAAGGAAAAGCAAAGAATTGAGTGAGATTGAAGAAGTGAAGTCAAGAAAGTGTTTGCACCCCCAAAATGAGAGCAATAAAGGGAGATTTTTTCCTACAAGGGTGGGAGGGGCCTTTACATTTGGAAATCTAACTGTAGGGACACATGCTATGAGTAAAGATTATGAGATTCCTGATTTCAAAGTAAGAAAACTGCTAGGATGGTAGTGCATCATGGAGATGTCCATGAGTTGCATAGGCATCCAACGCATCAATTTTTGAGAAACGAGGTGGCTGACTATTGTCACTTCATCATTGGACCTCGTGGAGTTGGAATCATAAAATTTTGACCCATGAGGTTCTTATTGAAAAAATATGCTTAGGTGTAATAAATGAAAGACTAAATGCGCAAATGTAAAATTGCCCCTATGGTGCAGTTTTATGAAATTTTAGGATCTAAGATCTTTTAAGATTTTCATGTCATGAGGATATTTCAATATGTCATGAAAGGGACTTGGCACTTGATAATGAGATTCAACATATTGTGACATGTCTATTAAAAATTATCTTGTATAATGAATATCTTGATGAGCCACATATGCATCATGATCAAAGTCTTCTTGGTCATCTATGTTGACCTTGATACTACCACCATTAACAATACCAATCTATATTAGATTGGGTAGCCACATTTGTGTTTATGCGAGTAAGTCCTTATCAATGGAATATTAGAACCATTATTAGATCTTTACATAAGTAATAATATATGGGAAATGGTAATCAATCCTAGTCAATAAAAAAAATTATAGATAAATGATGATTGAAAATTAGTGGACAATCTAAATTCTAGAGCCAATATGAAGTTGGGTAATGTGGTTGATACATAGGAAGTTATCAATAAATCATAAAGATGCAAAATGAAGTCCTTTTTTGAAAATATAATTTAAACTCATAAAATGAGAAAACTAAAACCCATTATGTGATGAAGAATCCTCTATTAAAAATTAGTTTAATTATGATTAGTTGAATTCATCAAAATTTAAATCAAGAAAATAAACCTTTATAGGGATAGCCTAGACACCAAAAGACTAGCTTAGTGAACTCATCATATATCATCAACAATCATGCATTTTTAAATAATTGCCCTAATTATCATTTCTATGTACATAACTTGTATTTTTATACCCCTCTTAGTTCATATTTCTTATTAAACCACCACTTTTATCATATATTTTAAGTACAATGGAAAAATTCATACTCTTATATGACACTCTAATAGAAATATAATACCTAAAAAATATTCAATGTATTTCATAATAAGAGCATGATGAAAATCAAACTCTCTCTAGACTTTATGTCCATAAGAAACTCTAATTACAAATATAGTATCTAGCCAAAACTATTCAAACCTCATTATCATTTGGGCTCTAATTATCATCTGTCACAAGATTATACCTTATCATCATCAAAGTCTTTCTAGTCTTTATATCCATAAGAAACTCTAATATAAATATAATATCTAACCAAAACTTTCCAAGCCTCATTGCCATTTAAGGCTCTATTTTTTAATTTGTCGCATAAGATTATACCTTATCATTATATTTTCATGACAACAAACCCTCCATAATCATGAAGAAGACAATATAATTTTCAAGCATATTTGTAAAATATTTTCTCTTCTTAAGAAGCCCACAGAAATCTCTATAGAATTTTTCTAGGTCTTAAAGCATGTAATAAAAAAATAAAAATAAACAGATAACAACTAGAACTTTAGAAAACATATTTTACAAATATAAATTTTCAGAAAATTATTTTATGTTTTAAATTATATATATTAAATTCTTACAATCATAAATAAATTATAAAATATAATATATTTATTTAAAATTCATTTTTATATTTTATATTTATTCAATATTTGATATATAAAATTTAATAAAATATTTTAATTTTTTTATCAGTTAAATTCTTTTGATTGCAAGTATAAATTAGAGAGGTCACAAATGGGGGAACTCCTCTCCTACATGAATGCATGTAATAGTCCACTCCCATGAGCACAATAGTCTAATAGGGACACAGGGATTATGAGTATACTAGCCTAGTGAGGGAATATGCCTCAAGCATTAATGTCTGACACATGACATGAACACCATCATCCAAATAGTCAAGCCATGAGCCTTCCCCCTTTACCAACCATCAATCAACACAATCTGAGCAACACTCCAATCATAAATCAAAACATCATACAAAATCCTCTCATTTTTCCATCGATATTGCAACAATAGATGGTGACCATCCAGGCACCCCGAATGGTCAACGCATACACCATTCCTCAAGTGTCTCAAGGACCAAGCACCTTAATCACATTATCCAAAATAGAAACCCCGATCATCCACATGACCATTTCGCTCATCACAACGGTTCACACCCTTCCCAATCCATCGCCACCACCGCCAAAGTATAACACAAAAAAATCATTTAGCATCACATTGCAAGCAGCTCAAAAAGCACATGCTCAAGCTCACACCCAACACCAAGCACAATTGCAAGAAGCTTGAAAACATGCATTTCAACAAGGCCTACAACATTATCAAGCACAATAGCGAGCAACGTAATTACTAGCCCAACAACAAGCTTTGTTTGTACAAAAAGAACAAGACCAACCACAAGCATTGTTGGCACAAAAAATGCAGCCATATCAGAAAAATTTAATCGTGCAACAGAGATTGCAACAAACTCCCACCAAAATTTTTGAAAATGATGATTAATATCCTTCAACTAATGATCATGTTGAAAATGTCTCTACATCACCTAATGAGTTAGAGAACATATCTCCATAATTTATTCCAAAGCATGATCAACATCTTTCACCAAGGTCTAGCAATGATCCTTTCAAAAAAATATGGACATCCTTTGACCTCATGAAATTTGAGCAACTTCCTATGCCTAATGAAGATATCCAAGAACCCTTTATAAGCAATCCATTCTTTGAAATTGACCCATGTCAATAACTTGATCCAAAGCATGTCGAAAGAAATTCTGAAATCATTCGAGATCAAGAGTTTGTATCTCCAAGCTACTACAATGATATAATGGACACTCTCCTATCTGTACAAGATGATCACATCCACATAGAACATCCTCCTAAATATATCCATGAGATGCTTTTTATGGATGGACACGTAGATGATCTTCATTCAAAACAAGATTCTTTTACTCCTGACATAATTATTACACAAAAAGAGTAGGTTATTGATTCCTACAGTCAAACTAAGTTGTCTACATCGGGATTGGATATATCCCAAATTTAGACTGAGTATATCATATATGAAGGTATCCAACAATATCCACTTGAAGGAATAGGTTAGAATGAACAGGATATTCTGGAGTCAGCAGAGCAGCAAATTGGAATAATCTCATTTGTAGTAATCATTTATCTGAGAATGCTTACTAAACAAGATATCTTAAAACAAGTAGAATCAAAGAACAAAGGGGCTACTACCACCATACCGGCGGCAACTTTGTCTCAAGAAAATGTCAACATAGGCAGCACGAAGAATCCTTAGTATGAAACTAATGCCAATACTACAACCTGCCATGTCACGAATCTTCATCCACCCATCACGCCATCCACGAATTGGAACCAACATCAAAATAAAGATTTCAATCAAAACACAAAGAAAATTATCAAAGAAAAATAAGAATAAAAACATGAAGGATAAATCAAATACTTATGGATACCAAAGAATACAAAGAAAAATTATCCCTATCAAACTCCATTAGTCAAAGAAACAATGGGGAAAAATTAAAAAGGGAAAAGTATCCATCAAAAATGTCCGCAAAGGAAAAAGGAGGCTTCTCGAGCAACGCACAAATTATATCAAGTAGTTGGTCCTAATTTCATGCACACTTCCATATCCACCCATCATTTCTCATCTTCCCAAGTTTGGAGAGTTAAAGGTTCCAAACTTTCAACCAATACATCTCCTATTCCTAAAAACATAACACCATCCATGCCCCACACATGATATCCAATTCTTGCATTGACCATGTGTTGGAAACAACCCTTCATTATCATGATTTAGAAGGCATTCTATTGCGATGTGCGCATTGAGACAAAGTTACTTCTAGTATCAGCAAAGCAGATCGAGAATCTCAAAACTTGCATTCAAGTGCACGTATCTTGGAAAATCAACTTCTTCAAGCAAGACATCAGTGGCACATTATGAAAGAAGCATCTACATAGAAACCACTAGGTGGTTCAACATGAGCTTAAAATCTTTCAGCAAAAAATCTAATTTATTTTTTTTTGAATACAAAAATCCAAGAAAATCATGAAAATAGTAAAAATAAAAATCGTCCTCTAGTGAAAACCACTATGGTGGCACTTTGGATAGGTACCACGATGAAAAAATGGAAAATAGGCATCATGTGTCGAATTGAGCATCTGTGTGCGCCAGTTTGGTTGGAAGCATCTCATCACATCCATAATAAAGCTAGCATTCCCTCCATCTTACCCATAATAAATCCATTCATCCACGAACCATTTATCCAATCCATTTTCATATATATGCATCCATAATCCAAATTATCTTGATCTTGGAAAATTTTGGTACACATTTTACGCTTGTTTATGGTAAACATCTTAACATAGGTCATTTTCATTGATCCTAACCTACCCAACGTTATCTGAGCCATGAAGGATTATCCAAATAAACATCCACTACCCAAACCCCTTATCTTATCGTAAGATAATCCTTGGTATCCTTTTCATTCTTACCATATCCATCCATCCATGCATCCACCCATGGCACTCCATACATTGCTAGACATTGGAGGTAGATATTTACATCTTGCTTCGGGAATAAATCTTGATGTATATCCTCCAACTTATGTGGTGATCCGAACATTGGAAAACCTGAAATCAAATTGGTCAAAAATTTGTGTGCACCAACCTAAGTCACTAGCCCATGGCATATCTTGATGAGAGGATCAAATCTTTATCTTTCATCGAACATCAATCCAAACAATGAATATCAGTTGCATCTAATGTGTTCTTCAACATCACATCAAATCATCAAAACAATTTTGTTCCAAACCAAGCTTCAAAATCTTGATCAATCAAATCCAACCAATTCATCATCATCTTAGGATATCCTTCCCAATCCATTGTGTTGCTTAACACTATCCTTGCATTGTTGTGTATCCTCAATAATGTTATCATCATGAATTCATCATCATCCTTGTGTTGCTTAACACTATCATTTCATTGTTGTGTATCCTCAAAAATGGTATCATCATCAATCCATCAATTTGATCAATCAATCCTAGCTTGGGTTTTAACAAAATTGAAAAATAAAGCACTGATATCATCACATATCCATATCCAAATCGTCAAAATCATGAGAAAATCTAAAAACATCCAAATCATATCAAAATAAAAAAATAGGTCAAAAAGTTGGAAAAAATCAAAAGTATGGTCATCCGAACTATGCCATATCTAAGCTTGAACATAGGCAAGGTTGATCTTTGATCATCCCCCGAGACATTTTTTAGGTCAATCCTATAGGTGTCCGTCGCAATGGCAGTCAATTTTCCCATTAATCTCATCATTGAGTCAGGTCAATTGTCAGTTGATTTACACGGTCTCTATGTATATAATGTAGGAAAGGCTAATCTATTGATCAGCTCTTGAGATCCCTAGGATAGGTCTTCAAGTTAGTCTCTTGGTCATAAATCTCGAAAATATCAAAAAATTTAAAAATCCCAAAAAAAACCTCAAAACATATGAAAAATCCAAAAATCCAAAAAATCAAAACATCTCGAAAATCCAAAAAACATTGAAAAATCAAAAATTCAAAATAGCCTCAAAACATTTCAAAAACACCAATAAAATCCAAATATCTAGAAAACCCAAAATGGTGTATCCATTTCATCTCGCTTTCACTCGCAATAATCATTATTCACAATAAGTCAATCGTCATCTTTATTATTTGGTAAGTCAGTCAGAAGCAACTCTAGTAGGTTCTAAAGTGAACACCTAATCAACAAAGTCCTAAGTCTAGGTTAGTAAGTTAGCAAGTTGATCAACTCAAAATATCAATAACTTATCATCCAATCAAAATCTCATCATCACCTGATCACAACATGTCCTAGGAATGTGACCTTCCTGCGATGGACATCAACATCAAGCATCATCGTAGTTTAGTCTTGGCTAGTGGTATGAAGAACATTGGCTTGCTTGTTTACTTTATCTTTTCTTTGGATTTATCTTATTGCACTCATTTTAAGGACCTCTCGACAATGCCTAATCAAAATAGGTTTAAAGAGAAAGGAATGGGGCAATGATCATTATCTTTTTATCTGTTGTTCTTGTTGGATATTCTTTTAAAATAACTTGTCGAATACTTGTTTTGTTCGGTGCATCCTAGCAAGGTTTCCATATGTCAAGTGTGAACTATCGAGTAAAATTCCATCACACTAGGTACAATGCCATCCTAGTTCTTAATAACTTGATACATCGTACCTACATGTGTTATCAAACATAAATTAATTGGCCCTTTTAAAATCCCAACTCCTGGTAAGCAAATCATCATCATCATCATCTCTAATAAAGTAGGCTTGTTGGATCCTCTTCTCATCATTATTTTCTTTTTATTCTTTGATCTTGACTAACATTTCTATCCAAAATTGGTGTGTTGTATCAAAATATACACGAGGCTACCCATGTTCGATGACTATCTATACATCATCAAAATTGTCTACATCAAATATCTGATCTTTCTAAAGAATTATCTTTCGTCCTCTAATTTGTAGAACCACTCCTCTTGCATTTCTATCGTGATCTTGATCAGAAAATCGTATATTTCCACTTGATCTCTCGAGGGGGAAATATACCAGCATAATCCTTCTCGTTGGGGCAGTAGTGGGGCATCTAAAAATTTGAGAAATTTCTTGAACTTTGGTCAAAGAAGTTTATTCTTTGAACCAATGCAACAAGTGCATTGCTTCAAAGAGGGCCAAAATGTAGACATGGACAATTGACTGACACACTTCATCCTAATTACTAACATCGTTTCATCCCGAATCACCTTCTCAACCTATCATCACCTTTCATCTCTTAATTGAATAAATCATTATTTACCTAATTAATTCATTCTTCCCTATTGATTAAATTAATAAACTCAATTGAATTAACCCTACATCTCTATTTAATTAAATAATTATTTTTATTTGATAAAATCCTTATGGTCACCTTATTAAATTAAATAAATTAAACATTTTTTAATTTAATAGAATCATCTCTCTTTAGTTAAATAAAGCAAATCATGTATTTAATTAAACCTAAATCATTTACCTCTCATCTTGATTTAAATCAACCCATAAATCTAAGTCAAAATGGTCACATCACCTAAGCCCTCATTAAATTAATTAACCTTTGATTAATTTAATTCTAATCCTTGTCACATCCTCTAGATAATACAACTTGCACAATAAATCATTTATTTTGAATTATTAAATCCTTCTTTTCTCTCAAGATGGCATAAAAGAAGAATATTCTTCCAAATTTGAAAATCCCTCCAAAAGGGATGGGTACTTCCAACAAGGCATTTAATGCCTCATACATGTCCTTGGCCTTGAGCCAAGTGACATTAATTCCATTTCCCTTCCCTCTAAATATGTCACTTTCAAATTTGAAATTTGAATCTCATAGCATTTATCATGCACATTGACAAAAATGTGCTCATTCCTCCTCCAATCACATGTGGACAAGTGGCCTTCTCTCATTGGTTGGTATTTTTTCCCACATTCACCCAAATCCTTCAATCTTCCATTCTTCAAATCTATAAATAGAGGGCTCCTCTATTGCAATATCATCCACAATCCAAGCAACTCTACTATACTTCATTTCATCCACAATTTGAAAGTAAAGTCATTATGTTCACATTGAGAGCAACTTCACATATTTTCTTGAGAATTTTCCATCACCATAGCTAGGTTATTGTTTGTTTTTGTCAATAAATCATCTTTTTCTTCATCAACAAAGTGGATCAATATCCATCAAATCATCAAATATTACAAAGGAGTTAGGAAAGGGCCAATTTTTACACATAATTGGCACCAATTCCCCCATGGGATTAAGTGTTTGCATTACTTGAATAGGATTTAACTTAGTTTCTTGTTTTACTCTTCATGTCATTTCCTAATTTGAGTATTGTAGATGGATTTCACAGGGAATCCTTCTTCTAACTTGCATTTCAATCTAATAATGTGCTTGTTTTCCATGTTTGTGTAGGTCTAGGATTGGGGTTCACAACTACAAATTTCAAAGAACGATGTAGAGTAGAAGTTACATCACCCATAAAATTAATCTAGGGTCTCCCCAAGAGAATATTGAAAGGTAAGGGGCCAGTAATCACATAAACTAAGGTGGGTAAGGTAACGAGGCCTAGTAATAAAGGAAAGATTATCGTGCCTAAGGCTTATTGTCCAACGTTATCAAATCCATGAATATAAATGAAAGAAGTAGCTAAAGAAGATGAATCAACTTTAATTTTATCTAATAGATCTATAGAACAAATGTTAAGGGTCAAATTGGTGGCAAGGAGGGTACGCCTAATACCAATAGTAATAAAATTAACTATCATCATTATAGGGCCCACTTGCTTTTGCATATCCAATGGTGGAAGTGCCCATGGAAAGAATGTGATATTCGATGAATCCACATGAATATGATCTATCAATGCATTAAAATCTATTGACATAGTAGAGGAAAGAAAGAGGATCTTTTGCAAAGCTTCCTAAAGCATACCTTGATAAACCAGAGTGGTCTAAAGAAAATCCCAAAGTGAGATCTTAGCCGGAGTAACACAAAGTTGCTCAACAAGATCATAATCTCTAGGTTCTTTAGTCATAGGTTTAGGTGTTGAAGGAAGACTCGATTGAGAAGGTGGTAAAGAAGAAGGAACTTGAGTACATTGAGGTGTAGGAGTAGAAGGTTATTGATTCAAGTTCAATTTATTTCTTCTTGTGCTATATGTGTGCCCAACAACATTATATGAAGTAGAGCCTATGGATTTCACAAACTTGGTATATAAATCTAAGGAATCACAATGGTATGGAATCCCATAGATAGAATGAATCCTCTTAGGAGAGGGGCTCACTGGGGTCAAGTAGATAACAAGTCTCTTAGGTTTCAAGGAAGCCACTAAAACCCTAATAACATTCATCGACTCCTTATTTTGCAAAGAAGAAGTTTGTTCAAAATATCTACAGGTAGAGGAAGATGCATCTAAGAAATCATCTAGAGAATCATCCTACATATTGAAATCTTTCATAGATAAAGCATTATCACAAAAATTAAAACATTGGAGAAAAATATTTGACATGTTTCACATCGAGTTCACCAAAATGTAACATAAGGGGGATTCACTACTCACAAATTTATTTGTTCTCAAGGGAATCTGAGGGAGTGAACTTACCTTAACTACCTCAAGTGTTACTGAATGAAGAAATTGCAAAGGTTGTATGCAAGCTAATTATTCAAGAAGACTACTTCAGAATCTAAGAGAGTGGGGTTTCTGGATCTCTACCTTAGAAGGAATAGCTCTCATCCAAACGACTCTAGCATAGTATCGTGGTTCCAATGTGGTGCGTTGGAGTCCAAAGGATGTGTTTGCATCCAAGGAAAAAAAATAATGAGAACCTTGAACATATATGCTAAAATCCCACTATCATTCTCAGATCTAAGGTCTATTCGATGGAATAGATAAATAGAGATAAAAAAATAATATAAAATACAAAGGTGGTGCTAAAATAGACATAAATGATTTTGTATTTGAAACCTTTCTCCAAGCCTCACTCCCACAACTTGCACACAAGATAGATGATGAAAAATGTTGGGGTTATTTTGGGGCTTGTTGTAGTTAAACCCGTATTTTGGTGTTCCCACCTTCATAGATAGTTATATAGATAGAGTAAACAAAGTAAACATATAAAGAGTGGTGAAAACAATCCTCTCTTGAGGAGGAGAACCCGCACCATAAAATAGCAAGTAAGCAATCTATGCACAAATAGATAAGATCAAGAGAGCATTACCAATAGTCCTCAACCCCCTTTTGAATACATATACGCACCATTGAATGCTTGGAAGAGAGATTTGGTTGCTGGAGGGACCTTAGTATAGTAGAGCTTTGCTCATAGAAGTGATATATTGCAAGAAGGAAAAGCAAAGAATGGAGTGAGATTGAAGAAGTGAAGTCAAGAATATGTTTGCACCCCCAAAATGAGAGCAATAAAGGGATATCTTTTCTTACAAGGGCAGGAGGGGCCTTTACATTTGGAAATCTAACTACAGGGACACATGCTATGAGTAAAGATTATGAGATTCCTAATTTCAAACTCAAAAAACCGCTAGGATGGTAGTGCATTGTGGAGAGGTCCATGCGTTGAACACATCAATTTTTGAGAAACGAGGTGGTTGATTATTGTCACTTCATCATTGGTCCTTGTGGAGTTGGAATCATAAAATTTTGACCCATGAGGTTCTTATTGAATAAATATGCTTAAGTGTAATAAATGAAAGACTAAATGCACAAATGTAAAATTGCCCCTATGGTGCAATTTTATGAAATTATAGGATCTAAGATCTTGTAATATTTTCATGTCATGAGGATATTTCAATATGTCATGAAAGGGACTTGGCACTTGATAATGAGATTCAACATATTGTGACATATCTATTAAAAATTATCTTGAATAATGAATATCTTGATGAGCCACATATGCATCATGATCAAAGTCTTCTTGGTCATCTATGTTGACCTTGATACTACCACCATTAACAATACCAATCTATATTAGATTGGGTAGCCACATTTGAGTTTATGTGAGTAAGTCCTTATCAATGAAATATTAGGACCATTATTAGATCTTGACATAAGTAATAATATATGGGAAACGGTAATCAATCCTAGTCAATAAAAAAAATTATAGATAAATGATGATTGAAAATTAGTGGACAATGTAGATTCTAGAGCCAATATGAAGCTAGGTAATGTGGTTGATACATAGGAAGTTATCAATAAATCACAAAGATGCAAAATGAAGTCCTTTTTTGAAAATATAATTTAAACTCATAAAATGAGAAAACTAAAACCCATTATGTGATGAGAAATCCTCTATTAAAAATTAGTTTATTTATGATTAGTTGAATTCATCAAAATTTAAATCAAGAAAATAAACCTTTTTAGGGATAGCCTAGACACCAAAAGACTAGCTTAGTGAACTCATCATATATCATCAACAATCATGCATTTTTAAATAATTCCCCTAATTATCATTTCTACTTACGTAACTTGTAATTTTACACCCCTCTTAGTTCACATTTCTTATTAAACCACCACTTTTATCATATATTTTAAGTACAATGGAAAAGTTCATACTCTTATATGATACAATAATAGAAATATAATACCTAAAAAAATAGTCAATGTATTTCATAATAAGAGCATGATGAAAATCAAACTCTCTCTAGACTTTATGTCCATAAGACACTCTAATTACAAATATAGTATCTAGCCAAAACTATTCAAACCCCATTATAATTTGGGTTCTAATTATTAATTTGTCACAAGATTATATCTTATCATTATAGAAGTCTTTCTAGGCGTTATGTCCATAAGAAAATCTAATATAAATATAATATCTAACCAAAACTTTCCAAGCCTCATTGCCATTTAAGGCTCTATTTTTTAATTTGTCGCATAAGATTATACCTTATCATTATATTTTCATGACAACAAACCCTCCATAATCATGAAGAAGACAATATAATTTTCAAGCATATTTGTAAAATATTTTCTCTTCTTAAGAAGCCCACAAAAGTCTCTATAGCATGTAATAAAAAAAACAAATAACAACTAGAACTTTAGAAAACATATTTTACAAATATAAATTTTAAGAAAATTATTTTAATTTTTAAATTATATATATTAAATTCTTACAATCATAAATAAATTATAAAATATAATATATTTATTTAAAATTCAAATTTATATTTTATATTTATTCAATATTTGATTTATAAAATTTAATAAAATATTATAATTTTTTTATCAGCTACATGCTTTTGACTGCAAGTATAAATTAGAGAGGTCACAAATCGGGGACCTCCTCTCCTACATGAACGCATGTAATAGTCCACTCCCATGAGCACGATAGTCTAACAGGGACACAAGCGAGTAGACTAGGCTAGCGACGGAATAGGCCTCAAGCATTAATGTTCGACACATGACATGAATGGCATCAACGCTATAGGCCAAGCCTCCAAAGACTTGAACCTTTGTGGTCATAACAATAATGCCACCACTTAACCATCGCACTATGAGATCAACAACAATAGAATATTATAATTACATTTTTCTAAAGTGAAATATTTAATTTCAAATTCTTCATTATGTCAGAGGCGTTAATCAATGGTAAAATACAATTTGAATGTTAATCAATAGCAAAGTGGAATTTGAAATTTTTTGTATATAAAATAAAAAATGAGGATAAGATAAGATAAGATAAGATAATAAGATAATAATATTATAATAAAAATATAATAATTATTAAAAAATAAAAAATTATAAAAAATATAATAGTATAATATTAAAAATATAATATTATAATAATAAAAATGATATCTCCTAGCATGTGAGAGTTAAATATCCAATCTATCATGAGAAGCAATAGTGACGGTCAAATTCCAAGCCTACTGTGAGCTTCCAATTCGTCGTCCCGTAAACCGAAAGATTTCTGATAAAAATATTGTCAGCTCTGTCATCGACCATCCGCCGCCTCTTTATCACCACCTCTGCCCGCTTATATGTAGTCAAATTTGTCCATCATTCCTCTTGTTTTTGCAGGACATCAACCATACTCATCTGTTATTTGCCATGTGGAACTTGAAAAAAACGTTCATTTCAGTATGCGCATCTTTTTCATATTTTCTTATTGGACTTCTACGTTTAAAGCATATACACTTCATTGTTATTTAAATTTCATTGCATCTCTTTTTTCTTTATATCTTTTGAATTTTTTGAGCATCTTATTTCAAAATCTTATTTTTTATTTCTATTTGTAACTTTTCTTCTTTTAGTATTTCTTTTTCAATATTTTGATGTGATGATAAAAATTCTTAAAATTTGAAACTAGAAAATCATGTGTTCTACATGTTTTTGTTTTATGTTATTTTATATGAGTTTCTTAAGTGCATATTCTTGACATGTGAATTTATTTGACTTGTCATATTGATTGATTGACTACTTGATTTTATATTCAATTTTTTGGGGATCATTCTCAACTTTCATATATCATTTTCACTATTCAGTCCATGGTTGCATACCAAATATTGAGCCAATAGAATGTTGCACTTGATCCTAGACCCTTCAATTTCGAATTCAAATTTCATTGTGGTTCTAAGCCTATTTAATCTAGTGTTATTATTATTTCTCAATTTGCAAATCAAAAAGTTTCAAATTTCAAATTTTATGAAACGAACACTTGCTTGAAAATATGTAAAAGTTCTAGAGAGAAGCAAGGATATTATGTAATTAGAAATGGGTACCCATTCTAAAAATGATAACTTGTTTCATAGGGTATAAATTTATGTTCGAGAGCTCAGTTCTAAACATGTACCCATTATTGTTGGAAAATTTTTCATGCCTGTCACTTCCACTAAAAGTGGTCCCAACTTCTTTAACTTACCCCTATCATTTAAATTTATATTTTTGATGTCTATTTACATACGCTAATATAATTAAAATATCTCATTATTTTCACTAAGTATTGCTAGATTGAATGATTTATCTATTCACTATACTTAAATGTACTTAGGTTGATGAGGTTAAACAACATCTTGTCTAATCAAATATGCAACCTTTAAGCCTCTAGAGGTTACCAAGTTATTTGTTAAACCTCATGTGCATACCTTTTGAGGTTGGAAGGCTTTTCATCTCACTTCAAATGTCACTTTTGTAGTTAGTCAACACGTATCACCAAGGTTGATGACTTCGTCAAATAAGTTGTTGGTTTGCACATTCCAAGTGATCCAAAGGTTGAAGAGTTTATGACACTTGTCGACTCATTTGTGTCACATCATGGGACACTTATCAATCCACATGATAGGTGGATTTCCTCTTCCATGCCTATATATGTAAGGCTTCCTCATCATTGTATATAAGATCGACTAAATACATATTTGAATTGTTCATTGTGCTTGTTATTTTATCTCTTAAATTTCTAGGTTCTTATATAGTATCAAAGCACTAGGGGTAGATAGTTTCAGGCCAAAGGTGAATGGAATTGTATTTTGTTAGATTTAATTATTGTGTGTTAACAAGTTGCAGGAAGTTGAAATCAAATTCCGAGCAGTGACATGGTGGAAAGAACCTGTCATTAACGGCTCTATTTAGGCATGAAGAGAAACGAGAAAATTGTGCCTTAGCACAAAAAGATCATGAGAGGGGGGACATTAAAACTTATCAGGCCTACGGTTTGGTCACTACTCAGAGATGACCTGCGACTTGTTCATTGGAGACCCACGACGTACTCATGAGCGTGTGGCCTTTGACACAAAGGTCACTACCATTTTCTTGGCAGCGCTTCAGACACAACCACTACTCAACACAGCCAACAATTATCTCTTCCAACCCCTCTGCCCCTGCCCACAATCATCTCCACGCAATCCAAGCCCACACTCATACGATGGCGCTCGTATCCAAGCCCACACTCATTCTCGGACCTTGAATTTGCAGGGCGCAATAGCTAGAGTTTGCAGGCTGTGCCATTACTTGGGCGACACTTTGGACATAGAACCATCTTCAATTTAAAAGGTTTGCTAATTTGGGCATAGGAAAAGAGCCACTATTCACTACATTTTTAGCCCAATTTGCTGACATCAGCAAATACACCATAGCTTATGTAAGTGAATGGAGGGGCAAGCCATGTTGACTTTAAACCTTTGGTCATATGCATTTTCAGACCCTAGTCTTTTCCAACCCAAGGGTGCTTAATTGCCTCTGAATTTTATTTTCTCTTTTCTCAAATCTTTGGTTTAAAAAATTCATACAATCTAAAATTTTATTTTCAAGAAGGTTAGTTTAATTTGTAAAGGTGAAAAACTTCAAAGCATCATAACTTTTCTCAATAACTCGAAATTGAGTGCCTCTTTTTGCAAAAATGCTTGTATTTTCCTCGTATCCAATGAGAATACTATCACACTCCCACTATAAAGTGCTAGTTTATGCCATGTTTGGACTAGATATAAAGAACTCCTAAATAGTGCCAAATTAAGGAGGGGAGAAGAAATAATCAGGGGGATTTTAATTTTATTATTTTTTTCTTTTTATTGAGGTTTGAAAGACATACTTCATCTATGTCTTATTAATCCACCTCTTAACATAATATTGTAATAAATCAATAGTAAATAAGTTTATAAATACACTCACATAAGATACCACAAAACTAAATGTGGGGTTGTGTAGAGCCTTGATTTGAAATCATAGTTGTGGATTCTCGTGATTCTCGTCACATGGTATTTGTTGCCTTGATTTTCCATCACAAAAATGAATCCTGGTGATTCTTGCCTCATGTGTGTGTCCCTTGATGTACACCTTTTTTAGTTTCTTGTACATCTTTTGGACCTAATTCTATGTCTAAATTTCTTGCAAAATCTTGTTCCTGATTTCAATTGGTCTGATTATATCTCTTAGCATTAAGGGGTGATTAATTTTTATGCCAATGCTTCTTTTAATGAAACAATGGAGGAATCTTTAATTTGGGGGTCTCATAGATTTTCTATTTGTATCTCTCGAACGGGGGATTATTTTAGTTGATCATATTTTGTGAGATTCAAGTACTTATGTAGAGCACCATGATGCATATTTTAGTAGTGTACACATGTCACTCCTGTATTTATTGATCGTACTCCAGAATCATAGTACGATCTATATTTTAAACTTCACAGGCATTTGTATACTCATGGTTGAGTAGTGTTCATATGTTCACCCATGTAGTGTTTTGTATCTCTTATCTTGATCTACATTTCTTGGAGGTTCATTGAATCCAACAAACACTAGTTCATTTTCAGTAGAGTTTACAACTTCAACATGCTTCAAGAGTTTTTTATCATCACGTTCCTATCATCATGTGGCATCTTTTCAAGAGGTCTTATCCTTCTCATTTATCTTTTGGAGAGGGGTTTTATTTCCCTTGGGTTTTCTCGTTTAGTCCACTTTATGAGAAATTTTTTACATGGGTACCTAACATGCCCTCGTAGCCAGGACTCATTTCTATCTATTGAAATTTTGTGATCTCTCAAAGTATCACTTAAGGGGGGGTGTTAAAAGTGAATAGTTTATCTATTCACTATACTGAAGTGTACTTAGGTCGATGAAGTTAGACAACATCTTTCCTTACTGAATGTGTAACCTTTAGGCCTCTAGAGGTTACCAAGTTGTTTGGTAAATCTCACATGCATATCTTTTGTGGTTGGAAGACTTTCCATCTCACCTCAAAGGTCACTTTTCTAGTCACTCAAAACTTGTCATCAAGGTTGATGACTTGGTCAAATAGATCATTGGTTTGCACATTCAAAGTGATCCAAAGGTTGACATCTTTAGGAAAAATTTCCACTCATTTGTGCCACATCATTGGGCACTTTTCAATCCACATGATAGGTTGATTACATCTTCCTTACCTATATATGTGAGGCTTCCTCATCATTGTATTTTGGATTGACTAAATACATATTTGGGTTGTTCAATGTGCTTGTTATTTTATCTCTTTGATTTCTAGGTTCTTATAAGTATCAGGGATAACTTTAAGAAACACCCCCTTGACAAATGTGTAAAATCTTGGTGAATCTTTCCTTTTATTTGAAAAAATTAATTGTTCTAATGAATCTATGCACATTATTAAAAAAAAAATTAAAATCCTAGTGAATCTTAATGAATAATTGGTAAAAATAATAATCACAGTGGTGAATCCTAGGGAATAATCACTAAAAAGATTAATTACAATGGTGAATCTCTCCTTTAAAAAATTTCATGGTTGGCTGACGTAGTTCCCCCATTGTTTTTTTTTTTTTTTTGTAATATCGAAAAATGCATTGGAGCACAAATGGATTAAACATTTTTTAAATATCTCACTTTAAAAAAAGACTAAATGAAAAGTGAAATCTTTACCATTAATTAGTGTTTTGATCAGATGGTTGTAGGTTGATTCTGTGACCTATATGCACGTGCCTTTTAAAAGGCTTGTTGAGGCCCAAAATTTGTTTTGGGCCACACGATTAGATTTAATCGTGTGGCCAAAAATAAATTTTGGGCATCAACAAACCTTTTAAAAGGAACATGCATATAGGTCGTAGAATCAACCTGCAACCATTCAATTAAAAAGCTAATCAATGGTAAAGATTTCACTTTTCATTTAGTCTTTTTTTAAAGTGAGATTCAAAAAAAATGCTTAATCCATTTGTGCTCCAATATTGCAAAGATATCATTTTATAGAAAATTTTAAATTAGAAGTACTTGCCACATGAACAATAATAGTGGATCCCTCTAATAATAGATATTTCAATTATAGTATACATATTAATATAAATTATAGTGGAGATGGGTAGAGTTATGATATTACTAAAATGTGTCTAATAAGTGGTTTTATAAAATTTAAGTAGGATTATACTAAATCCACATGGTTTTTGTGTGACTATTGTTTCCTTTATCAATTGCTTTATAGTTGGGATTAAACAGGTGCCACTAAGATTATAAGTCTCTAACATAATACATGGTTGTGTGATGTAAAAATTTTGTAGCTTCACAACACAAGCAAGATTAGCATAGCCAGTGACATTTCCTCTAATCGACTTATGCTAAAGAATTTTTTGAAAATTTGAAAGACCATTTATACATACCCTACCTACCATCTTACATACTTGATGACTCCCAATACTCATTGATATCAAATAAGTAAATTATCATTTGTATCCCTAATCTTAAGACAATATAAAAAAATCACATAATAAATCTATTTTAAAAAGCATCCTAAAATGAATCATAGATATTCATAAATTTTAAGCTACATAAATAATTCCACATTCTCAATCATAATACAATTAGTTGCTATCTATAACTAATTATATGTCAATGGTTTTTTACATGCTATTCTAGAAAACAAGTACAAGTGGAAAAGGTATGAATAGATATTAGATATTCTAAAATGAAGTGACTCTTTTAAATAGTTTGTATTGTTAATGAAAGGTTTTTAAAATTTATTATTAACTTATTTTCCAATCATGGTGGATGCTTTTGAATTGGAGGTTTATTCTAACATTTTCTTTATAATGATTTTGCTACTGATAGTGAAGATTTGGTGCTCCAATTGTCTTTTGGGTCTCCTCCCCCTTTTGCTTAGATGAATAATAATCTTGTCACTCAAGGTCATGTTTCTCTTGTGGCTCTTGTTGCTTCGGGTTTGGACACGACTGTTTCTTCTCCTCCTTGTACTTATATTGATTTTTCTCCTTCAATTAGGAATTCTTAAGGGGCTTCTTTCCCTTCTTGTCTAAATGTTTCAAATTCAGTCAATGACTCTTTTTGGACACCTGTGCAACCCGTAGGAAGAAATATCTTCCAAAGAAGGACTCCTTGTTGCTTGACAAACCCTTGAAGACAAAGTTGTTGGATTCAAACTCTGATGCTTGACTTGTTTCTCTGATTTTTCTTTTATCTTGTTTTTATTCTGTTGTGAGATTAGAACCCTTCTTTGCTTTGTTAATCAAAAACATTTTCCTTATATCAATCTAATTTGTAGGTTTTGCATTACATATACCTTAGATCATACACAATTGTTTTCTTTTCAAAATCTTAAAGAGAAAACAGGAGTCATTTAATGATACATATAAAAGTGTTTTAAGTATGCAAAGGGATTAACTAAGGATTACTGTTTAATTTAAACGTTGTCTTGATAAAAGTGGAAATTTAAAACGTATTTCATCCGTTTAAAATGATTCAAACAAATAGATATATTAATGAAGTCTGATAAAAAACAGCAAAGATCTAATAACATTAAAGCTGTAAATCAACAACAATCTTTGAACACTTCAGAATAAAAAACAAAAACAAGCAACAGATAACATACTGCCTAATAAAAAACAAAAACAAAAAAAAAAGTCCTGTATATCTTCTGTTTAGAATTCTTTTTGGCTGTACCGGTGTTTCACGTGATGCCACAAATCTCCACTCTCCACACTCCACGCATATCCACTTTCCCCGTATACCTACTTGTTAATTTTTTTCCTTGGGCTTTGGAGTTCGGAAGTAGCGAAGTTTTACATGAATAAAATAGTGACGAAATTATCGAATGCCGGGAATTAGAGGGGAAAATATTTTCGATCAGCGTGCCATCTTTGGTACTCTGAAAAAAGAAATGCTGAATTGGTGAGATTCGCCATGATCACCATCATCATCCACTGCATGATTTATGATCATCATAATTGGAAAACGTCACCATTCCGTGATGATGACTATGACAATGATGCTCTATGCATTCTTCGCATGTATGATTACCGTCTTCCTGAACTCCAGTTGCCCTGTCGCTTTCGAATCAGAATATAATTAATACATTTTTAGGGCTTTGGGTTTTCATCTGGGCTTTCGGTTCCATCTTTAATATTGGTCGAAGTTTTACTAAACAATTTGCCCAACAGGCATAGCTTTCTGAGTCTGTAAACCTTTTCTTTATAAAACTGTTTTAACATGCCAAGCCAGAGGCTGAATTCTTCATGGTAATTTGAATTTCCATTTGATTTTGCTCGAGATCGCATGCGAATTGAATGGTTTCCCTATTTTTTTTTAAGTTAGGTTATTGCCGATTTTTTCATGTTTAATGGAAGCGACTTCAGTGCAAGCTTCAGTTCTGGAATGCCGCAACAATGGAAATGCAAGCCCACAACAATGGAGGCAGGGTGAATCTGTTGCAAACAAAAAAATACTTTTGTTATTTCTAATTGCAAATTGCATCAAGATAGCTACGATGAAGACCCCAAGTGAGGTTTTTTTTCCCAAAACTATGGTAAAATTTTCTGTCATATTTCACTATGGATGGGTTTGAAAAGCGAGGCTCTAAAATCTTCTATTGGTGGTTGTGTAAATGCAAATACAGTTTAAAGAAATAAAAGTGGGCAGTATGATTAGAAATAAAGAAAGGCATCGCGTGAATTGAATATTAGAATAGTTTATTCTAGAATTTTAATATTAGATTGATTTTTTATTTTTATTTTTAAATTAGAGTTTTATATTAAATTCATAGAATAATTTAGTTAGTGGATATGGGAGTACGAATCTTAGGTTGAAACCTCTTCAACAAAGAACAACGGATTAAGGGTTATCTATTTCACCATAGTTGCTTGAAGTATATTCTTAACCTCATCTCTTATGATGTTATGCTAGGTTGGTTAATTTCATAAGATCTTAGACATTGATGCTTGGATGAAAATAAATGTTTTATTGTGTGCTTTGGGGTTGCACATTGATAGAGATTCACAACGTGAAGTGAAGTTTTAAAAGGATTCTATTTAAGGTATGCATTTAGATGAATATTTTTAAATTATATATAAAAATAAAAAAATAAATGTATGATATAAGAGTATAATCAGTGTTTTTGTCTAGTATTAGCTATGTACAAATTCATTTGAATGTAAATATGGAGGAGTCTATTGAAGATTAGTGTTGAATATTAAAGTTCTATAGTTCAACCCTAATAACTAATAATTCTTCAAACAATCTTTGGAATGCTTAATCTTTTATTTTAGAGATATAAGGTTATATATAAAAATAAAGAGAAGACATATTTGTGTCCAACTTGATATCTTAATTTATCCCTGGCTTTTATCCATATACATATTTGGCTTATTTTCATGTTGATTTAAATTAATAGAAGTTCATATGGATTAATAATGGAGATTACAAGACCCACCAAAAGGATCAATGATGATTCCCTTTCCAAGTTAGCTATTCACTTGAAGAATGGGTGAAATTATTTTTTGGTAGTAGTTTATTTTATTTTTAATTCAATGGGTTTTCATCATTTCGATATTGCAATGTGTTTGGTTGTGCTCATGTTGGGTTTTATTTTATTGGGTATTGATGTGGAATTGTAGTTTGATAACTTTATGTTATTTTTTTTCCACCACTTAATTGATAAGGGGAAATTAGGTCTTTATGATCAATTAGTGAAGAAATCTAGGATCAAAGAGATAATTATCAAGCACAAAATGTTGTAAAACCCCATACCTAGATTGATTGAAAGAGCAACCATAAATAGGAAAGAACAAGAAGATCAAGATCCACACAAAGTGGATAGGAGTGGAGTGTCAACTTAACTACTTGGAGTGTCAACTCAACTACATGGACAACTAACTAGGCTTAAGTAAGCCATGTGTGTAAGATGTGTACACCAACACCCCCCCTTAAGCATAACTTATGTGGGAATTATAAAGATGGGTCCCAGCTATAAGGCCATTTTAGGTACCCGTGCACACTAAAAAATTCTCACAAATAGAGAAAGATAGAAAACCTAGTGGGAAAAAACTATCCTCCTAAAAGAGAGAAAGCGAAAGATGTACAAGTGAAAGAAGAAGAAAGGTAGAAGGAGGACTCAAGACCCCCCAAGAAATAATTCTATAAAAAACGTACAAGATATATTCCCCCAATGGAGAGAAAGAGAGAGACTTGGAAGGCCCCCATAAGATATGTTGTGCACATAGATTCTCGATGAAGTATGCTGAAGAGAATCCATGAATGTTGAACCACGTTTCTCCCCTTAGGAAGAAGGTGAACTACAAAAGTGTGCAAATTATCTTCCCATTCCTGATAGGAACATGTAGAAAGAAGTATACAGGTCTCTAAATTATGCACAAGATCCAAAGATGTGGATGATGCCCATAATGTCTTCATAGAATTCTCAATGATCTCCAAGCCAAAGCTAATGTGTGACGAAGATTCAAGAACAGGGACCACATGGATCAATTATGCATGATAGTAACTGGAACCATAACAATCTGATACTGTCACTATAGAAGCTATAGTAGGCAAGGCATGAGCAAGAATATTTGAAGAAGAAAAGGATGATGTAACTTCAATGAAGCTGTCATAAAGAAAAAGACTGATGTCCTCAATGTGTGCTTCCATGTCAGCAATGCGAGACTCTAGAAAAATACATGAAATGTTGGGTAGATATTCATCCCAATCAACAATGCTAGGAAGACTAATATCTTGTTGCAAAGAAGTGCTCTAAGCTCTCAAAGAAGCGACTCTGAAATCTGATGAAGCAATAGGAGGAGGTGGAGGAATGATGATTTCCTCTATGTCAAAAGGACGCTCTATATCTGAATCATGATGTAGGATGTGAGTTGTGATTGTAGTAGGATCATCTGGGAAGGGAGAAACATTAGAGTCTCCATGTATTTCCCAAATTTTCAACCATAATGCATGTGGACTTTCAATATCCATGATGCCATACAAAGAGGCATCTAGAATATGTAAACCGATTAATCCACAAATATGATCACAATTATTAAACCATTTATCCTTTTGAGACTTTTTACTTGGTTCAGGGATAAGTCCATATAGATATGGCATGAGATGATGGAACCTGAGATATTTCGGGATGCCTTCACACCAAGACTTATAGTTTCCCCTTTTTAGGTTGATTACAGAAGAGTGAGTTTCATATCCCATGATTACAAACAAATAATTACCCCCTTTGGAACTTTAGAAAATCAACACATTAAGAACCCCTCCATATTAGATGAGACCCCAGTTTTCGTACTTTATAAATTAGTTTGTTTTACAATGAGAATATTCAAGGGTTGATTTGGAAAAACAAAAAACCCCTTTAATGTATCTTCCTTTGAAAATACTTTACTGCATATATAAAACATAAATACTTTATATGCCTTAACTTGTTTTAATATGAAAGAATAAATTACAATCATAAATAAAACATTATCTAGGGAAAATAATAACTAGATAGGAAAAGTTTTAATTTAAAAACCAGCCAGAACAGGGAATATGGGGGCATCTAGCAACCAAAGAGGGCAGCGTGGATTAGATGACCTTGGAAATGGCCACTCGAAAAAAAAAGAGCAGACCACATGAGCTAAATCATGCCTGGCATGAGTTAAATCACGGACTGGACTTAATGCCTCACCAATCTCACCAATTTGCAAATGAAAGGGAGTGCATCTCCACCCAAAGCCACATGAGGGACTTATATGAGGTCTTCTTCTATAAGTGCCCCCAAAAATGATATGGTTCAACCTCCTAATGTATGTGCCTCCGTTGGGCAAAGAGGTTGCATGATGGAGAAATGCTTCCAATGAACCCAGATGCATAGAACGACTTCCACCACCATTGCCAATCCTCAGCACATACGATAACAAGCAGGATGAATCCTATTGAGATGTATCACGCCTTTGTGAGTAGAGATTAATGTCAACTTGATTCAAGGGATGGTCAATCTCTTCCTCATGTGAGTAGATTTACAAGTCAAATCCCAACACTGCCTCATAAAGCTTTAGAAATGTCTATTCATCTTTCCACATCATCATCATCATCAAAAGGCCACAACTCTGCAAAATGAAAGGTAATCGCCCCTCTAAAGAGGAGATACACAGAAAGATCTACAAAAAACGAGATTGCAAATTGCAAATTGTCTTCTTGCAAATTGTGAGCACATAATTCCTCAATTGCCTCACACAAAGATTTACGCCACAAATGAAGAACAAGGGTGGGGTGAATTTGATCTTTCCTATAGATTGTCAAAAGGGAGAAAAGAAACAAACAAACTTAATACAAAAAATTTAGAAAATTGATTCACCTATTGGCTTATTTATATCTCTACCTAATGCTCTGATACCATGAAGAAATCTAGGATCAAAGAGATAATTATCAAGCAAAAAATGTTGTAAAACCCCATACTTAGATTGATTGAAAGAGCATCGATAAATAGGAAAGAACAAGAAGATCAAGATCCACAAGATGTGGAAATCAAGATCAAGATCCACACGAAGTGGATAGGAGTGGAGTGTCAACTCAACTACCTAGGGTGTCAACTCAACTACATGGACAACTAACTAGGCTTAAGTAAGCCATGTGTGTAAGATGTGTACACCAACAATTAGGGAATAGTTTTAAACATCTAATAGATGTTGCCTAAGCTAGAGAAGTAGAGGCAAAGTTGAATTATCTAGTATTTTGTATAAAAATTGTCTATCATATGAGGATGAATTTGAGGGATACAAATATATGGAATCACAATGATGGTGGTCATTATGGTTGGGAAATTAAGAAAATTACTCATACTACATGAGATACAAATAGTGTTGATTTAAGAATTTTAGTATGAACATGTCAGGTAGTTGTTCGGAAGAGGTAATAGATCTTAAAACTATGTAACTTAGTTGTAAATGTTGCTCACATAGACATATGATGTAAAGAGTAAAGTATTAGGAGGATGTGTGATGGTATTGTTAATAGTTGTTCAATACTAATAAATAGATGATCAATGTTATATACTGGCTAGATGAGTCAGATTGATGGATAATCTTGTATTTTTCCCCCTTTCAATCAAGGGGACTCATTATAATCACAATCCAAAGATTTAATTTATGGCTACTTACTAATTTTAGTTTAATAATGTATGATTTGTGTTGGGTAGTTAATGGTTAGTTCCTATGAAAAAATTGCTCCAAAAGTTAAAAGATTAAATGCCTTTATAAAGGTTAGTGAACAATGTAATCTATATTAAAAACCAAAAATGATCCAATTTAGTTGACACAAAGAGAGAGAAAACAAAGAAAAAACTTTCGGGTCAACATGGAAGAGACATGAATGTCTCGATGCCTTGCGTAAACCCCAAAAGGAAAATACAAGACAAAGAAAAGATAAAGGAAAATATTTTCAATCAACATGGAAGAGACATGAATATCTCGATGCCTTGTGTCATCCCTAAAAGGAAAACACAAGACAAAGAAAAGATAAAATATTTATGATATAGAGAAGAATTTAGGATCAAATAGAGGAATGACACAAAGAGAGAGACACCAAAAAAAACAACACAGGGGATCACATTATGCACATGCAATCACATAAAATAAAAATGATAAGGAAATGTAGACATACATGTAAAATTGACCTAACACTTATCACACACCTAAAATGACACTGCCACATCATTGACATCAGTATTATTGAATATCACTACATTTCACATCAAAAGCATCAAAAACCCTAAATTCCTCTATTAATTGAATAATATGACATTATTTAATTAATTCACTTTTTCATCATTTTTTGACAAATTAAATAAAGTCCATTTATTTAATAAAGTCCTAAAAACCCAATTTATGTTATTAATTGAATAAAATGACATTATTTAATTAATTCACTTTTTCATTATTTCGACCAATTAAATAAATTACATTTATTTAATAAAGTCTTAATATCACTTTATTTTCATCCTGGTTAGTTAAATAATGTCAATTATTTAATTACATCACTAAATCACTTTATTCCCCTAAGTCAGTTGAATTATTATATCATAGTAATTTAATTAACTCACTTTCCCTCCAGATTTGAATAATTTGAATAAACTAATAAAACTAATGTAACTTTGTTTACAAAAGTCAATCTTAATTTCTATGTTCAACTCCAAAAAGGAATTAATTTAATTAAATCAATTAATTAATCATTCTCAACCACTTTCCTGATTGAGTAAATTATGAATCACTAATTGCTCAATCTAATTCCTGACTGATCAATCTAATTCCTAACAGATCAATCTATTCTTCAATCCCATAGATTATTCAATCTAATTTCTAACTGATCAATCTATATTCCTAATTGATCAATCTATTCCTCAATCACACTAATTACGTAATCTATTTTGCATAGATTATTCCCATCTAAATCCTCTCACCATCTTTTGACTGTCGATCAAGATATTCTACTACATGATTTTGATCGTTCATTTCAAATCACAATTTCTATATAACAAACTTCTTTCCTCACAAAAAAGGATCGAAGAATCAACATCATTTGCAAAACAAAGTACCACCAATATATCTAATCACCATTGACAAAGCTTCAACATATCTTCGATCAACCATACATGGAATCATTCTTCAAGATCTCACACATGAACTATGGAGACTTTGCATTGATACGAGCAACCACATCTTTGTGAATACACTCTAAGATGAGATGGGTAATAGTTTTGTTTATTGAATTCATTTTTTTTTTATGCATTTCATTTACATGTTCTTGAATTTAGTGTTCTTAATTGTTCATTTCGTGAGTGAAGGAATAGATCTAGATTAGTGTTTTTTATTTAGATTAGATTCTATTTCATTTGCATTTATCTTATTTATGCTCCATGATTTTTCCCCCTCACACATTCTGGCACACTCGGTGGGACCCAACTCCCCTACACTAATGATTTCCTAAGCAATTTTTGAAGTTACAAGTCTTGGAGGTGCTCTAGAAAGATCTTCATGCATAGGTTTCTAGAAGCAGTTACATTGAACTTCACATAATTTGCACACTTGACCTTGAAACCTATGCACTTGACTCTGATTTTTGTGCACTTGAATTTTTCCAATGCATCTGTCTATTGACAGAGGGTGCACTTACCTATTTTCAGTACTTTTTCTCTCTAACAAAGTGCACACTTGCTAGTTTTTCTATGTTTTTTCTCTGATAGACCTGTGTCTAAGATCTACAAATTTTAAATTGATTTTTAATGCTAACGGATTCCTTTTTGGAATGTGTCACAGTAATTAATTGTTATGTATGCAGTATTGAGGAAAAACTAACACCTTTTTTTGTAAGGGAGATGAATGGTCAAAGAACTTCAAAATTTCAAAGCTTTTTTAAGTTAGGAATCCGTTTATTTTGGTGCATAAAAAGAACAACACATTTTTTTTTAAGTGCTCTAAAATGAACCATTTCAATGCTTTTTAAGTTAGGAATCTGTCATTTTGGTACTTAAAAGGAACCTACAACAAACACATTTTGTTTTTAAGTAAAACTAAACCATTTCAAAGCTTTCTAAGTTAGGAATGTTTATTTGGTTCTTGAAAAGAACAACACAAATGAACACTTCATTTCTTGTGCTTAAAAAATGAATCATTTGAAAGCTTTCTAATTTAGGAATTTTTATAAATGGTGCATAAAAAAACAACACAAATGACCAAAATCATTTCATTTTTTTGATGCACACTCACATTTTTTTTTATTGACCAAATAAGACTAGGACCGATCTAGAAATACTCAAATTTTGGGCTTAAAAATGAACAAATCATTCCTGGGTTTTTCACCTTCTTTATGGTATTGAATGATATCCAAAACACTTCCATTGGATGCTTTTAAAAAGAACCATTGATATCTGTTCACAGTTTTTTTTGGATAGCACTGCTTGAGGCACTTAAAAAGAATCAAATTGCTATGAATTGTATCCATGCATTCTATGTTTGGCAAGCTAGATGGTTGTCTTCTCCCCCCACAACTTTTGGCGATCTTGGGTGAGCAAAAACATCTTCAGCTTCACACTTTTATTTTCAAAGCATAACTTTAGAGGGCTTTCCTATTGAGACACATCTCATGCCAGAGAACTCATAGGTGACCCAAGCGACACTAGTTTGGTTCGTTATATAACTTATTGTGGGTGTGAGGAAAGTTCATCACCCATTGGTTGAGGCTATTTTATACTAATGCGAGTCTCTCCCAGTATTCATGTGATATGTACAAACCTGCAAGGGTTTGGAGGCCTCTTAATTGAGAAAAAAACCATAGTATAGACATCAAAACTCATGACCCCAAAACATGACTATGAAAAAAATGTTATAGAAGCTACCCTTTATCCAAAAACATTCTTTGAAAGTGGTCCATCAAATTTTACTTTTGAGAAGTTACTTGTCATATTCGACTTCAAGCCCATACCGTAAGTTGCATGTAAGATCATCCCTTTGGGGCATGAGACAGGCCTACCTAAAAGGATGGTTTCTATCTCTAGTGTTGAATTTTTTTTTATGTTAAACCTTGCAAAAAAATTCAAAAGAAAGATTTCACATCAAACACTGTGCTTGAGCTAAAAGGAACATATAAAAAAAAAACTTAACATGATGGTTGATTCACAAACCCTTTGATTTAGTGTATTATTTTAAGAGAAGCCCTATATTTTCACTCCTTAAGGGATCTCCTTAAAGTTTTTTGATTATTTAGGATTTAATTTCAGGCTACATTTCCTCAAATTAAATGTTGGAAACTATGGCCTGGGTATCATGATTTCACAACTTAAATCCATAGACATACAGGTCACACAAGTACATGTTTTTCGAGTTAGTCAAAGTTGTTGGATCACTTACCACATGCAGAAATAGATCAAAACATCCAAAAACTGCAAGAAAAACATCAATGTTGCTACCAAAACATTTAAATTGGAAAACCAATTTAGATAGAAGCCACTTCTACTACTGTTTCTAGCGCAGTTCATCCAAAATTTGATGTACTTGTCTAAAAAATATTTCTTTATCTCTTTGTCTCAAAAACTTCACTAATGAAAATCAATTGCATTTGATAGAATATGTGCACTTGATGCAAAACCAATGCAACTACTTCTTTTTGCTCGCATTTTCTTTTCATAAACTAGCGCACTTGCTAAAATATGCTCGTAATTGCCAATGAAAAGTCAGTTTTGACTAAGTAACAACCACATTTTATAGAAACACGCAAAGGCCACACTTGAAATTTCAACTCACGCTTGCTTCTTCGAAACTATTGCTCTTGACAAATTTCAAGCCGTAGTTGATAAATCTGGCTACATTTTCCCACTATCTATCACTTTTTTCTGAAAACACGTTGCTTCTTCTCTATCCTACTAACAATCAAAACATAAATCAAAGCTACTTACAAGATCCTTGTTAGTACAAAATAATTAGAAACCTAGATAAGTCATATAGTCCTTTATCCACTCTCAACATTCCATCATACTTTTGGAAACTAGAATCAAAACAAACCTAGACTATTCCCTCACTCACACTTCTAAGATATCAATAGTTTCTTGAAACTCGTAGATAGTTCAAGTAATATTTTCCACAACATATCCTCTAGAACAAGAAATGAGATATCAATCTAGGATTTTCAATATTTTGACTTGCAAGAATAGTGTCACCTCCAAACAACACTCAAACCTTAGGGTCTTGAGCTTCATAACAAACCATATAAAAAACATCCACACTTTCACCTTCTAACCATTTGGCGACCAATTGCTCCAGTTCAACCTTTTCCATAGTTAAGAGTCATGAAATGTTCACAAAGATCTTGGCACTTGGTTATGACAACTATGAGGTCACAACATAGGAAGAACATGGAAGAAAATAAAAATAATGCCAACATCGCACTAAAAAACACAATGAATGATGAAGGTCATCCATGGAGATATAGACCAATAAACCTTATGACAAAGTATTGAGTATCAAAAAAATCCCAAACACACAACCATAACATCCCTAACAAAATTTCAACATCAATCTATTACCCAAATCACTCTTATCAAGGATCACAACATCAAGTAGGGAAACAACACCAAGTGTTTCAAAATAACCATTAAGGAATAAGTCCAGAGCATCAAATTGCCATAAATAAAATTTATAAAAATGCTGAGGAACTTGAACTAGATCATAATATGATGTATCATTAATAACTTATTCAAAGTCAAAACATTACATATCCACAATAAACAAACATCATTCCACAAAAACATCAATATCCACATCAACAACATTTCCAAAATCAACCAAATATTGATTCATATCAACAAAAAAAAATATTTCCACAACATGAAGTGAATAAACAACAATAATGGTCACAAGATAAAAATCAAACCCATCAATAATATCAACCCATAAATCAACAATATCCACATCAGAATCATCAACCACAACATCAAGTGAATCAAAAACATCAATGGTCACAAAATCAGATCCAACAACAATATCAACCCCCAAATCAACAATATCCACATCAAAATAATCAACTACAACATCATCAAGATCATCAATCTCAAGAAAAATAGGATATTATATCTCAAAATCCATCTCCACCACAACCAACCTTACAATCAAACCATATTGCTAAATGTGAGTACACTCCTTTAGGAGAGCCAATTGAGGGTGTGTTAGACCAATTAGTCAATGCCAAACTTATCACAGTTCCAAAACTGCCATGAAGTGGTGAACCTAGCATCAAACTCCCATGGTACGATGACAAGATCTATTGTAAATACGATGGAGCAAAAGGTCATGATGTGTTTCACTCAAAAATATCATCCAAGACCTTATTGATCAAGGATAAATAGCTATTGAAGATGACATTCAAGGTCCATCTACCAATGACAACAATGAGAATGCCTCAAAATATGAAAATAATGATCAAGAGCTATCTATCACTAATCACGTTGACAATGTCTCTACATCATCTAGTGAGTATGAGGACATGCTCAACAATTTAATCCCAAGCATGGTCAAAATTAATCACCCAAGTCTAGCAATGATCCATTTGAAGATATATTGACATCATCCAATCTCATGATAGTACATAGTGATGATCAAGAGACTCTTAATCAAAAACTTATTCCCAAAGCAAAAAATCTAAGTCGAGAGCTATCGTCCATATGTTCTCATTTTTAGAAAATCCAAGGATCCTTTACAAGAAATCCCTTATTTGAAATTGATCCATGTCAAGAGCACGAACCAAAGCATATGAAAGATAATACGACAAATGTCAAGATCAAGAACCCATATCATCAAAATACTACAATGACTTGGCAGATATCTTCCAAGACATCCAAGGTTTTCCTAAAAAAGAACACATCCATATGTCGAGCAAACATACATCTACTGATGAGATGCTTACTCCTAATGGACATGTAAATTATCTTTATCCAAGACAAGAGTCTCATACTCTTGATATCATTACCAAGGACCAAGATTCACCTACTCTTAGCATATTTACATAGATCAAAGTATGGTAGAATCTATAGACATATCAAAAACTGATCAAGAAGAAGCATTAGAATTAAAAACATCAAGCATGAAAATATGGAGGACAATATCTTAAAATTACCAAAGATAATTGATAATCTTGAGCAGTAGAGCATTTGGTATACAACAATCAAATAAGAACCAATATATTTTGAGGGGCCATCAAAATATGATATTTCATAGGATCAAGTTGAAAATATCAATCAGGAAATTATCCCACATATGGAGGATCCTATTAATGAAGAAGCTATCACATTTGAATATCCACAACAAAGCAAAGAAGGATTAGCACCTTGTTTCCAAGCTAAGACATATCCTATTGGAAATAAAATTTCTCAACGTATTTGTTATCAATACAGAAGATTAGGCCTACATGAACATGGTATCCTAGATCCAGTGCAGATTATTGGAAATCCTAAGTATCAAGGTCTTGGTTATTCAACAATGAAGGGATCTAAAAATATCAGGGATACCTCTATAATACTCTGGGAAACTTTATCTAATGCAAGCATCAACATAGAGAGCACAAAGAGTCCTTATAATTAAATTTCTACCAACGCGACAACTAGCCATGTCATGAATCATCATCCACACATATGTCAACCCTCTGATTGGGACCAACAACAAGAGAAAAGGCTATATCCAAGAACAAAAAAAGTCATTGAAGCAAGAGAATTAGTAAAAATAAAATGGACAAGAAAATTTTAAATGGATAGAAAATAAAAATTAATAAAATCATCCCTATCAAACTCCATTAGTCAAAGAAACTATGGGACAAAAATATAAAAGGGAAGTTCATCCATAAAAAATTCTACCAAGGAAAAATAAATCTTCAAGAGCGACCTACAAGGTATATCAAAGCATTGCTCCCAATCAAATGTCCATATCCACTGATCATTTCTCATCATCCCAACTTTGGAGAGTCAAAGATTCCAAATTGTCAACTGATCCATCTGAATCTCTTTTACCTCAATGCAATTCACCATTCATGATATCCAAATATCATATGGACCAATTATTGGTAGCAACTCTTTATTATAAGGACTCTAAGGGAACTCTATCATGATGTACACATCAAGGTAAGGTTAACTCTGGTATCAACAAGGAAGATAATAATTATCAGGGGTAACATACAAGTTCTCGTATCCTAGCATTGAAACAACTGCTCCAAGCAGGATATCATTGGCATGTCATGATAGAAACAAAAACCATATTAGTACTAGTAGCATCTACATCAGCACTTCCAAGTGGTTCAACATGAGAAATAAAATTTCACCATAATGAAAACCTAGTAAACAAGCATCTTGTGTGACAATAAAAAGTCAATAAAAAAAAAAAAATCAAGAAAATCATCAAGACAAAAATTGTCCTCTAGTGAAAACCACTATGCTGGTGCTTTGGACAAATACAATGATGAAAACCTATAAAACATGCGTCATTTGTAGAATTGAGCATCTACATGCATCATTTCAATTGAGATCATCTTAGCCTATCGAGGGATTGGGGTTTAAGGGTTGAGGGTTGAGGGTTGAGGATTAAGAGGCTATAGGGGTTGAGGGATAAGGGTTTAAGGGTTGAGGGTTGAGGGTTGAGGAATTGAAAGGGTATAGGGGTTGAGGGATTAGGGTTGAAGGGTTGAGAGTTGAGGGTTAAGGGATTAGGGCTTAAGGGTTAACTATTGAGGGTCTAGGAATTAAGAGGGTATAGGAGTTGAGGGATTAGGATTTAAGGGGTGAGGGATGAGGGTTGAGGGATTAAGAGGGTATAGGGGTTGAGGGATTAGGGTTTAATGGTTGAGGGTTGAGGGTTGAGGGATTAAGAGGGTATAGGGGTTGACGGAATAGGGTTTAATGGGTTGAGGGTTGAGGGTTGAGGAAAAGAGGTATAGGGTTGAGGGATTAGGGTTTAAGGGTTGGAGGATTAGGGTTTAAGGGTTGAGGGTTGAAGGATTAATAGGTTATAGGGGTTGAGGGATTAGGGTTTAAGGGTTGAGGGTTGAGGGTTGAGGGAAGAGGGTATAGGCATTGAGGATTAGGGTTTAAGGGTTGAGGGTTGAGGGTTGAGGGATTAAGAGGCTATAGGGGTTGAGGGATTAGGGTTTAAGGGTTGAGGGTTGAGGGTTGAGGGATTAGGGTTTAAAGGTTGAGGGTTGAGGGTTGAGGGATTAAGAGGCTATAGGGGTCAAGGGATTAGGGTGTAAGGGTTGAGGGTTGAGGGTTAAGGGATTAAGAGGGCATAGGGGTTTAGGGATTAGGGTTTAAAGGTTGAGGGATTAAGAGGCTATAGGAGTTGAGGAATTAGGGTTTAAGGGTTGAGGTTTGAGGTTTAAGGGATTAAGAGGCTATAGGGTTGAGGGTTAAGGAATTAAGATGGTATAGGGGTTGAGGGATTCATGTTAAAGAGTTGAGGATTGAAGGTTGAGGGATTAAGTGGGTATAGGGGTTGAGGAATTAGGGTTTAAAGGTTGAGGGTTGAGGGATTAGGGTTTAAAGGTTCAGGTTTGAGGGTTGAGGGATTAAGGTTTAAGGGTTGAGGGTTGAGGGTTAAGTAATTAAGAGGGTATAGGGGTTGAGGGATTAAGTGGGTATAGGGGTTAAGGTATTAGGTTTTAAGGGTTAAGTATCGAGGGTCGAGGAATTAAGAGGGTATAGGGGTTGAGGGATTAGGATTTAAGGGTTGAAGGTTGAGGGTTTAGAGATTAAGAGGGTATAGGGGTTGATCGATTTAGGTTTAAGGGTAAGGGAATTAGGGTTTAAGGGTTGGGGAATTAGGTTTTAAAGGTTGGGGAATTAGGGTTTAAGGGTTGAGGGTTGAGGGTTGAGGGTTGAGGGTTGAGGGATTAAGAGGGTATAGGGGTTCAGGGATTAGGGTTTAAGGGTTGAGGGTTGAGGGTTGAGAGTTGAGAGTTGAGGGTTGAGGGTTGAGGGTTGAGGGTTGAGGTATTAAGAGGGTATAGTGGTTGAGGGATTAGGGTTTAAGGGTTGAGGGTTGAGGGTTGAGGAATTAAGAGGGTATAGAGGTTGAGTGATTAGGGTTGAAGGGTTGAGGGTTGAGGGTTGAGGGTTGAAGGTTGAGGGTGGAGGGATTAAGATGGTATAGGGGTTAAGGGATTAGGTTTTAAGGGTTGAGTGTTGAGGGTTGAGGGAATAAGAGGGTATAGAAGTTGAGGGATTAGGGTTTAAGGGTTGAGTGTTGAGGGTTGAGGGAATAAGAGGGTATAGAAGTTGAGGGATTAGGGTTTAAGGGTTGAGGGATGAGGGTTGGGGGATTAAGAGGGTATAAGGGTTGAGGGATTAGGGTTTAATGGTTGAGGGTTCAGGGATTAAGAGGGTATAGGAGTTGAGGGATTCCAAGATTAAGAGGGTATAAGGGGTTGAGGGATTAGATTTTAAGGGTTGAGGGTTGAGGGTTGAGGGATTAATAGGGTATAGGGGTTGAGGGATTAGGGTTTAAGGGTTGAGGGTTGATGGTTGGGGGATTAAGAGGCTCTAGGGGTTGAGGGATTAGGGTTTAAGGGTTGAGGGTTGAGGGATTACGGTTTAAGGGTTGATATTTGAGGTTCAAGGGATTAAGAGGTTATAGGGGTTGAGGGTCGAGGTTTGAGGGATTAAGAGGGTATAGGGGTTGAGGGATTAGGGTTTAAGGGTTGGGGATTAGGGTTTACAAGTTGAGAGTTGATGGATTAAGAGGTTATAGGGGTTGAGGGATTAGGGTTTAAAGATTGAGGGTTGAGGGTTGATGGATTAAGAGGGCATAGGGGCTGAGGGATTAGGGTTTAAGGGTTTAGGGTTGAGGGATTAGGGTTTAAGGTTTGAGCATTGAGGGTTGTTGGATTAAGAGGCTATAGGGGTTGAGGGATTAGGGTCTAAGGGTTGATGGTTGAGGGATTAAGAGGGTAGAGGGGTTGAAGGATTAGGGTTTAAGTGTTGAGGGTTGAGGGATTAAGAGGCTATATAGGTTGAGGGATTAGGGTTTAAGGTTTGAGGGTTTAGAGTTGAGGGATTACGAGGGTATAGGTGTATGCATCTCTCCCACTATCTCCATATACCCTCTATCTCTTAACCATTTAAACTCTTAACCCTCTACCCTCTATCTCTCTCTCAGTTTGTCTCTCCCTTCCTCTATATCTCCATCTCTCCCACTATCTCTTTCTCCCCCTCTCCCTCTCTGCCCCTCTCTCCCTCTCTCTCCCTCTTTCTCTCCCACTCTCTCTTTCTCCCACTCTCCCCCTCTCTCCCTCCCACTCTATCTTTCTACCACTCTCCCACTCTCTCCCACTCTCTCTTTCTCCCACTCTCCCCCTCTCTCCCTCTCTCTCCCTCTCTATCTCCATATCTCCCACTATCTCTTTCTCCCCTCTCCTCTCCCTACTTCTCTCCCTCTTTCTCTCCCAATCCCTCTCCCTCCCTCTCTCCCTCTTTCTCTCCCACTCTGTTTCTCCCACTCTCCTTGTCTCTCCCTCCCACTCTATCTTTCTCCCACTCTCTCACTCTCTCTTTCTCCCAATCTTTCACTCCCTCCCTCCCTATCTATCTCCATGTCTCCCACTATCTCTTTCTCCCCTCTACCTCCCTCTCTCCATCTCTCTCCATCTTTCTCTCCCACTCTCTCTTTCTCCCACTCTCTCTTTATCTCCCACTCTTCCTCTACCTCTCTCTCTCTCACACACACACAAACACTCACCTATATCTCCTCTACTATAAGGGTACAGAGGAGAGATATAGAAATAGGATAGAGGGTATAGACAAAGAGGGATAATAGAAATATATTAAGAAAACCATATTTCATAGAACGTGTGCATGTTTTGAAGAAGTAGAGATGTTACCTTTTTAGCAAGAAATAATGTGCTCACGTTATAACACACTCACATTATAACGCAAGCACATTTTGTATCCCACTAAAAACCATAACAAAACTCAATATACCCATGATGTCAAGGCCCACAGTCTACATATTCTCTTGGTTCTATGCGTGCTCTGACAAAAAGTAGATTTTTGATGATGTTGTGAAGTGTGCAAGCATTATTTTCACATTCCACCACCTTTGCATGAAATAATAGAGTTTCCACATTGAAAGACATATAATATCAATTGAAGTTTGAATTCCATTGAAAATTGATATACAATTGATGTTTGGAGGGGAACAAGCTTTTGAACAAGTCAAATTGTTGTGGAGTTTGAAGAAAGAAGAAGCTAAGGGTACATAATTGGGTTGAAATCCTCCATTTGAAAGTTTGGTTTTTAAGGTATGTGAAGTCTTTACACATTTCCTTTGATTCTATTATGGCTTGCTTTCATTTTTGTTATTTTTCATATTCCATGTTGATCATTTTTTTTTTTGTCATTATAACCTTACGTTGTCAATGCACATTTTAAATTACACAATTATATACACTTGCCAATTACCATTTTAAACCTGATGTAGAGAATCTAACAAGATCGACAAATCATCAAGGGTACTTCTAACCCTAACTTAAATTGAAGAAAATCAACCAAAAAAATCAGTCATATTTTCATAAAAATCCTACAATTTCACTTGATTTCATATTTCCACAAAACATTAGAACTTGCTTTCAACTCTTTGTCAGACTTAAAAATAGATTAACCATCATAAAATTGATTGTAACATAGCATAAAGCTGATTAGAAACTTAGAACCATTGAATTCATTCATGATTCACTAATTCAATAAGGCATGGTCCTATTTCATACCGAAAAACATGGAATCGCTCTTAGCTACGTTCCACTAGATCGATCCCTTAAGGGTCCAAAGTGCAAAATGGCTGCAAAATTCAAAATGCTATTACTTGGATACCGTGATTCTTAGAAACTTCTCATCTAATCCTATAGGATCATGTTGGGCCCCTCTAGAAAAACCTCTCTCGGTTTTGCCTAACTGTGAGTGGTTTTCCCGTGGTGGTGGATTTTCACTTGATGGAAAAAGTAGCAAATGCAAGTAGTGCAAAGTTCCAAAGTGCTGCAATTTTTGTTCTGCAACTCATGTGACCAAGTAGACTATTCCAACATGTTCAAATAGGTATGTTTATGCTAGGAATGGTTCTATTTTTCAAACAAACATGTGGAATCACTCCGATCTACGTTCCATCGGATCGATCCCTTAAGGTTCCAAAGTGCAAAATGGTTAAAAACTTCAACATGCTATTACTCGGATACCATGATGCTTAGAGACTTATCATCTAATCCAACAAGATCACATTGGGCCCCTCTACAAAAACCTCTCTCAATTTTGGCTATCTCGGAGTGGTTTTCCTATGGTGGCGGATTTTCACTTGATGGAAAAAGTGTCAAATTCAAGTTGTGCAAAGTTGCAAAGTCGTGCAACTTTCTCTCTGCAACCCGTGTGACCAAGCGGACTATTCCAACACATCTGAATAGGTATGTTTATTCTAGGCATGGTCCTGTTTAACACTGAAACATGCAGAATCACTCCGAGCTACGTTCCACCAGATCAATCCCTTAAGGGTCCAAAGTGCAAAATGGCTGCAAACTTCAACATGCTATTAATCGGATATCGTGATGCTTAGAAACTTCTCGTTTGATCCTACAAGATCGCGTTGGGCCCCTCCACAAAAAACTCTCTCAATTTTGGCTATCTTTGAGTGGTTTTCCCATCGTGGTGGATTTTAACTTGATGGAAAAAGTGTCAAATTAAAGCTATGCAAAGTTGCAAAGTGGTGCAAATTTCATTTTGCAATTTGTGTGACCAAACTAAGTGCTCCACCGTGTCCCAATAGGTAGTTTACGCTAGGCATGGTCCTCTTTCACACCCAAACACATGGAATTGATCTGACTTGCATTCAATCGGCTTGATCCCTTATGATGGCATGCAAAAAAATAGAAAATAGAAACATACAAACAATGGTTGAGAAGTCTGAGTATTCCACACAAAAAGTGTATGATCATTGGTGCAAAGCACCTTGTTCCTCCATTTGATGAAGAAGGTCTAGTTCAGTGGTTTTAGGGATTATCTGATGGTGAATAGGTTGGTCAATAGGTTGTTGTGGATATTTTGAGCATGCTTTGTTTTGAATAAGGTCAATTAAGACCATTAGATATGTTTTAGGGTGAATTTTTGGTCTAGTGATAAAAAATGTGAAAATTTCAATCTTGCACTAGAAGTTTTCTTTGTAGCCTTTCGAGGCAAATTTGTGAATTTGTATATGAGTGTGAAAGAATGGAGTTTTTTTGATGTAATAAGGCTATTTTTAAGCCATTTTTGTGGGTTTAGAGGTCATTAGATGTATTCATTAGGTTGGAGAAGTCTAAAGTTGCAAATTTGTAAGTTGCTTAAAGCAACAAATTTGAAATGCAATGGTTAGTTGTTTTGAAAGTTTGTTTTTAGTTAGTTGAGGGCATGGATTAGTTAGAGAAGGGTGCAAAACACTATGCAAATCCTTAAGAGGCTCGAATGGAGGTTTTTGATGAACTTTTGGAGAAGATCTAATAAGAATTATTCACACTATTCTCTGTTTTTTAGATTTTTGAAATAAACTTGCTAATCCCATACTCGGTACGACCTGTAGCTTTCCTGTATGGTCCCAAGGCTAACATGGATTGAAAGAGGGCTGAGTTGGCTGTCTTTTGGCAATGGTTTGGTACAAAACCATAAAGGAATAAGAGAGTTCTTATCGTTGAGTCAAGTGAATGTTGGAGTCTTGGTGGGCATATTTGAGAGAAGTTGTGTCAAATCACAACTTGGTTGAGCCACTCTGCATCACCAATGGTGCTTTGAAATTCAAAGAGTGATTGAGAGCATGTTTCTTTGTTAAATAGACCTATTCGGGGGTCTAGGACAATGTTGAGTCCATTTCTTATTTGTATTATAAATTATAACTTTCTTTCTCCCGAGTCCATTTCGTATACAAGAAATAATATTACAAAAATTTGACATATAAATAGTTTGATGGTGATGCATCAAGAACATATTGGAATATTTTTATGAATCATTTCATTGAATACCAATTGAAAACGTGTTTATTTTCTTATAGATAAAGTTTTTTAGCATCAATCAATTAATATTCAAGACAAACCATGATAAATGCTAGGGCTAACCAATTAATAATTATACACATGAATAAGTCAAGCATGTACATGTCAATAAGGGAAGCACAAGTAATCAAAAACGTGTAATCCTCAAGAAGTATACACATGAATACATATTATACTCAAATTAATACAAAGTATATGCACAAATACAAGGTATACGCATGAAAAAACATAGGCCAAAAAGTATATATTTGAACACACGTAAGTGAAAAATTATACACATAAGTTGTAAAGTATACACTTGAATACACATAATTCATATCTATTGAACCATCAATTTAGAATGCAAATATGGACACCATCAATAAAAGATATTTGTATTAACCAAATAGCCATATAGGCATACATCAATATATGTCGATATAAGTATGAAATATATGTACAAAATAGCCATGTAGGCTTATGAGAGTGCCATATAGGCATACAATGTCAAATATGTCCAATACAAAATATGTACAAAATTGCCATGTAGGCATACAACAAAGGGCTCTAGAATCAAAAGTCATTGCTCTTCATTCTTTCCAAATAAAATCTCTCCCTTTGCTTTTCGGTTGGATGGTGATAGATCTATCACTCATTTCTACTGCACTAAAGGAGTGCTCTTGCTGCTTCTCCTAGTGTTTAGTTCATGGAAAAGTTTTAACTGTTACAATAAGAAGTAAAGACACAAATACATAGAAATTACATTATAAAAAATGATATATTTGAAAAAATAATCATTTACCGCCATCTCATGGCCATGCTCAGGCATGCTCAATCCTTGTATACACGATACAAATAGAAATTAAACTACGTGAATCAATAATTGTTTGATTTTTCACTAACTAACATCTATAACAACAAATATAAATTGAAATTTACTAATTTTCCTCATACCTCCCCTATCAGAGCCATTGAAGATTGTATAGTAGATGACACACCAATCTCCATTGCCCTCGTCACATTCAAAGGTGTTTTTTCTTGCAACATCTAAAAATAAAGCAACAAATTATTCAACATAATCAACGATGTGCATATAAACTACACAAATCTATTAAGTAAAATCCATTAGTTAAACTCTTTATTCTATTACCTTTGTGTAGGTTTGAGTAAATCCACTGCCATTGGGAAGTGTTCCATCGAAACCTCCAATATTAGTCTGTTCAACATCCAAAATCACATATTAAATTACCATTCGTAAAAAAATTCTATTAACATGCAATAGATTTATAATTGTTTACTAGTTACATACCCCAACAATAGGTGTACTACAAAAATAAATAAGTGGAGGGCCGGTGTATCCAGTCTCAACATTGTGACCCTACAATTTTATTAAAATCATAAAACATTTTTAGTTAATCTTGCATTTGAAAATCGAAATTTAATAAATTAAATTCAATGAACATGTACTAACGTTTACCTGAATATAAATGCCATATACCCCATGAAAAATGTTAGCTACCCTCTCCATCTCCATAGCTACAGACGGATCCTATGTAGCAGTCTCCTGAGTGTCAGTGGGGTCATATGAACAAGTAGCCCAACAAGATTGACACACATGTATTCGAAGGCCACCACTCGAAGACTCCCCTGGATGGCGCTATAAAATAGGGCTAGTATGATGGATGACACTCTGGGTCAAAGTGTTGATCACTTGCAATGTCTCTATGTGAGCACTTTCCTTCATGGTGAAAGGTATAACAATGTTCTCATGAGGTGGCCTAGCGAGAGCTTGTCTACCTTGCTGCGTAGGATCTGGTCGTGCACTGGGTCTATCTTGAGCTGACCCCCCACCTCTCCCCTGGAAATCCCTCATATTAGAATAATTTGGGATTTTTTTCAATATGAACTCACTATATAGTTTCCTAAGTAAATATTGTGGGACCTTGCAATTGTTGTATGGTGGGCAATAAAAGACCATGTACCACCTATCATAAAACTGGTCCCTGATCTGTTGGTGGTGGCACCAATGGATAGGGAACCTCTTCGCATTGAGGGTAAGATTTTGATTTGTGTATGGGTCAGTGAATAATGAGCACAAACCACCTTTTGTAATTTTTAAATCCTTTACATCTTTGTATGATAGTTTATTTTCATAATAATCCTTAGCCGCCTGCCTCCTATCTTGCCATCCAGTTATTTGTTTGCTAATTGAATCTACATTTTTTAACATATCTTTCAATGAATTTTCTAGGGTCATTCTTTCTACAGTTGAACTATTTGGATCACTCAACCTAATGATCAAATCCTCAGTTTTATTTTTGTTGTTCTCAATTTCACTCATTAAATTTTGTTGAGTGTCAAGAGGGGGTTGAGTGATTGGTGGAGGAGGTTGTTGTTGTGGTTGATTTTCATCTTGAGTATTTGGTTGGTCTTCCTGTTGAGGATCTTGAGAGTTTCTGCAAGTTGATTTGCATCTCCTAAAAATTCAAACAAATATTATATCAAATTAAACCTAAAACTAACTGATTCAAAACAAAAACCAAAAAATTCTTACCTCTCATAGCTCCTCCTCGACGTGGCACCATCGTTGCGAAGAAATAAAAAATGTTAGTGAATAAATTTGCTGAATTGCTCCTCCTAGAACGTGAGTGTGAAATATGAGGGTTTTGGCCGTGGCTAGAAGAAAAAAATAGTCGAAATAAGAATGACATGTTTTCTCTTTTTTTTTTTTTTACTTTTAACAAATTAGTAACACGAATGCGTTACAACGTGCTCATGTTATGACTTTTCAAAATATTTTTTGAAAGGTTTCCACGAAATGGCTACCCATTTTCATGCACCTGCCAATAACCTGACCTATCCCAGAGTGCCTTTCGAGAATTAAAACAAAAATAGGTAGGCTAATCCAACTCAAGAGAAACCTGCCCATTCTACCCAAGGAAGTACATCTAGGGAAAATTTTGAAAAAATGGGTGAATATGTGGATGAGCAATTTAAGAGAGTACAAATAACCTTGTCAGCCTTTGAACTGTTAAGGGTACCCGTACTCAGGAATTCCTTCTTTCGAACATTGAATGGAACTTCCCCATCAAAAATGGCTTAGGAGGAACCTGCAAAGAGAGTCTCATTTGACACCTCTAATAATGAGCTCATGATCACAGAAATTGTGGGAAATAAACCTACTCAGCTACCCAACTAGCAACCCAACAAAAATCAGCAAGTAGATATGCATTCAACCAAAGAATAAAATCTAGTACAAAGAAGGGATAAAAGAAATGATAAGGATAAAGCTTAGGTGGCCAAGGCTAATGTTTATGTGGGGATATTTCAAGAGAAATTGGAGACCCCTCCTTTCTTGTTGAAAATTTGTATATTTGGCAGAAATCTGCATAACGACTTTCTAGACTCAAGAACCTGAACTAATGTCATTCCATTCATAGTGTTTCGGGCACTAGGAATAACCCTGAACCCATCTAGATGAAAGGTGAATATGTTTGATAAGACCGAGGTGAACATAGTAGGGGAGATAAACAATATCCCTATGCACATCATAGTAGACCCAAGGGTGCAACAAGTTATTGACATTCAAGTTGCTGACATCCCCAACACCTACGACATTATATTTGGAAGAGCCTTCACTCAAGCCTTGAATGGTTAGTATGTGACTGCTTATTTGCATCTATGGTTTTATTGGAAGGTATTTCCTAACAAATCTATATTAAATGAGAGCCCCAGATGAAATTTATGATCATTGAGTATAAAAATACAAACAAAGTTTTGTTTGCAGAGACAAAGTTAGGAAATTACTTTCCCATCGCCTGCCAAGGTGATGAAGAAGAAGGTGAAAAAGAGGTCCTTGTGATTTGCAGTGATCCCACTAATCTAATCCATCTTCCCAACAGTACAAAAGCACTGGTTGAATCTGATGATGAAGAATATCAGGATGATGGTAACTTGGGTCTATTTGATGGCTTTCAAGAATTTATAAAAAAAAGTGTGCAAGATCAACTTAGTTTAGGAGCCAAAATTCATTTCAAAGAGCTATTCTTACTAAACTAGTGTAGAATACATGATGCATCTAATTCTGAGTTTGAGTGTTGCTTGTTCTAGATAGTCGTGGACCATATCAAAAGGCAAGTCACCTCGGAGGAGATCCTAAAGGTACAACCAAACCAGGGTCTTTTCACATGTAAATCACCCAAGGAAGAAGGAATGAATGTGCAATTCACAGATGAAGCATGCTCTATCAGCTCCAAAGGAAAAGGTTCCTCCAAATTTTGGACATTACACTTTGACAAATCCAAATCCAAGCAAGGAGCTAGAGCAGGCTTCAAATTAATCAGTCCATTGGGTAAGACTTATTCCATTTCTCATAGATTAGAATTTTATTGCACCAATAATGTAGTTAAGTACGAGCCATTAGTTCATGGATTGCTAATGGCATTAAGGAAGAAATTCAAAATTTTGGAAGTATTTAAGGACTCTGAATTAGTTGTTAAGAAAGTTTTAAAATTGTACTCATGTCACGATCAGAGATTAGAAAATTATAGCCATAGAGTATGGGATCTCATAGAAAGAATGGATGCATTTAATATTTAGCTAATTCCCCATAGGAAGAATTAAACCATTGATGCCTTAACATAAGCGACCAACAACCTATAGCCTCTTTCATTGACCAGCCTAAATAAATTCACTATGAACTCACCTCCACCTAGTCCGTACTCGACAATGTAACCAACTTCCAAGTGTTTGAAGATGACAAGCATATCCTTGAATTCATCACTAGTTCAAATGTATTTTCCTCCTAAATTATAGATGAATTAGGACCTAAAGAAGTAGAGCTTAACATAGAAGGGGTAATCAATTGGAAAAGAAACACAATCCCCAGGGGTATAGTTGAGTTAGAAAGGATATTTGACCTAGACCATATAAGGGATCGAGATCAACAAACTAAGAAGGAATCCATAGGCCACCAGTGTGATGCTCACAATATGGTTATTGCAGATGAGGTGAAGAACATGTTTATCGATGAAGTCAAAACCCCAAAAGAAACGAAAGGAATTGTTGATGAATTACACACTTACCATGATTTCATAGCTTGGGGATATGAGGATCTCAAAATGTATGATACTTCAATCATTGATCATACCATTCCCCTCATGCCAGATCTGAGGCCTTTCAAGTAGCGACAATGCTTAATTAATATGCTATTGGAAACCATTATCTTCAAGGAAGTGCAAAAGAATCTTTCATCTTGAATCGTTTTCCCCATCCACCATTCAACATGGGTGGAAAATTTGGTTCTAACTAGAAAGCAAAATGGAGAAAGTAGATTATGCATGGATTTTTGAAATCTAAACAGGGCTTCTAAGAAGGATAACTACCCTCTACCCTCACTAGATGAAGTGTTGCAAATAGTCAATAGTTCTCAAATGATGCCATTTCTTGATGAATACTTAGGATACAATCAAGTAATGGTGCAGTATGAAGATAGGCACAAAATGAATTTCACCATAAAATGGGGGATATTTCCATATGAAGAATGTCATTTGGTTTGATCAATGTAGGTGCAGAATTTCAGCGTGCTATGGATATAGCCTTCAAATACCTCATTGGAAAGTGTATCATCATGTATATTGATGATCTTATAGATTTTTCAATGAACAAAGGGGATCATGTCTTCGACTTATGCAGGGTGTTCCAAAAGTGCAGGGAATTTGATATCTCATTGAACCTAAAGAAATATATCTTTGGGGTAATGGAAGGAAAACTGATCGGACACGTGATTTCAAAAAAGGTAATATAAATGGATCTAGAGCATATTCAGGCTATCTTGAAGATTCAACCTTCGGGAAGCAAAAAGGTAATGAAATCCTTCTTTTGAAAAATCAACTCTTTTAGGAAGTTTATCACGGGGTTTGCAGAAATAGTCAAGCCATTGAATGTTATGCTTAAACAAGATGCTAAAGTAGAGTGGACGCTAGAATCCAAGCAAGCTTTCCCTAAAATTAAGAGGGATATTGTAGAGGCTCTCATGTTGGTCAACTCAAAATTTTCAAAGACTTTCTATATCTATTATTTTACTTCAAACCACTCCACTGCTAACATGTTAACACAAAAGGATGATGAGGGAAGTGAGCATCCTATTGCCTCTATGAGTGCTCTACTAAAAGATCTTGAATTGCATTACCATAATGTTGAAAATAAGATATATGTCTTAGTTAGAGGAGTCAAGAAATTTAGGCATTACATTATGAGAAATAAAGTGTTCGCTATTGTCCTAGACCTAGTTATTAAGGTGCTATTGAGGTAAAATAAACTAGGGGAATGAAGAGAAAAATTGGTTAGACTCTTGCAAGAGTATGACATGGATATCCAACCAATAAATCTAGTCCAGGGGAATTTCTCACACACACAATGGTAGAGATAGAACTAGAGCTTATAGTTCAACAATACCACTTGGAGGATGTTTCTCTAGATTAATGGTATGATGAAATTGTATACTATTTGTTGAACAAAAAATTCCCACCACATATTCAAGGAGTCCATAAACAAGGTATGAGTTTGAAGAGAAAAATATATATGCTAAAATGAGCTATTTTATATAAGAAGAATCATGAAGGAATCTACCTTAGATGTCTGGGAAAAATGGAAGTAGCTAAAGTGTTGAAATAATTGCATGAAATTTTTTGAAGAGGGCATGGATTTGGCCCCTCGACGACTCACTAGATTCTATGGGTTGTATACTATTGGTCGAATCTATTTAAAGACGTGCATAAACATGTTTAATCCTACCACATTTGCCAGAATGTTGCTACTAGGGAGAGGTATGTTGTTGTTCTGCTACATCCAGTTGTTGAGATAAAGCCTTTTTCTCAGTAGGGACTCAACTTCATTCTTCTAGTAAACCCGCAATCTTCTGCAGGTCATAGGTACATTCTTACCACAACTGATTACTATACTAGGTGCACATAAGTGATTTCTTGTAAACAATGCATGATTGAGGTGGTAACTAATTTTCTTGAAAGTAATATTCTCAATCACTTTGGATGTCCATTTACATTGGTCTGTGATAATGGTCTTGCATTTTCATCCCTCAAATTTCCAAGATGGAATTTTGATTTTGGGATTGTGCTTAAATTCTCATCAAATTATTATCCCCAAGGTAACAAACTATCTAATTCCACAAACAATAACTTGTTGACTGTCATACGCAAGTTGCTCAATATGAACCCAAAGGAATAGCACACCAAATTGTATTTTTCTTTGTGGGTGGATCACACATGAAATAAAGAAGCCCTAGGAAATTAGCCACATCACCTCATTTACGATTTAGAGCTTGTCTTCTCAATTCACCTCAAGATCCCTATGATACAATTCATCAACACATATTATGAGGAGACATAATTCCTTGAAGCTCACTTATTTGAGCTGCTCTATTTAGAAGAAGTCTCTAATCAAGCTATAGAAATTTTTGCCAAACATCAAGGCATAGTCAAGAGTTGGTTTAATCGAAGAGCCAAAGTTAAGGCCTATAGGATTGTTGATTTGGTCTTATGTTGGGACAAGGCCCATGATAAGAAAGGGAGACATGACAAATTCGACAAGCTCTAGCTTGGCCCCTTTATTTTTTTTGAAATTCTTGGAGATAATGCCCTTCACCTAAAAAAACTAACTGGAAAAGATATCCTATTGCTAGTCAATGGGAAATACTTCAAGTATTATTTCCTTGCCTGATCTATTTAAGATCACCCCTATATATAGTTAGAGTGGGATTTTACTTTCTATCTTTCTTTACTTTGTTTTTCTCTTGTTTTGTCGGCCCTCTTTTTGGATGAGGGGTTGTCCAATTTTGATGTAGAGGTTGTGGTTGGAATTCTCAAATAGACCACTTTTCTATACATTCCCCTTTGTTCTATGAATAAGTCTTCATGAGTTACGAAGAGCCTCTTTCAACTTCTATGAATCAGGTTTCTTGACCTAGACCCTAGCTTGATTCAGAATGGAACCGTTATTTGAATCCTCTCACTCTTATCTTAGAGATCACATAACACACATCTTAAATAATCTCGATGAGATATAGAATAGTTACCATGAAGCCTTGGTAGGTGAATAATCTAAAAATCTACTCTAGTGACCACTGTGATCTCCAAACCCACTATAAGCTTAATTGCTTATACAATTGAGCAAAAGAGTATCAAAAGAGAAATTATAAAGGAAAAGAACACAAAAGAAAAGAGAATATTGAAGAATAAGCAATTGTGTGGGTGTACGGGAAGCTCTATTGGGGCTATGGATGCCTACTAGAAATAGAGAAATGTTTGTGGGGATTACAGTGATAACTCCATTGGGGCTATGGATGTCTGACTGGCAATGGATCAATTTCCAAGTTACTTTTGGGGTTAGATTACCTATGTAGCTTACCTGAGCTAGCTGGTCATTGTTCCCTATGGTCTCTGAGGGAGGGGAATCAGCTCATTGCACACAAACTCCAAAGATATGTTGTGACCCAATTCACCTAAGGATTCTATTCTTCCCTACTTACTTTGTGTTCATTGAGGATACCTACTTATGGTCTGTGAAGCAAGAGATTATGGGTTCTAGATGAATCCTTACCCTTGGAATTCTGGGGAGCATTCTTTGAGAAAAGTCATCATTTGTTGTACCTATAGCACACACTCCTCATTTAGACCAGGGACCCCCTCTTTTCATTTCTCCTTTGTCGAGCTGGTTAACCTTTCTCTCATTTTATGTGCCCCTATTTTTGAGCCTAAGTTGGTCACATGCTTAAAATTTTCAAATGTACCTTGGCCAAGGTCACTCATTCAAGTTTCACCTAGTTTCAGGCTTTTGCAAAAATCACATTGAAGGTTTCCACCTTTTGAGAGCCGCCTCATGTTTGGCCACTTCTGGGTCTACCTTTGCGAGACTCCTTGTGTGGAATTATTTCTCTGCTTCACTATTCCCTACGTCCTTCACCTCACATGTAACCACAATGTGACTCCTGCAGCTAATTTTTTCACATGGCTTTCAACATGACATCCTTTCCAGCATGAGTTTTTGTATGCCCACCTACTCATCTAACTCACTGTACCTACACTTAATACAAGAATTAATGGTAGGTTTTTCTATAAAAACCCTCTGATCCAGCTATCATTTTCATTGTGAGTTTTGAAATTTTAGAGTAATTAGCATTCCTTTGCATGCCAAAGGATTTAGGGACTCTAATGGTGGTTGATTTATCTATACGTGTGAGTAAGGTATGTATCTAAACCATCATCGCCTATCATTTTGAGGCTGTTAGTAAAATTGTAGGTTAGGTTTTGAGGGGAACTTGTAGGTTCATCAAAGATTAAACAAAAAAAAAACCCTTGTGCATAATTCTCTTCATAGGAATTTTAGTTAGGAACCCCCCTCACCCTTCATTGAAATGCCACTTAAAAATTGCCTAGGTGGGCAACAAACCCATGCCCTTCGACTCCATACTCGAAATGTAGTAAAAATGTTCATCGCAAGCCATCCATGGGAATTCGCTTCCTCGTCACCGCTAAGAAGCAACCGACCTAACACTACTATCTACTTTGGATTCCTTGTTGAACCACTAGTGCCAAATGTTGAATGATTGAAAATTATGAGGTTAGTTCATCTACAGGCCCACCCTTTTAGGTCTCTACATGTAGAACTCTACCTCACCACAGTCATTGTTGAAACACTTGAACCTCAACATCCTTCCACCATGAGGATTGTGCACTCTCCTTTTGATCGAACATTGGCCCAAACTCAAATGATGAGAACTTCAAAGTCAGAGTTCATTGTGGATCTTCTTATGTAGGTTGCCTTGGGTGTGACTCCGCCTTCTCAATGTCGTTCCTAATGGAGAAACCAATCTATCACCCCTTTTTGTAGACCCCACGCATTATATTTCCCAAGTCCAATCACCATTGGTGTAAAAATGAAAGCTAATGAATTTCCCCAAAAATGCATTTGAAAAACAAGGAAAGCTCGTAAGTCCTAATGTCGTTTCGGGTCCACCTACACTATTATCTGAAGGATGTTCCTCTAGTGACCATTTTTTATAGAAAAATCCATGTTCCTTTCCACCATTGTGGGTCACCACTTTCAGAATGATTCTTACCCAAAGCCATTTCCTAGCAGCCAAGTTCTAGGGAAACTCTATCCCATGGTACCCCATAAAACATCTTCTGCATACTCAACACCCACACTTCATGCAATGATCAAAACTTTGAACCAAAATGACCAAGTATAATTTCATGCACTAACCAAAATGTTCACATCAAAAATTAGCTAAATCAAGGGGCATTGCAGGTTTCGCCATGCGAAACTCCACTTGCAGGATGCCACATTCCTCCTGCCATCCCTTAACAACAAAACATCAATGGTTTTCCATGATGTAGCTTCTGAATGCTTCACACCCACACAAGATTCAAAGGTTGATTTAGTAAGAGAAAATAATTCCAAGTACCTTAATCTTGAGTTTTCACACATTCTAATAACTTCATGCTAAAGTTGCTCAATGATTGAATATTTGTAGAAATTCATATTTAAGTGGCCATCTATGGAATTCCATCTTCCCTATTTTGTTCCCTGTGACATTCACTTGGGCGGCTTTCACAAGGTGGAAGCCTGCTCCCGTAGACCCACATTTTAGAAAACTCCACAAATGAGCCTCAAGTGATAAAATATGATAAAAGTAATGAACCTTTAGTAATATATGGATGTAATTAATGATGTATTTGTATGATTTAACTAACATTTTCCTCCCTGATCTCTCAACACACGTCACCTTTCATGTGTAGGATTTATGGAACTTGCTGAGGGGCCATCATAGAAACTAGTTGAGAAGACTCACAAAGGGAAAATACCAGCGAGGACTCCCAGAGAAAAGGTAGAGAAAGAAAAAATGAAGTACAAATTCCATAGTGTTGAATGTACCTTGAAGATTACTTGCAACTAAGATAAATTCATAGAAACTAATTTGGAGCATGTCAATATAGACGAGTTCAGGCAAAGAGTTATGGTTAACCCCACAATGGAGGAAGCCTTGTGAATTAAACAAAACAAAATTGTAAAGGTAGTTGGCTTCCCTCCTTCTCTAGTGGCTCAAGAATTAGTGATGGAATTCTAGGAGTGTTATCACCTGCATAATAGAAGGATAGTTACTAGGGATGGAAGAGTTCTGGTGGACCTGTCTCCCTAATCTGTTGGAAAGATATTTGGAATCCCTAAATTTGATGTAGTGGAAGAGTTTGATAAGGATTTCACCATAAAATTTTAGAAACAAGATCCAATTAGTTGCAAAAGGATAATCAATCAGACATGGCTAAAAGATAAGAGAGTTAGTGCCAACAAAGTACCACGAACACTATATAGGATTCATTTTGTCGAAGAATCCAATGAATTAGTCATGCTTCTAAGTAGAGTAATGGGCCTACCCACTTCCTCATTCTTTGAATAATGAATTTTTACTTCATAGACTTGATCCTCTAGAGCAATGCCAAGTTCCATTAAGTGAAAATGATAATAAAAATCTTGCACGATCAATTTATGGTAGTAAATAAGACTTCATAGTTCTATATGACTTCTTACTTAGTCTACCTCCTGATAGTTAAGTTCCCATACAAAGGATTGGATTGTGTTGGAGTACTAGGAACAAAGAAAGGTCAACTCAAGGTATATAATTGCTACCCTTAGCTACAATACAAAAAATTCAAGAAAGACTACATAAGGGTCAATGATGCCTTCACTAAGCATACCATTCTTACTCTACCAGAGGATTACCATAGAAAGGTGACTCACAGTGCTAAGGTAGTCATAAAGGGCTTTGGATATTTGTTCATCCAACTCCCCAAATTTACATACATTAGAGAAAAGGGGTTCTCAAGAAGACCCTACCAGTTTCCCCACTACCCGAATGATACAATCATATTGTTGGAACTCACTAGGTAGATGTATACTGCCCATGATCTATTGCATAACAAATAGTGCATCGGGGTCCCATTCCCCTTACATTTGAGGAAGGGATATATTCCTTCCCTGTTGCCTTGTGCTCTGACAACTCATAAAAGGAGATTTCAGAGTACAATCTAGAACTAAACACACACAGAGGAGGCTAGGACCCTCCCAGGAAGTTGGAAGAAAATATGCCCACCAACCTCACATTGAAGACTTTTGGGTGAATTGTGATTGTGAGAGAGAGGTCTAGAGGTGAAACTATATGAAAATGATCGTTGGATTTGTAAAGGCCCTAAATTTATTCCTTGTGCCTAATAAAATTCTCGAGCAAGATAAAATTATTAATGAGAAATGTAATGCATTGATAAATGTGTCACTTCTAGTAATTAACTGAGCTAAGCTAGAGGTCATAGACTTAGATACTATCACTCGTCCTATGTAACAAAAGATAAAGCAATGCATAGACAAGAAAATAACTCAATTACATGAACAAGGCACAAACTTAACAAATGAAGAGATCGAAGATGAGCTAGAAAGTGAAACAAATAGTGGCACCATCATGAGATCTTCGGGAGAGGCTCCCAAGTCTCTACCTATCATGAGAGTAAGGAAAATTAAGGATGTATCTGAGTGAAATCCCAAGCACAAAGTATATACAAGGAAATCAACTAAATGGAAACCACCAAAGAAAGATAAAATAATGAGAACTTTTGTTTTTGAAATGCCAACCATCCAGGAGGAAGGACCCCAACACGAAGAGGAAGAAGAAGGTGAGAGAACTCGTTTGCCACCATCCACTACCATTGCACTCCCATCTACCTCTGCTGCTACACCATCTCCTCCCACACCTCCATCATTGCCTGTCTCATCTCCACCTACTCTGGACACCTCAATCCACCTCACCTCTACCTCCCCAACCACTCTTGTAGTGGTATTAGAATCTTCTTCCTTCAATGATTCTCCACTTTCATCCTCCTCACTCCCACCTCCACTGCCAACTCTATCTACTCTACCATCGTACCTGCTAACAACTTCCATGGCACCTCTTACCATGCCACCTTCCTTTGCTTCTTATATGAAAAATGTGTCATCTGAGCTCTTTGGGGTAATCCTCAACCATCAAGTTCAAGCATTAATGGCCCAACTTTTTGTTGCCTTGTCTCTCCCTCCACTACTACTGATTCCCCTAAAATGGAGGCGACAATGCAAATTTATAAAGCAATGGAGAGGCTAAACATAGAGTAGCCTAAGGAAACAACTAAAAACATTGTTGAAGAGCCAAAATATTCTGATCAAGATGACTACTTTGAGCATCTCAAGGGAGGACTAAAGGTCAACTTGGATGAGGTTGTTTCAGATGGAGAAGGGAGAAAAATGCCTAAGGATGGAGATACAAAAACATGTGATGACTATCATGAGGTTGAGACCTCTAACTAGAAACAAGAAGAAGAATAGCCTAAAGAGCATCAAGTTGAAGAGGAAAACCCCGGAGGAACACCGTTCCGATGAAGGGAAAATGGATACAACTATTGATACAAGAAAGAATGATGAATCTTTGTAAACCAGCCAAGATGAGGGCCTGAGATGTGAAGAAGTTCCTCAAGAAGGAGAACAAGAAAAAGAGAATGATATAGAAGAATTGAATACAGAAGAAAATAATGTTGAGCTCGAGAAATAAGTTGAACATGAAGAAGACAAGGGGACAACATTAGGAGAAGAAAATACTGGTGAAGAAAAGATAACATCTATTGAGACTTGTAAATGAGAGGCTAGGACACAAGAAAATGAATACAATGAAGAAGCATAAAACATCAAAGATTTTTCTGAACAAGAAAAGGAAGTTCCATTAAAAGAATAGGATGAAGGAGGGAATGATGAATCTCTGAGCCATGAAAAAAGGTTCTTGTGTAGTTGGAGAAGCAAATAAAGAGAAAAACTCATGTGTTTTCTGATCCCAAGGCTTGACTAGAGGCAATCTTGGCCCATGTGCAAGTGAAGACCCGAAAAGATAAGAAACCAAAGATCAAGTATCACATCACCCCAAATGCTACTTGGTCTAGGGTATTGCAAGTAACAACTCTTGCAACAAATAAATATGTATCCACCATTCAAGGAAAGGACTATCAAGTGTCCACCATTAAATTGGAATCAACATCTCAAGCCCAAAAGATAGATGAATTCAAGGGGTTTATCTCTACCATCTTGCAACAAATGAAAAAAGATCAATCTACGAAGGATGAAACAAAAGAATAGGTTGCGGAATTGACCGCCTTCATACACCAATGGACCTCATCAGGAGAAGAAGCTCCAATAGAATCACTTGCACCTGCTATCTTATCGGAAGAGGAGGTGAATAAAATGGAGAAAATGAGGAATTAGACAAAGTCCACATCTGATTGGTTCAAAAGAGTCATCAACACCAGTGGCAAGAGCATCCACTATGCAACCAAAATTCACAATGAATTCTAACTTTTACAAAAGGAATTCAAAGAAGTGATAGAAATTTGCAAAGAGTTTCATAAGCTCTATAGGATTACTTATATAAAGTTATAGTGCATCCTCAAGCTCTCCCCAAAAACTTGGGAAAAGAGAATTAGCACTGCCTAAATTTGATCATTAGTTACTTGAGTCCTTGTAGCTGAATTTTGAGTATAGGAGGAGAGTTTTGGAGAAATCCCTATAGGAACTAGAAGACAACTACAAGAAGATCTTAGATCATTGGGTTGAGTGTGATCATTATTTAATATTGATGATAGGTTATGAAATGCCCACCCTGGAGTTAGATCAAGAAGCAATCAAATGAGAATTCCATAAGAAAGTAGAGCAAGGTGCCAACAACACTTTGTCAACTGATTTTATGGATTTCTCTGTAATATCCTTCACAGAGTTAGAGAAAATGACTAGAGCCAAGCCAAAATTCATAGAGCATAGAGACCAAGTGGTGGAAATATTTAAAAGAGTTGCCTTGCAAATTACCAAATTTGATCTCTCTGAAGAGAAGAAGCTACTGGTTGTCATTGGGAAGTTTATATAATATGCTACAATATAAAAAGGAGTAGTAAAACCTATTATAGCTGATGCAAATTTGTTAAAATAGTTGAAAAGGCGAGAAGTAGCTAGAGGAGAAAATAGACTATAGGATGAAATAGGAAAAAGACAAAAGATTCTATATTTTATATTGTAAATTTTTGGAGTATGTGAAACCCTAAGTTAGAACGAATCTGAGCCGTTCATTGTAAATGAATCTTGACCATTCATTCTCCTTTTGGAAAGCTATAAATAGGGGTATCCTCTCATTTTCAAAGAGAGTTGAGTTGTTATATAAAGACATGCTGCTAAAAAATATAAGAAAAGAATTGAGTTAATTGTTTCGTGTGCCTTTCTCTTTATGTGTGCATGATTCTATCTCCATTAGTTTGTTTCAACATTACTTAGTTTAGTTTAAGTTTATTTTCTATTAGTAGTTCATGTTGGCTTTAATGGTGGATACCTGCTATGGTATTTGATGCACTTTCAACTCATACATTTGGCCATTTTCTGATGACAAATTGTTGTGTAAAGTTAGTCTGAGCTAATTTATTTGCATCCCTTAACTGTTGGCAACACAAGGGAAGCCAACTAAGAGGGGGGGGTGGGGGGTGAATCAGTTGTCACTAAATTTAAAACTTTTAAAACTTATTAATCTTTATTCTCATATCTGATTAATAATAGTGAAAACATGAATCAACAACACATCATAAACACACATAACACCAAGATTTTTTTATGGAAACCTTGTTAGGGGAAAAAACATGGTCGAGGTTATAAGAAGAATATATGAGGAATGCACATGTATTCAGGCACACTGCCTAGAGCTCAATGCTCAGAGGAAGACTGACTGTCTTACAAAAAATATTCAGATTAAATCCATCCGAAGAATTTGAACTGAGAAAGTAGCATCTTCTAATGCTTGAGTATAGTTCCTGTTAAGCACATGAACACTTCTTCACTATCTTTCACTCTTCTTCACACTTTGCTATTCCTTCAAATGATCTAAACCTTTTTCACACATAGCACTCACACACACACACTTCAAATATACCTCAAATGAATAAATAATCACTTATATATATCTACAACAAGAAATTGCATTGCTTTATGTCAGCTTCAACATAAAAATAGAATGAATGCAAACTGTCAGCCCAAAATAATAAAGATTATCAATGCACATTAACTAAGGTTGGCCACAACATAGTAGAGACCCAAAACAATGCCCTCAAACACAGGAAACCTTCAAAGATCCACAACACACTTCAAACACCTTGTCAGCCATGAACATGAAAAACATGAACACGCAAGAGAAAATCTCAGATCACAAGCACAATGATCAATGCATACATGCAACACAAATAGAACATGATCTAGAAACATCTATGAAAACCTCAAGAACATACACAACAACTCAGATTAACAGAATCACATTATCTTCTTGCATGAACACCATTTTTAGTAACATAATAGTTGATAAAAAAAAAAAACTTATAACTTTCTCAAATCTTCATGTGCACTTCTAAAAATTTTACATAGAAGATAGATAGGTTTGAAAATAAACCCTTTAATCTACAACATCTCACTATCAACATACTCAAGTTTCGACCATATTGATCTTCACTGCTTCACAAATAATCTATAACATATTTTATTACAATTTTCTCAATATCCTCAACATATACAGTCTTAAAGACATTAATTATAATAGTGTTGACATCAATGAAAACCATATATCAGAAACTCGACCACAACATCCAACAATCTCCCACTTTGGCATTTATGGCAACACATGACGTGAAAAACACACCATCAATGCAACTAACTCTTCTTCTAACAATCTCCCCTTTACACATTGCTCTTCAAGATTTTTTTACATTACTCTTCTCCGCCTTAGTTCTCCAAGAGTTTTTCACATTACTCTTCTCCCCCTTTGACATGAATGGAAAAGGTACAAAAGATCTGAAATACTTATCTGAATCATTTGAGTGCTCCCCTTGAGTAGCAGCCACCACAACATTAATTTGAATCAAGATATGACTATGAATGCACAGACCGATGCAAATACTATGCATCTTAGTTTTGATTAGGAGGGGTAATCACCCCTAACTTCCCTCTAAGATAATAAAAAGTATCTTTAGGGAAAGGCTTATTAAAGATGTTTGCAATTTGTTCCTTAGTAGGCACATACTCTAGTCTGACTTCCTTATCACTCACTTCATCTCTCAAAAAGTGGTACTTGATAGATATGTGCTTGGTCTTTGAATGCAGCACTGGATTATTAGAAATGTTTATAGAACTTCAGTTATCAGAGAATATGACAATAGGTTCATCATACACAACTTTGATATCTTTCAACATTTGTCTCATCCACAATACTTGAGTACAATTGTTAGCAACAACAATATATTCTACCTCTGTAGTAGACAAAGAAATGGCATTTTTCTTCTTACTTAACCATGAAATCAACTTCTTTCCCATGAAAAATGTGCCACCACTATTACTTTTCCTGTCATTCACATATCCTACCCAATCAGCATCAGTAAAGGCACTTAAAGTTAGATCATCATGTTTAGGATACCAGAGGCCAAAATCAACTATTCCCTTCAAGTTTCTAAAAATTCTCTTAACAACAATCACATGAGATTCCTTAGGATCGGCTTCAAATCTAGCAACAATGCATACAACATTCATGATATTATGTCTAGTTTGAGTCAAATACAATAATCCACCAATCATTAATCTATATCTAGTATGATTTTCTTTCAGAGAATCATCATCTTGTGTCAACTTACATCCGGTCACCATGGGTGTACTAACGATTTTTGAATCTTCCATACCAAACATCTTTAGCAGTTCTCTCACATACTTGGACTGATATATAAAGATCCCTTTACCTACCTGAGTAATTTACAATCCCAAAAATAATTTCAACTCTCCAATCATTGAAATCTCAAACTCATTTTGTATCTCATTAGCAAACTTCATGCACAAACCATCATCTCCTCAAAAAATGATATCATCAACAAAGAATTCCATAAATAAATCTTTATCTTCATCAATCTTGAAATATAGATTAGTATCAACAGTACCTTTGTTAAATCCAATCTTCAACAAGTATTTATCCAATTTGGCATACCAAGCTGTAGGGGATTTTTTGAGTCCATATAATACTTTCTTCAACTAAAAAAACCTTATCTCCCTAATCAGTCAATTGAAATTCATCAGGTTGCTCAATATACACCTCTTCCTCTAATTCACCATTTAGAAATGCTGACTTGACATCCATCTGATAAACTTTGTAGTTTTTGTAAGTAGCATAAGCAAGAAACAATCTCACAGCTTCAATTCTAGCAAAAAGAGAAAAAGTTTCTTCAAATTCAATTCCTTCCATCTAAGAGTATCCTTTGCATACCAGTCTTGCTTTGTTTTTTATAACTTCACCTTGTTCATTCAGTTTGTTTCTAGAGGCCCATTTAGTTCCAATTATATTTTTGTCTTTAGGTCTAGGAACAAGAATCCATTTATTATTATTCTCAATTTGTTGTAGTTCTTCTTTCATTACTTCAATCCAATGTTCGTCTTTGCATTCTTCATTGACATTACTTGGCTCAACCTTTGAAATTAAACAATATTCTTCTACAATTATTCTCCTAGACTGGACACCTTTTTTCTTATCTCATATAATCTGATTTTCTAAATTATTTAATCTCACGTACCTTGGAGTCTTAGAGTGTTCTTGAATTTCAAGCTCTTGTGGTCTCTCTTCTATACTTTCACTATTCTCTCCTTCTTGTTCTTTTTTATTTACCGGAACAATCTAAACTTGATTTGAATTCTGACTCTTGTTTGTACTGTCATTCTGATCATCAGAATCATATCCACAAGTTTTGGAGGGTCTAGCAATATATTCATCAATCTTAATGTTTGTACTTTCAACCATTTTATTCAATCTCTTGTTGTAGCACCGATAGGCCTTGCTCTTACTAAAATAACAAAGGAATATTCCTTCACTACTTCTAGCATCAAACTTTCCTACATCTTCATCTCTCCTGATATAGCATTTAATCCCAAAGATTTTGAAACATCTAATAGTGGGCTTACGACCAAACCATATCTCAAAATGAGTCTTACAAGTATTACCTTTGATTTTTACCCTGTTAAGGATATAAACAACAGTACTCACAACTTCTCTCCATTGGATGTGAGGGAAATTTCCTTCCAACATCATAGTTCTAACAGCATCTTGAACTATCCTATTTTTCCTTTCCACAACTCCATTCTATTGAGAGGTCCACAGTGCAGATAATTGTGTCTTTATCCCATTCTCTTCACAAAAAGAATTAAACTCACTGAAAGTAAATTCACCACCTCTACCTAATCTCAAACAATTAATCTTCAGACCCATCTCTATCTCAACCATAGCCTTGAAGATCTTAAAATTTTCTAGAGCTTAAGATTTATCCCTTAAGAAAGTAACCCACATCATCCTACAATAATCATCAATAAGCAACATGAAGTACCTGTAAGATTGTAGAATTCTAATTCTATCAGGAGCACACAAGTCAGTATGCACAAGCTCCAAAAATTCATTTGAACAATGTTGTTTTCTCTTAAATGAGATTCTAGTTTGTTTTCCCAGTTGACATTCATTGCATATGGTATTAGTAGGCTTCACCAACTCAGGAAGATATCTCGTAGCCTGTGAGGAACTTATCTTGATAATATTGTCAAAGTTTACATGACACATTCTTATATGCCATAACCAAATTTCATCAAGTTGAGCAATCAGAAAACTTTTACTACCAACATTGAGATGAAAGATGTTACCTTTTGTTTTAGTACCTGAAGCACAAGCTCCAAAAATTCATTTGAACAATGTTGTTTTTTCTGAAATGAGATTCTAGTTTGTTTTCCTAGTTGACATTCATTGCATATGGTATTAGTAGGCTTCACCAACTTAGGAAGATATCTCATAGCCTGTGAGGAACTTATCTTGATAATATTGTCAAAGTTTACATGACACATTCTTCCATGCCATAACCAAATTTCATCAACTTGAGAAATCAGAAAACTTTTACTACCAACATTGAGATGAAAGATGTTACCTTTTGTTTTAGTACCTAAAGCAATCAAATTTCAAGAAATTCCTAGTATGCTACACTTTCCATCTTTGAATTGAAGATTATATCCCTTATCAACCATCTGTCCAACACTCAAAAATCTATGCTTCAAACCTTAAACATAAAGAACATAATTGGTATTATGCTTACCATCAAAATAAATACACCCTCTACCACAGATTATACCACCATTGTTATCATCAAATCTTACAACACCACCATCGTACTTCTCTAGGCTTACAAATTTACTTTTATCACCTATGTGATGTGAATATCCACTTTCAATTACCCATTCATCTTTTTCTTCAACTCAAGCAGTTAGAGATTTTTCCACATTTGTACAATTAGTAGATTTAGTTGACATAAAATTATTTTCTTTGATAGAAATAAATACAAACTCATCTTCACTTGCATTCCCTTTGTGAGATTCATCATCTGTAACACCTTCATCATCAACATAGTAACAATTCTTTTGAAAATTAGGCTTGTAAGGTCTTGGCTTAGGAACTCTTTCTAGACACCTTGATGCAAAATGACCTATCTTGTTGGAAGAAAAACATTTAATAGGATAATTTCCTTTATACTTACCTTCTCCTCTAGCTTCCCTTCTGACAATAAGTGCTTCAAGCTCATTCACGTCTCTTTCTTCTTTTTCAATTTGTCTCATTTCATCCTCATATCTGAATACCTTTATAGAATAAATTTCACCTAGATTATATCTCTACTTGTCTCTCCCTGAAGTAGTAGCTTTGAATGTAGATTCTATCTTAGGAAGGGTGTCACCAAATTCACTCAACTCAAAAGTAGTAAGTTTTCTAGCCAGCATATCTCTAGTTATATTTATCACAATTCAGAGCTCCTCAATGGTTTCAACTTTGATTTTCTATGCATCGGGAAAGGATCTAAGCACTTTAGCAACAATCTATGATTCATCCAGCTATCCACCACCACATATAATACCACACACAAGTTCATTCACTCTTTGCATGAAAGTAGCAATATATTCATCATTACCCATCTTCAACAGTTCATATTTTCTTTTCAGACACTGTAGCTTAGCCATCTTCACATTAGCATCACCTTCATATAAATTTTCCAAATTTTTCCAGATCTCATAAGCAGTTCTCAGATCCATAACATTCACCATCTTAGAATCAGTGAAAGCACTCAACAATCCTTCCTTAGCCCTGATATTATATTCAACATCCCTAATCTCAATAGTAGTAGTAGGACCATTCTAAGGAATAACATACCTATTGCACGTAATGTTCTAGTAGGATTCACCAATGCATCTCATATGACCCTCCATTCGAGTCTTCCATAGAGAATATTTTTTTCCTTCAAATCTCAGACTATCCTTCTTGTATGTCACCATCCTGGATCACCTCAAGCTGTTAAACTTCTTCTAAGGAACCTGCTCTAACACCAATTGTTGGCAACACAAGGGTAGAGAACTGAGAGGGGGGATGAATAAGTTCTCACATAATTTCAAACTTATTAAACTTATTAATCTTTATTCTCATATCTTATTAATAACAATGAAAGCATGAATCAACAACACACATAACACCAAGATTTTTGCATGGAAACCCTGTTAGGGGAAAAACCACGGTGGAGGTTAATCCACAAGTTATACCCTATTAAAAGTATAAGAAGAATATATGAGGAATACACATGCATTCAGGCACACTTCCTAGAGCTCACTGCTCAAAGGAAGGCTCATTGTCTTATAGAAAATATTTAGATTAAATCCATCTAAATAATTTGAACTAAGAAAGTGGCATTTTCTAATGCTTGAGTACAGTTCCAGTTAAGCACATGAACACTTCTTCACTATATTTCAATCTTCTTCACTCTCTACTTTGCCTTCAAATGATCCAAAAAAAATTCACACATAACACCTGCACACACACACTTCACATATACCTTAAATGAAGAAATAATCACTTATATATATCCACAACAAGAAACTACATTGCTTTATGTTGGCTTCAATACAATAATAGAATGAATGCAAACTCTCTACCCAAAATAATAAATATTATCAATGCACATCAACATAGGTCAGCCACAACATAGTAGAGACCCAAAACAATGTCCTCAAACACAAAAGACCTTGAAATATTATTCCTCAAAGATCCACAACACGCTTCAAACACCTTGTTGGCCATGAACATGAAAAACATGAACACACAAGAGAAAATCTTGGATCATGAGCACAATAATGAATGAGGATGTGCATAATAGATAAAAAATGATCTATAAACCTCCATGAAAACCTCAGAAACATACATAACAACTCAAATTACCAAAATCACATTATCTTCTTCCATGATCACCATTTGCAGAAAAAGAATAGTTGTCGGAACAAAGAAACTTATAAATTTCTGAAATCTTCATGCACACCTCTGAAAATTTTAGAGTAGAAAATAGATAGGTTTGAAAACAAACCCTTTAATCCGCAACATCTCACTATCAACATAGTGAACTTTCCACCATACTGATCTTCATTGCTTTACATTCAACCTATAACATATTATATTAGAATTTTCTCAATATACTCTACATATACAGTCTTAAATACATTAATGCTAATAGTGTTGACATCAATGACAGCCACATATTAGAAACTCGACCACAACATCCAAAAATCTCCCCCTTTGCCATTGATGGCAACACATGATATCAAAAACACACCATCAACACAACTAACTCTTCTTCTAACAATCTCCCCTTTACACATTTATCTTCAATATTTTTTCACATTACTCTTCTCCCCCTTTGTCATCAATGGAAAAGGTACACAAGCTCTGAACCACATATCTGAATCATCTGACTACTCCTCCTGAGTAGAAGCCACCACAACATCAATCTGAATCAAGATATGACTATGAATGCACAGACTTATGCAAAGACTATGCATCTTAGTTATGATTAAAAGGGGTAGTCACCCCTAACTTCCCTCTGAGATACTCAAAAGAATATTTAGGAAAAGGCTTAGTAAATATGTTTGCAATATATTTCTTAGTAGGCACATACTCTAGTTTGACTTCCTTATCACTGACTTTATATCTCAAAAAGTAGTACTTGATAGATATATGCTTGGTGTTTGAATACAGTAGCATATTCTTAGAAATGTTTATAGCACTTGAGCTATCATAGAATATGACAATAGGTTCTTCATACACAACTCTGATATCTTTCAACATTTGTTTCATCCATAATAGTAGAGTACAATTGTTAGCAACAACACTGTATTCCGCCTCTGTAGTAGACAAAGAAATGCCAATATGCTTCTTACTTAACCATGAAATTAACTTCCTTCCCAAGAAAAATGTGCCACCACTAGTACTTTCCCTATCATTCACATCTCCTACCCAATAAACATCAGTAAAGGCACTTAAAGTTAGATCATCATCTTTAGGATACCACAGACCAAAATTGATTATTCCCTTCAAGTATTCGAAAATTCTCTTCATAGTAGTCACAAGAGATTCCTTAGGATTGGCTTGAAATCTAGAAATAATGCATATAACATTCACTATATAAGGTCTAGTTTGAGTGAAATACAACAATCCATCAATCATTAATCTGTATCTAGTCTTATTTTCCTTCGGAGAATCATCATCTTGTGTCAAATTACATCTGGTCACCATGGTTGTACCGACTGGTTTTGAATCTTCCATACCAAACATCTTTAGTAGTTCTCTCACATACTTGAACTGAGATATAAAGATCCCTTTATCTACCTTGGTAATTTTCTATCCCAAAAATAATTTCAACTCTCCAATCATTGACATCTCAAACTCATTCTGCATCTCATTAGAAAACTTCATGCACAAACCATCATCTCCTCCAAAAATGATATCATCAACAAAGGCTTCCACAAATAAATCTTTATCTTCATCAATCTTGAAATACAAATTACTATCAACAATACGTTTTTTAAATCCAAGCTTCAACAAGTATTTATCCAATCTAGCATAACAAGCTCTAGGGGTTTTTTTGAGCTCATACAATGTTTTCTTCAACCGAAAAACCATATCTCCCTAATCAATCAATTGAAATCCATCAGGTTGCTCAATATACACCTCTTCCTCTAATTCACCATTTAGAAATGTTGACTTTACATCCATATGATAAACTTTGTATTTTTTGTAAGCAGCATAAGCAAGAAACAATCTCATAGCTTCAATTCTTGCAACAAGAGCAAAATTTTCTTGAAAGTAAATTCCTTCCATCTTAGAGTATACTTTGCATACCAGTCTTGCTTTGTTTCTACTAAATTCACCTTGTTCATTTAGTTTGTTTCTAAAGACCCATTTAGTTCCAATTAAATTTTTCTCTTTAGGTCCAGGAACAAGAATCCATGTATTATTCTTCTCAATTTGTTATAGTTCTTCTTTCATTGCTTCAATCCAATGTTCATCTTTGCCTGCTTCATTGAAATTAAACAATATTCTTTTGCAATTCTTCTCCTAGTCTGGACACCTTTGTTCTTATCTCCTATAATCTAATTTTCTGAATGATTTAATCTCACATACCTTGGAGTCTTAGAGTGTTCTTGAATTTTAGGCTCTTGTGGTCTCTCTTATGTACTTTCACTAGTCTCTCCTTCTTGTTCTTCTTGATTTACCAGAATGATCTGAACTTGATTTGAATTCTAAATCTTGTTTGTACTATCATTTTGATCATCATAATCATATCCATAGGTTCTCGAGGGTCTAGCAATGTCTTTAGATGACAAAAGTGAGTTTTAGATTGTTGTATTGACATTTCTATGACTGTTCATCCACTTCTAGAAATTTGAATCTCCATTACAGACCCAAGGAAACTCCATGATTTGTGAACAATAAAGGCCCTTTGTGATTACCAATAAATCACAACAAACAACTAAGTTGTTTTTGAAAGTCATGACTTGACACTTGAGAGACCTTGGGGTGATCTTCTGAAACTTAGTTGCAAATTTTCACCTTTCAAGAGAGACATCACACTTGTGTGATGTATGTATTGAGAAGTGCAAAAACACCCATCAATAGAAATCTTTCTCCAAAGCATCAAAGTGGGCAATCGAATCAAATAAATCCTTAGGTCACTTATGGGAAAAAACTGGGGCAAAGAGTGAAATGGATTCAATGTTTAATAATGAATTTTAGTTTTGTCTATACGTGTCAATCTAGGGATCAAAATCTTGTGAAAGGTATTGTGGAAATCTACAAAAGGCTTGAGAGTCATGAGATGAGTGGTTATGAATGCAACCTACGAAAATAAACCTGTTGCAAATTAAATAGGTTTGGCGATAAGAAATGTCACTTCTTGGTGACAAGAATTGTATATAGATTACTACAAAAATAGTAACGGTATCAACATTAATTTATTAATATAAATAAAACATGCCTCACCAAAATGAAAATACTGAAATTGAATTTTAACTAAAATGTTGAAATTCAAATTACATTACTATCAAACTATAAGGAAATAAATTTCAAGAAAGAAAACTTAAATGAAACAAAACATGACGAAAATATCACCGTACGTCACCAAGGAGTGGACCCTTGCTTTGTGGTTTGCACATGAGGATGGAACAAAATATTCTCTACACCTTAATCAATAGAAGCAGTTGTTTTATTTATCAAAGAATAGTGATACAAAATGTATGCCCAACAAACATAAATAGTTCACATAAAACTTATTTCATTGGCCAAATATTACAACAATTTTGTTATAATAACATATGAAAATAGGAAAGGCAATATATGTGGATTTCTCCATAAGTGCATCCTCCACATAGCCAATGAATGCTTCCTCCACCATGAGCTTCCAAAAAATAGGAGATATGGTGTTAATGAGATGTTTGAAACATAAATATGTGTCCTTAATAATTTTGGGTGTTAAGGTGGAGGTCAACAACAAAATGTCTATTTGAATGTTGATGTGTGTGGCCATATCAGATAGATTCGGTAAAACTTGAAGATACCTTAGTAAATGTGGTCATTGGAAGAAGGAATGCACATAAATGATGTGGCAAGAGTCTAGATGGAAATAATGAGTGACAAGAAAGTTCTTGCACAAAAAATGATAAGAAGCATGTTGCAAGGTATATATTGCAATGCATATTAATAAAGACAAGAAATAATTAATTTTCATAATTTAATCTCAAAACTATATTAAATACCTCTTATATACATGTTTCCATATGCAACATAAAGGTGACAAAATGGTGTGAAATAGAACAAAAATGAAATGTTGGAATTGGTTTAGAGGTGCATGAAATAGGCTAGAATATGGCATAAAATAGAACATAAATGGCTCTCATCAGTTGTCTCTCTCTCAGTTGTAGTGGTATAAGGAAAAACTACAATCATTTCAACCCACGATGCTAGGGTTTCACTGAGAGCATGAAAAATGAAATGAAAACGATGAAGAAACTAAACTTAGTTTCCAAGAAGGGGTAAAAGAAATCATAATTTAGCAAAAGCAATGGAGTTACTAACAAAAGTGAAGATAAAAGGAAAGCAAAAGGAATTTATTTCAAAAACTGAGTAGATATAGCAAGAGTGCCAATATCAAAAGTAAAGACATTTTTCAAAAGCACAAAAGTGTCACAAGTGCATAGAAAACACAAACAACAATGAAAAGTGCAAACACATGTCAAGAGCTAAAATCAGAGGCAAAAAACTAGATCAAAGGTGCAAAATTAAAGCAAGTGTGCCAAAACTAATGCAAGTGAACTAAAACTCTCAAAATCTCACTTTTGACTTGAGTAACTTTGTGCACGATTAATGAGAACATAAAAATATGAAAGTGAGAAGCAAGAGGGTACATACCGAGCCACTGATGCTTGCAAGAAATATAAACTCTCGAAGCAAGTCCAAGCGATGTGGGGCTCCTTGAATCCTAGGCATTGCTCCTCGATGACTGAAAAAATGAGAAATCTAGAGGCTAGAATTCAATATAGACTCAAAATGAAAATGATGTAATTAGAACCCTAATTACCTATTTTAAAACTCAAAACCCTAATTTTACCTAGGAAACCCTACTTTTTACTTAGGGAACCTTCCTAAATTTAAATTAGGTCTTCTTAAGAACATTGGAACTAACAAGGGACCTATAGACTTCATTTTTCATCCTCTCCTCAATTAAACATAAATATAACAATGTCATGAGCTTGACCTCAAAATCAAAACTTTTAGCCAACCTCTCAAGGGGGCAACATAGAGTCCTACAATAATTTCACTGACTACCAGGGCACAATGGAGCATAATTTTTTTTCAAAATCTTGATCTTAACATCAAACCTTTGAAACAAAGCAACTAGTACTTTGCATCAAAGAGGAGAAAAATGTAGACATGTAAAATATGACTAACACTTATCACGCACCTAAAATGACATTGTCACATTATCAACATCAATATTATTGAATATCATTGCATTTCACATCAAAAACCATAAATTCCTCTATTAGTTGAATAATACAAAATTATTTAATTAATTCAATTTTTCATGATTTTTTGACTAATTAAATAAAGTCCATTTATTTAATAAAGTCCTAAAAACCTTATTTTTGCTATCAATTGAATAAAATGACATTATTTAATTAATTAAATTTTTAATGATTTCGACCAATTAAATAAATTATATTTATTTAATAAAGTCCTAATGCCACTTTATTTTCATCCTGATTAGTTAAACAACACCAATTATTTAATTACATCACTAAATAACTTTATTCCCCTAAGTCGATTGAATTATTAAATCATAATAATTTAATTAACTCACTTTCCCTCCAAATTTGAATAATTTGAATAAAAGTTAATAAAACTAATGCAATTTTTTTTGCAAAAGTCAAAACTTAATTTGGGCATTCAACTCCAAAAAGGAATTAATTAATTAATTACTCTCAACCACTTTCCTGATTGAGTAAATTACGAATCACTGATTGCTTATTCTAATTCCTGACTAATCAATCTAATTCCTAATAGATCAATCTATTCTTCAATCCCATAGATTATTCAATCTAATTTCTAAATGATCAATCTATATTCCTAACTCATCAATCTATTCCTCAATCACACTAATTACATAATCTATTTTGCATAGATTATGCCCATCTAAATCCTCTCACCATCTTTCGACCATCGATCAAGATATTCTACTATGTGATCCTGATTGTTCATTTCAAATCATAATTTCTATATAAAAAACCTCTTTCCTCACAAAAAAAGGATCAAAGAATCAACATCATTTGCACAATGAAGTACTGCCAATATTCCTAATCACCATTTGCAAAGCTTCAACATATCTTTGATCAACCATACACAATCATTCTTCAAGATCTTACACATGAACTATGGAGGCTTCACATTGATATGAGAAACCACATCTTTGTGAATACACTCCGACAAGAGATTGGTAATGGTTCTATTTATTTAATTCATTTGTCTTTTATGCATTTGGGTATGTGCAGGATCATCATGGAAAAAACTGGCCCTTAAGTGGCAATAAAATTTAGAAAATCAAAATTAGGCAACTTGACGTTAAAATTTGAATAAGTTATCTATATTATTTCAAAAATATGTAAGAATAGAATTTGTAGCAAATTGAATCTAGTTTCTAAACTACTAGGTTTATTTTTATTTTTTAAATCTATTTGGTGAAAATTTGAAATTTCAATGCAGTAGTACTTAAATTTCATGGAAAAAATAAGAAGTAGGTGTCTGTCTGACCACCCTAACCACAATAAAATGATAATATTTTTTTTATAATATTTTAGATATAAGTAGGAGACTCATGTCTCGATGTGATGCATTATTTTTTGTAATTTTTTCCAAGTAAATAATTAATTATGAGTTTTTTATTACAAATTTTAAAAATATAAAAACTCGTATGTCTAACCACCTTAACTTGGTCAAAAATTCATGATTTTTTTTTTTTTTTCAATCCTATAGTATGCAAAACATATAATGTGACACTGTTTGAAAGCTATAGATGTTTTTTAATCAGCTTATCAATCAGGACTTTAGTTGTAATTCAAATATAAAATGAATAATAATTATTTATTAAATTCAAAGTAAAGCATAATTTATATTTATGGAAAGCTAAGAATCTCCTTTAAAAACCGTTTTCGTTTCATCAATTTTGGGTAAGAAAAAAGTCTTTAGCCACATGGGCCATAATATTACTTAGTTATCACCACTTTTTGGCCCATCATGATCCTGCACATACCCATTTCATTTACATGTTCTTGAATTTAGTGTTCTTAATTGTTCATTTTGTGAGTGAACGAATAGATCTAGATTAGTGTTTTTGATTTAGATTAGATTCTATTTCTTTGCATTTTTCTTGTTTATGCTCCTTGATTTTTTCCATTCACACAAGAGACAATATAAAAGACTATTAAGGCACATGCGAATCAACCTATTAACAATTCATCCACATCCCTATCGTGTTCATCATATACAAAAGATGAACAAATAGACAAAGGGACAATAGAAAGTGCGGAACTAGGATCACTGCTAAGTTCAACACTCTTCTTAGGAGAATTGTCATGTAAGCTCATAGAAGAGGAAAACAATGCATTTAATTCAATATGCACCTCCTTGTCAATTTTAGCAACCTTATCATCGTCATCCAAGTTAATCGCAACATGAGGTCAAATGATAATGTCTAAAGAAGGATTTAGCTCCCATTGTGATTGTGGTATAGGAAGTTTTTGTTGCAGCAAAGAGGGAGACTCATCATGTATTATTTTAGTTAATTTTGGATTTTAATTTTCTTTGTTTGTTTCTTTGTTTAGCCTTTGAGCAAGAGAAAAACATCTATGCCTACGATCTCGAGCATTTCTATTTATTTTAGTATGAATTTCAAGTTGCATTTGTGTAGGAGTGGTTGTATCAATCATAGGTTTATTTTCTTCCCTATGGGGAGGAACAAAAGGAACCATGGAAGGTTGTTCAACCACTTTCTCTTTAGCTTTTTAAACTTGTTTTATTTTAGGAGGTGTGATCAGATTGTTTTTGTTATCTCTTTTTATTTTGTAGGAAATTGATAATGGTTCTATTTTAGGTTGGTCTTGGTTGTTTGGAATGTCTTTTCATTCAATCATAGTTTCGTCAAGGATGGTAGGCTCAATCATAGGTTAAGGAATATTTTTTAAGGGTTAGTTTTGCTATGCATTTCACCTTAAAATTTTGATAGGATTTTAAAAATAAGTCTTCTCGAGGTTTAATAGGTTCCATAGGTTTGGGCCAAGAGAAATCTAATGAAAAGTTTCCATGGGAAGACAAAGGGTTAAAGCCACTATGGTGTATAGTGAAAATTTCATTGTCAAAGGGAAACTTTAAGAATTTATGCACAACCGATGGGACGACTTCCATGGATTGTATCCATGAGTAAAAAATCCTTACACAGAATTGGTCTGACGTCGAGATGATGAAGAATGACACATAATTTTCATGGTCCTATTTGTAAAGGAAGATTGATCAATCCCATTGTAGGTTAAGCAAAACTATTATGCATCTTTATACATGCTTTTGATTTGTCATATGTTTCTTGATAGAGCTCATGCATGATTAAAAATTCCTCAATGATCAAACTCTCTCCATAGATAGGATCATTGATTCATTCGGCTATGTAAAGAGGATCATCAAGTGCATTTTGAATAATATCCTTAGATGAGAAAACAATGTCAAGAGGATTTTTAGCTAGGCCCTTACAAGGTTGAGTTTTGATCAATGCAATTAAATACTTTTTAATATTATCCATAGGACTAGTATCCATAGGATCTTGTTCAATAGTATACATGTTTTCATCATCCATGTCAACCTTCATCACATAATTCTTTGAAGTTTTAGGGTATGTGCAGGATCATCATGGAAAAAATAGGCCCTTAAGTGGCGATGAAAATTCAGAAAATCAGAGTTAGGCAACTTGACGTAAAAAAATGAATAAGTTATTATATTATTTCAAACATATGTAAGAATAGAATCTGTACCAAATTGGATGTATTTTGTAAAATACTCAGTTTATTTTTATTTTTTAAAATCTATTTGGTGAAAATTTGAAATTTCAATGTAGTAGTATGTAAATTTCAGGGAAAAAATAAGAAGTAGATGTCTGTCTAACCACCCTAACCACAATAAAATGATAATATGTTTTTATAAGATTCTAGATATAATTAGATGACTTGTGTCCCAATGTGATGCATATTTTTTTGTAATTTTTTTCCAAGTAAATTAGTAATTATGAATTTTTTATTACAAATTTTTAAAAATATAAAAACTTGTATGTCTGACCACCTTAACTTGGTCGAAAGTTCATGAAATTCATTTTTTATTTAATCCTATATTATGCGAAGCATAGAATGTGACACATGTTTCGGATTCAAAAAATGTGATACCATTTGAAAGCTATAGATGTTTTTCAATCAGTCTATCAATCAAGACTTTAGTCGTAATTTAAATAAAAAATGAATAATAATTATTTATTAAATTCAAAGTAAAGAATAATTTATATTGGTGGAAAGCTGACAATCTCCTTTAAAAACCCTTTTTGTTTCATCAAAGTTGGGTAAAAAGAAAGTCATCAGCCATATGGGCCATGATATCACTTACATATCGCCTCTTTTTGGCCCATCATGATCCTGCACATACCCTTCACTAGCTTTGACAAATGAAATATTATTTTTTGGCATAGGGTTGGTAAATATTTACCTGTTTTGATTAGGAGGGGCAAAAAACATATTTACTTGATCATTTAAACCTCCAATTCAAAGGCGAGTAGAGTTAATGAGGTCTTGCACAAGATGTTTAAGATGCTTAAAATGTAATGTGTCATCTCCATTTTGTCAATGAAAAGGGAAATAATAATTTGATATAAAGTTAAGAGGTAAAGGCTTATTAGGATAAGGAGTTTTAATGGGAGGCAAGGTGATCATTTTCTATTCTAAAAGTTGTGACGTTATGTTATGAAGGGTATCATGTAAGGGAGTAAATTGCCTACCTAGATCCGAAAATCCTAAAGGACTCATCTTCCTTATAGAAGCCACTTGGGTATCAACATGTTGAGTTGTTTGTTGAGGGGATTAAGTTGAAGAAGTATCTTTTTCTATTTTCTAAGAGGTTGATAATTATTGTGGTTTGTGGATTTATACTTAGGATGGTTAGAGGTGGATTTTGTGTCACAACTACTCACCAAGTTTTGATAATCATGAAGGGAAGTAAACAAGTGTATGAAGGAGGGGAAATTTATCAGGCTAAGCTTATCTTTTATCTTATTTGTAATTTCTAAATCAACATCCTTTGAATGTGAGGTTTGGGAATCTTTACGTCGATTTAGGAATAAAGCGATTGTTATAGTGAAATAAAGTCAGTAATCTTTTCACCATCTTTTTTCTTACATCTCATAAAATCAGCTAAGGTAATATTAAGAGTCATATGCACTTGGAAATGGTTTATAAATTCCTCACCAAGTTCATTTAATGAAAAAGATGAGTTATTTGGTAACAAGGAAAACCATTCTAAGGCGGTATCTCTCAAAGATTTAAGGAAAAGCTTAGCCAAGAGCTTATCCTCAAGAATAAAGTCACTACATAAGGTTGTGTAATTATAAACATGGTTAGAAGGATATCCTTTCCCCCTATATTTCTCAAATATAGGCACCTCTATAACTTGTGGAATCATTGTTCTCAATATCTCAAAGGATAAGGGATTAATTTTGACATAGTATGTAGGTTGGCCATTTTGATTTTGGTTTATGGTGGAGACTTGCTTTTGAAGGGATGAAACCGTTTGCACAAGTTGATTTATGAGGGTGTCATTGGTTGTGTTTTGAGATGGAGGTGTATATGTGTTGAAGGAAGTAGTGAATGGAATGCTTATGGGAGGTAAAGTGGTAGGAGATATGATGTGTGATGCCACAAAGGTACTAAGAATTCTAGTGAAATACCCAAGGAATGAAAGGCATTACTAGTAGGTTGCATTATTGTTGTAACTTGAGGGTTGGTGTAAGTAGGAATAGATGCAATGGTTGTAGGAGGAATTCTAATTCCTCCTTGGCTTTGGGAATTGTTTGAATGTAAAGCAAAACTAGTGGTTGAGGTAAAATGTTTCCCAAAAATCTGAACTATGTTATGTGCATGTTCTATTCCGTCTTCACTTTCAATCATGCAATGTATGCTATCTATGATATGGATAGCGGTGGTTGAAATTTTCTCATTACTTATTTGATTTTGTAGGTTTACGAAGTCTTCATTATTTTAGATTATCTTTTCTTGTGGAATACACTAGTACAAAAACAACAATAAATGACTAAAAAAACTACTAAAAAATGCATATATGTGACTAAGCTTGGTCACGTGACCATTAGTAATTTATTTCCAGTCATTTATAATGTAATAAAATTCATGACTAAACAATTTTCAGTCATTTATTGGTTGTTTTTATTGTTCAATTTGGTAGTATATTTAGTCATTAATTTAGTCATTGATTGTTGTTAATTGATCATTTATTTAGTCATGGTAGTCATTTGTTTAGTCATTTTACTCATTTATTAGTCATGGTATTCATTTATTTAGTCATGGTTTAGTCATTTATTTGAGTGAATCAGTGATTCAAGTTAAAAATCAAATCTAACTTAATTAATCCTCACAAATTTATGCATATAAAATTCAAGTATCCTATATATTCAAATGTTGAGAGAAGCACCATGAAATGAACTCTAAAATTCTTGAACAAATATGATTGATCAGACACAAACAAGTCACAAATCAAGAGGAGCCACAACACAGTATTAATGAGTGGAAAACCTTGTATAGGGAGAAAAAACCACTCTAAAAATTTACTTCATTAATCCTCACTAGAAAATCAAAACCTCACTAGCATAGCAAAACCTCATTGGTTATAGCCTCATTGGCAAGTCAAAACATATAAATGATGTGCCACTCTGGAAACTTGTCTCACTAACTGTTTTACATCATTTATTGAAGAATTGAATAATTCAAAAAGGCATAAAAACATAGAATCGCTCTATATCAATGAATTTATTTTCTTGAAAGTTTCATTTGGATTGGAAACTCAAGAACCTTTACTTTTACACCTGTAACTCAATGTACTATAAAATGTGTTTCTCCTTATTATATTTGGCATATTTTTTATTTTGTTTGATATTTTCTCTATTCAGAGAAAAGCTAAATAGATCTTGGCACTATACAACTTACATACAATGTATAAACAAAATACTCCTCCTCCTATTTTCATATACTTATACTCTTTTCCCCTTCCTATAACTACATAAGGAACAAAAGAATGAAGGAGAAACTCAAGCAACATAACTATTTCCAAAAAATAAAAATAAAATGCACATCAAAAATATCATAGAATACACTATAAAGAGGAAAGGAGCTTTAAAAAAAGAAAATAAATAAGTTACTAGGGCACAACCCCTATGGAATCCCCTATAGTAGAGCATGACCCTCCCTCTCTCTAATGGTGTGGTCCTTTTGGAAGGGCAGTGACATCCTATACGGGCTCGACCCATTTAATCCCCTTGCAAATCCATAGCTTTCCCACCGCTATTGGTTTTGACTCCTCCAAACTCTTCCTCACTAGTATTCACCTTTCACTTCTCCAATTTGGTGAGTTGTAGCCTAAACATATGGTTTTGAAAAGGGTTTTAGAATATTTTTATTAAAATGAAATTATGTCCAATATCTAATAATGAGCACATTTAGGTATTTACATTATGGCATCCTTTACCTTATGTGTTCCGTCATTTTTTTCTACTTTCCTCATCTATATTAGTTTTAGCTCCTCCAAACTCTTCATCGCTAGTATTCAATCTTCCTTGTTGGTTTCAACTATCACATGTTGCACGCATAGCAGGCTAAAGAGGATTAGGGTTTCAACTCCCTTAAGTAAAAATTAGAAATGAATACATTGTTTAATTTTCTTGCTAAAAGGATTTCCAAGTGGAATCCAAAGTAAATAAATTAAAATACATAAATCTCTTGATTATCTTGCACAATAAATATTATTAAATATATTATAATATTATATATATAAAATAATACAATACAATATATATATATATAATATAATAATGTATAATAAACTAATATTATATAACAATATATATTATATAATAATATAATATTATTTTTATTTATTTTTATAGGTAAGTGTTATCAAGGGGACAACTCCCAAAATGTATGGACCAAAAAATTTAATGCATGCCCTTGCCACTAGGGGTGTAACACAACACAACACAAATGTGTTGTCCAAACCTATACTCCTAACTTAGAACATGACTTTCCATAAAAAAAAAAAACCAAAACCCCTCCCAAATGATGAATTGCAAAACAAGAACATCCAAAATTACTCTTTGAATTTTGGAGATCTTGGTAACATAGGATATTTGAGATTTGAAGAAGACAATTTTTTATTTTTCACCTATATCCATTCATGCTCGGTCTTAGGAGGAGGGTTCAAATCAATGCAATAGCTTTTCTTGGCAATGGCTCCATGGAAGGCATCTGTTGGGGATTGTGAACCAAATTTATTCGATGATGTTGAGTCTAAAGTCTTAATGGGAGAAATAGTAGAACCAACACCAGTCAAGTACTCAACATATGTACCTTGTAGATATGTTGTGGGAGGTGATCCAAAAGAAGAATTCTCACCCTCAAGATCTTTTTTGGCAAAAGAATCACCCATTGCATTGGGTTCAATGGTATAGTGGTTGGACTCGGGACCAATCCACCAAGTAGGCTGATTTAAAATATATTTTCTCTTCTCAAACCCTTGCTTCTTGTTGCACAAAGATGTAACATGGGAAGTTGAGAAGCATTTCCTGAATCTGAAGGAAATCTTTTCATAGTCTACAGGTTGTCTCCAATGCCCATTTCCAACATTTAAAGAGATTTTTGCAGGAAGTCCTTTCGATAAATCGAATTCCACACATATCTGAGCACAAGTAGAGCTTTCGTAGTTGATGGTTTCTTTTGAAATGTTGTGGTACTTGCCAAGTCCATTCACAATGGCTACCAAACACCCAATCTCCCAAAATTGTAGAGGAAGGTAAGGTACCCAAAGGTACGATGAAGAAAACGTCTTTGTTTAAGGGTCAAAAGAAGGGAACCATGGCTTGATGCATAAAAAATCCCCGTGAAAGATCCAATGACCACTATTATGAATTAGTTCTTTATCCTCCAAAGATTCAAATTATAAGATGAAAAACCCCCTGGCAGAGGGGTAAATACTTATTTTTGCCTCCATATACTCCTTCCAATTCTTTCTTATCCAAGTGTGCAGTTCACACAGTTTCGGCCTGACCTTCAAAAATCTGCAAATTAGTGCATGATCCTGAAGATAATACTCTCTATCACTTGCGACCTCATCCATACAAATTTTAGGAACCAACTCTGAATGACGAATTTCTAAAGGCTGGCTTTGTAAAGTGTAGGGCGGGATAGATAGGTATTAGAGTTTGGAATGCTTGAAGTAGAAAATGACCCAGGTTGTGCGTGTCCAACACCCACACAAAATCCAGACCAAGCACCTCCTTGAAGTTCAGTCTAGGTTTTCTATGCATTCATGAGGAGGAGGAATTAGGTCATGAAACCCTAGCAGTGTTTGTGTCAAGGTGCAGATTAGAGGGTTCCCTGCAACCATTAGCGCCATTGGAGAAAGTCCCTCCAACACCTATGCCAGTCACCTGGGAGGTTGTGGAGGAGCAAGGCACCGATCACTTCAGATTTGGCATGCCCAAAGAACCCGATAGAGGTGAGGGCAAGCTAGCAAAATGAATTTTGCAGATTTGGGAGGCCACCCCACCCCCCGCAATGACACACAACAAGGACTCACTCTTATTTTCGATGCCCTTGTCCATACCAAGAGTCGAGGAAAGTGCAGATCTCCCACCGTTTTTGGAGCCAAGTGAGGACACAGGGATGCTGCTAAAATCCTCAGGTCGAGCAACTTTCGTAGGAGCAGAAGTGAGTAGAGACATTTCACTAATGTATATAATATTATTATTATATATATTATAATATATATTATATTATGTAATACTATATTATAATATAATATAATTTATTTTACTATAATATAATATATTGTATTGTAATATAATATGATTTATTGTATTGTAATATAATATATTATTATTATATTATATTATAATACAACCCACTCCCTCAATTCGAAATATTTTTTTTTAACTATCCACTTTAATATCATATTGTTGAATTTTTATTTGTGACTAATTATTTAGTTGTTTTTTTTATCCAATGATCATATTATTCATTTATTTAGTCATTTACAACTGTGTTGCAAAAATGAGTATAATTTAGTCTTCTTTAGTTGTTGTGACTAAAAGTGTTAGTCACCTAGTCATTTATTTGTCAAATTCTACTAGTGATACTAGAAACTATTATTTCAACATTTGTCACACTACTTGAAGGTAAAGAGTTTTCAAAGGTATGGTCCATACCTAGTTAACTAGTGTCAACACTAGTAGTGAAAGAGCTAGATAACCCAAGATCCATGATGATTGTGCTATCACGAGATGACATGAGTCTCGAACTTTGTCTCACTATAGTATTAGCAATGGGACACCAAGTTGAAAAGATCATGCAAGGGGTAATCAATGAAATGCAAGATGTAGTGAACAAAAGATAAATTTTATGATCTAATCCTAAACTTAAGCTCGATGCAATGAAATGAAAGTAACTAAAACTCTACAAATTAAAACAGATGATTAATAGCATCAAACATAAACATAGAAATATAGTTTTTAATGTTGGAAAATTGATGCAGAGTTAGGAGGATTCAACAACATATCTCACAATCCTTCAAAATTAATCCAAATAAATATTTGTATAACACATTCTATTAGTCATTCTATGTCACATTGGAAACATAACCATGGTAGCCCAAAAGAAATTATTTCATTTTTCCCAAAACTGCAAACCCTAGATAGGGTTCAAACCTGCCCTCACTAAAATGATCATAACTTATTCAAATCTTAATTAAATTTGATGAGACTTGAAGCAAATGAAAGTATATTCATATAGGAACAACATAAACTTGGTTTCAGACCCAAAATATATACTTTAAAATCCGTACCATCACACTCTTTCAGACTGTAAATTCTGCACAATATTGTTAAAATAGGCAGTCTCACCAAAATAATCATATCTCCCACAAAACTCAATAAAATTGAATGAGACAAAAATAATTGGAAACTAGAAACAGATATCTTTCCATCCATATATGATACTTCATTATTTTAGTGCATACCAGGCCGTACAAACCACAACTTCAACCTGAAAACAATGTAAAATCAGAAAATGCACACAAACTTGAGGTTGCCATTCATCAAACTTCACAAATAATGTCTCCAACCTCTCCAATTCGAGTTTTGGAGGGTGTAATTATACATTTAAAACCAAAACCAACTATTTTCAACCACCTTTTAGTTAGTTTGTTGACAAAACACCTTAATGACACTTTTGACAAGTTGCTTGACAACTTTCTTGAGCAACTTTTACAATTTTTACAATATGGAACAACTTTAAACATTATTTGACAAATGACTTCAAATATTACTTCCTAAGACTCAAAAACCTATAAAATAGTTTTATATACCTTATTATAAGACCTAATACATAAAATAGAGCAACTATTTACAAATGGCCTCATGGAGTCAAGAAATCAAACAAGTGCTCCTGCACCAAACTCCTGAGGGCAAAAGAATTCAAGCCCCTTTGAATTGCATTCTTCTTGTTCTTCCAATTCCTTTGCACTTTTTCCTTTGTCTTTTCAACCTGAAATTTTTTCTTTGTCCAAAGCATTAGTAGCATAATGAAATGAAACAAACTTTCTACCATAATACCTCCATCATTCATCAATCCTTTGCAAACCTCTATGACCAATTCATGCATGATCATTCCCTTAATCAAATCAACCTCTTCAAGTCCTGAAATCAGGTTTCTTATATCAATAATGCATTCACATTCTTGCCTTGGAATTTCTGTAACAACTTTAAATTATTCATCTTCATCTAGGAATTCTTCATGTGCATCTTCATATGCTTCTTCAAATGCTTCTTCTTCCTCTTTCATCTTCTCATTTCTTCTTCTTTTCACAATCTTCTTTATAGGCCAAACCATCTTCCTTTTCAATTTCAAATTCCAACTTGTCTCTTGTTTCATCATTTTTTCTATCCTCTTCATAGATTCTTGGAACTCTTTATCCAACCTCTTCATTTCTTGCTTCAACTCAGCAATTTCTCTATCCATCTTTGCTTGTCTTTTTCTCTTCTTTCTCTCCTCCTCTGCCTGCAAATGGCTTCTCAAGTTCTCCATCTTTTCTAGATGGTCTCAGAAAGTATCTCCTTGCTCACAACTCACTTTTATCTCTGCCTTATCAATGGCAGCAATCAGGTTCTCATATAACCTGCAACCAACCAAAACACAACTACAAAACCACAATACCAAAACCAATTTCTTTCTCAGCCCAGACCTTTTGATGAGCTCTGATACCAATCTGATGCATAGTTAGGAGGATTCAACAACATATCTCACAATCCTTAAAAATTAATCCAAATAAATATTTGTATAACACATGCTATTAATCATTCTATGTCACATTGGAAACATAACCATGGTAGCCCAAAAGAAATTATTTCATTTTTCCCAAAACTGCAAACCCTAGATAGGGTTCAAACCTGCCCTCACTAAAATGATCATAACTTATTCAAATCTTAATTAAATTTGATGAGACTTGAAGAAAATGAAAGTATATTCATATAGGAACAATATAAACTTGGTTTCAGACCAAAAATATATACTTTAAAATCCGTACCATCACACTCTTTCAGACTTTAAATTCTGCACAATATTGTTAAAATAGGCAGTCTCACCAAAATAATCATATCTCCCACAAAACTCAATAAAATTGAATGAGACAAAAATAATTGGAAACTAGAAATAGATAGCTTTCCATCCATATATGATACTTCATTATTTTAGTGCATAACAGGCTGTACAAACCACAACTTCAACCTGAAAACAATGTAAAATCAGAAAATGCACACAAACTTGAGGTTGCCATTCATCAAACTTCACAAATAATGTCTCCAACCTCCCAATTAGAGTTTTGGAGGGTGTAATTATACATTTACAACCAAAAACAACTATTTTCAACCACCTTTTAGTTAGTTTGTTGACAAAACACCTTAATGACACTTTTGACAAGTTGCTTGACAACTTTCTTGAGCAACTTTTACAGTTTTTACAATATGGAACAACTTTAAACATTATTTGACAAATGACTTCAAATATTACTTCCTAAGACTCAAACACCTATAAAATGGTTTTATAAACCTTATTATAAGACCTAATACATAAAATAGAGCAACTATTTACAAATGGCCTCATGGAGTCAAGAAATCAAACAAGTGCTCCTGCACCAAAAATGTAGTTTGAAATTTGAAACAAGACTAAATCACCCAGAGGGGCGTATGAGTCCTAATCAAGGTTTTTTAGAGGTTTAAATGTTGAATAAAATTCACCACAAAATACCAAAAAATAAGGAAAAACCACCTATACTAGGACTAAATCACCTAGAGGGGTGTATGAGTTTGAGATTAGAGTTTTTGCACCATTTTCAAAAATTCTATGTGAATGTTAAGTTTTCTATTTTAGATGATGTCTAAGCTAAGTGCAAATGTAGATTTCAGATGAAACTCAATGATGCAAGATGAAAAATGCAACCTATGATCACTTTCTCTAATGAAAGATTTAGAAACCCTATGATGAGACCATAAATTATCTCATATTTTATCAAAGAAAATCATCTATTTCTTCCTAATGTATTAGTGTTAAAGTGGATTTGAGTAATGATTGAAAGCTCTTTAGCTTGTTTAAAGTAGAATATAAAGTAAATGTTTGATTTATTTTTAGTAATAAAATGTGATCCAAATTTCCTCTAATATGTCTCCATGAAGTGTTTAAGATGATATAATACAAATAAATGAGTTATTAAATAAATCATAGTAAGAAGAAGCTTCATAGACACTTGTAACAAAGAGCTCTAGACACTTCAAGTAGTTAACTCCTGATAGCTCTAAAAGGCTTTGAATAAATAATGAGAAGATAGAGAAGACTCTCAGAACACTCCTAAATTCATGCAAAATAATGGAGCATCAATCATTCCTAAATTAATGGGATAAGTATTTGTTTCATAATGAGTTTTAAGATGTATCATAGTTATTAAATTTCATGTTTCCTTCTTCCACTAGAGATAACTGAAGTTACCACATCATTCAAATATTTTTGCATGATTATAGCATGCTATTCATGCTAAGGATCAATGATTTGGTTGACTAAACTAAATAATAATTCCTTCATTCACGTCCAACACTTGAAGACTTCCTTCAAATCAGGCGCCCAAAAATTGTCAAAAATGTAGTCTTAGTAAAATAATGATATCTCCTTTGTTTCGCAATGAAATTCAATAATTCAAAATGATTTGGAAAGTAGATTTTGAGGGCTAAAAACCCTTTTGATAATTTGGCATTATTTTCATCAGAGAAGGAGTAGTATGTGTCAAAAATTGACTCAGACAAAAGTGGCATGATGGAGGACAACAACTTCAGATTTTTTTAAAGTTTTGTAAATGACCCCTCAAAAATAGGATCTTGGATCCATATTCTTAGTGGATTGGTTGGGTAGATATAGAATGTGAATTCTATAAATAAAATTTAATCATTTGAGAAAAAGAGGGGATTAGAAAGGCTTGTTTGAGCCTGAGGAAATAGGATAGTTTTAGTTTCATTTCCAACAATGTATTTCCAACTTTCTAGAGTAAATTTGAATTCAAGAAAGATTTTCATTTCCAGCAAGTGTGAATTAGTTTATCCTTTTTAATTCTTGCAAGTGTTCCTTAGATTAGTTCCCTTTCATTCAAATTTCCATTCATGAAAATAAGATCTATTTGTGCAAGTAGAATAGACTTCCAAGCAAGTTCTCTACTTTCTCTCTTGCATACAGCCATGGACACTGCCTTGGATTGATAAATTAAATGATGAGGATTACAATGACCCTATAATTTTTGGCACCATTTCCAAGGATAGGTGTCATTAGGGAATCATAAAAACCAATTTGGCAGCCTTTTAGATTTAGAAGTCCCTCAAGAAATATTTGTCTCTCAAAACCCCCACAAAATCAAAAATCAAAACCCCCAAATTCCAGATCTATAGAGAAAAAAAGCTATATTTTCCTTAGTTGGAGGACCATCACTCCAAATCCTAACAAATGATATTTATTTAAGGAAAGAATTGATGGATTATTGTTTGCAAGAGGTGCAAAATATAATGAAGAGATCTTATCTTCATTACAAAAGCTTGCAAAAAAGAGACTTATTTGGAGACCTTCAATGTCCAAGAATGGCTGCCCAATCAGATTTTTGAAGTCAAAGGAGGGCTGCCCAATTAGAGATTTGAAAAACAAGGAGTTGTTTCCAATCATGCATGCCAAAAATCAGAAGGAAGGATTGCAAGATCTCTCCAATCAGCCCATGTATTTTCTAGAATTAAAAATCATGGAGAATGTTTCCACATAAAAGGAAGGTGAAGCATTGAGTTTCAATTTTTTTGTCATCTTCTTTTCATTCTCTTCTCTCAAAAAATTGAATGCATGGAAACATACTTTGAGAAAGGGAATATATTTTTTAGAACCAGTTAATGGTTATGTGTAACCTCTCTACATCATTAAGTAGAGTAGGTTAGGGTATGTTTTATTTTTGCAAATAAGTGTTTTGCACATGCTATTTCCTCTTCTCTAAGGATGTAAGCATGCACTTTTCTATACAAGTTGCTGCTCTAAAAACTTGTACTAGATATTTTTGCATTATGGATGACTGGTTAGTGCAACAAAAATAATGATGAAGTAATATAAGTTGGTATCCAATGTAAGAGATCAAGTTGTAGCTCTCAAAAGTTGAAGAAATTCTTTGCATGTAGCATGGAGAAAGTGAACTACAACTCATGCATGATGGTTGCATGGAAAAATAAGATAAAATCAGGTATTTATTTTATTATTTTATTCTTATTCAACTTAAAGTTATATCATTTTACTCAATCCACTCAAAAAAGAAGAAGAAAAAGAAGAAAATGCTAATCAGGAGTTGTCAAGAGCTTTCAAGAGCTCTCAAGAGCTACCTAGAGCAACTATTGAAAAAATGAATTTATTGAATTTGAAGGCTCATTATGGGTTGTAGAGGGACCTAAAAAATTTTAGGTGTGGGGGAAATGATGAGACCATAAATTATCTCATATTTTATCAAAGAAAATCATTTATTTCTTCCTAATGTATTAGTGTTAAAGTGGATTTGAGTAATGATTGAAAGTTCTTTAGCTTGTTTAAAGTAGAATATAAAGTAAATGTTTGATTTATTTTTAGTAATAAAATGTGATCCAAATTTCCTCTAATATGTCTCCATAAAGTGTTTAAGATGATATAATGTAGATAAATGATTTATTAAATAACTCATGGTAAGAAGAAGCTTCATAGACACTTGTAGTAGAGAGCTCTAGACACTTGAAGCAGTTAACTTCGGATAGCTCTAGAAGGCTTTGAATAAATAATGAGAAGATAGAGAAGACTCCTAGAACAATCCCACATTCATGAAAAATCATGGAGCATTAGTCATTCCTAAATTTATGGGATGAGTATTTGTTTCATGTTGAGTTTTAAGATCTCACACAATTATTAAATTTCATGCTTCCTTCTTCCACCAAAGATAACTCAAGTTATCACATCATTCAAATATTGTTGCATGATTGTAGCATGTTATTCATACTAAGGATCACTGATTTGGTTGACTGAACTGAAGAATAATTCCTTCATTCACGTCCAACACTTGAAGACTTCCTTCAAATCAAGGGCCCAAAAATTGTCAAAAATGTAGTCTTAGTAAAACAATGATATCTCCTTTGTTTCACAATGAAATTCAAAAATTCAAAATGCTCTGGAAAGTAGATTTTGAGGGCTAAAAACCCTTTTCATAATTTGGCATGATTTTTATCAGAGAAGGAGTAGTATGTGTCAATAATTGACTGAGACAAAAGTCGCATGATGGAGGACAGCAACTTCAGTTTTTTTAAAAGTTTTGTAAATGACCCCTCAAAAATATGATCTTGGATCCACATTGTTAGTGGATTGGTTGGGTAGATATAGAATGTGAATTATATAAATACAATGTAATCATTTGAGAAAAATAGGGGATTAGAAAGGCTTATTTTAGCTTGAGGAAATAGGATAGTTTTAGTTTCATTTCCAGCAATGTATTTCCAACTTTCTAGAGTAAATTTGAATTCAAGAATGATTTTCGTTTCCAGCAAGCTTTTCATTTCTTGAAAGTGTGAATTAGTTTATCATTTTTAATTCTTGCAAGTGTTCCTTATATTAGTTCCCTTTCATGCAACTTTCCATTCATGCAAATAGGATCTATTTCTACAAGTAGAATAGACTGTCAAGCAAGTTTTCTACTTTCTCTCTTGCATACAACCATGGACACCACCTTGGATTGATAAATTAATTGATGTGTATTACAATGACCCCATCACCCTAGATGCGAATTAACTAATGAGAAAGATAATTTAATGTTAATGCAAGCTAGATCTAGGATTATAATACACTTCAAATCAAACAAGAGGTGTTCTAAATTCAGGTTCACCAAAATGAAATGATGAATTTTTCTTGTTTGTTGTTAGTGTTCCAAAGGCCCTTTTAGGGAATGAAACACAATGAAAGGATCCTATTTTCTTCAAGTTTCACTCAAGGAAACCCAAGAGATCTCAATCCTATGATACTAATGAGAGAAAGAGATCTAGTAAAGGTTGTCGTAGGGTATGTTTAGAGATTAAGAAGGGGTTCACCACCAAGTTAGGGCTTGGAAAGAAAAAAACATGCAAAACCTAATTATGAAGCTTAATGATATACAAAACCTAAGTAAGTGGCCTAGAAATGAATGTGAAATAGAACAAAAAGTTGAGAGATTAGAGAGGTGCACTTGGAAATCTATATAATAGCATGAAAAAAGACCTAAAATGCTGAAAATGCTAAATTTAGGGTACACTCGGACTAATACACTAGGTTGGGCATATCAGTCCCAGACTAGGGTTTCTAGGCTGAAATAGGAATTTGGTGATGACAAGTTTGGATATTCAGAAATATGGAAAAATAGCTATATTGGAACTCATATGCCATAAGTGGTGCATCATTCTTGCTCAGCTTCTTTAGATGATTAAGATCTAAATCCATTCTTCAATCTCTTCTCTTCCTTCTCAACCTGATTTTTGGGTCCAAATTGTCAAAAATTGCTTTGCAGATGTCTTTTAGTGATCTTCTAAATAAGGTGACAACTTTACACACTTTACAAATTCTTTCCAATATTTCTCTCGAATGCGTCTACAACCTAGACCTACAAATCACACACTAAAGAGAGGGATAAATATTTATTTTATTAATAGAAAGGGTTTTTCCTTGGTCAAACCCCATTTTGGTAATCAAACCTTGTAATGAAATCAAATGGAAAGGAGGAATGATGAATGAACAAAATGAGATGTTGTGAATCACCAAACCCTAGTAGGATTAAAATTTTGCAAACATGTAAGAGATGGCTCTAATGGATGTGGATCTTGACTCTTTCTTGTATGTTTTATATCTTGAGTTGAATGCTTTCTTGAATCAAGAAAGCCTACATCACAAATGTTATCTCAAAAAAAAACATGATGTATGATGACTTTGATATGATGCTTGATACTTGAATAATGCTCCAAAATTCTTTGTGATCAGCTCTTGAAGGCTCTTGAATTCTCTTATAAAATCTTGAATTCTCTAATGCATGAATACTCAAATTGCTAGATGACTTGATTGCTTGTTAGGAGAAAAATGATTGAAATAACCTTGTATTTACATGTTTATGCAAAATTTTCTGAAATTAGAACACTACAACCCGACATTAGATTTAGGAAGATAAAATCCCACCAAGAATTTGAATTTAATTTAGGTTGAGGCCACACGAGACTCATACACTAGAAGTGGTGTATGAGTCCCATTAGGCTAGGCTATGGGACATGTTTTTCAAGAAATGCTTAGATTTATCTGAAATCCAAATCGAGGCCCCAAAACATAGGCAGTACCCATACGTCCAAGGTGGCATATGAGTCCCAGATTACTAAATCTGGGACATACAATCTAAACACACATAAATTATGATTGGATGTTGGTTTATGTCAGGATTATCCTTGAAAAGATGCATTAATTAAGGCTCATGGATGTGAAATAAGGCCAAATAAGGCATAAAGAAGCCCAATTAATTAATCAAAACCCTACATTAGTGTGAAAGTGCAATAAAACACTTTACAACACCATAAATAAGGCACAATTAAGTCCATTCCATTAACAAGGTCCCAAACAAGTATGAAAATGTAGAGGGATACATTTTTGTACACAACTCATAGCCAGGCTACAGGGCAAGTATTAACCTCAAAATATCAACAATTCAAAGTATTAAAATTACACATCCATATCAAGTTTTTTGTTATCAATAGTTACGTATCATTTTTCATTTTTGTTAGGAACATTCTTACTAACTTTGTAGGATTCTATCATAGGAATATCTCCAATTAGAGAGGAAATGCGCTCCTAGCTATTTTTATCAAATTTATGATTGAGCTTGTTGTATTTGTTTTGAAATTTTGTGTACCCTTTCTAAAATTTATCAAAGATTTTCCTTAAGTATTGATGCCAATAATAAAAACACTCAATATCATTCTTGAATAGTGGAGTAGCACCTTCATCCAAGATCTTCATGAATCTATCTACTAATGATCTCAAATTCAAAGACACTCATTCATCAATCAAGAGATATGTGAGTCTATATTTAGACTCAGTAAGAACTCTCTTCCTTCCTCAATAGAAGTGATAATTCTACCTTTTCCTTATAAATCATAATATTTCAATAGCAATATAGTATCAAGAGAGATTAGACTCAACATTAAGACCTTTGACAAATCCACACAAAATTTCAACCCATGACACATTCTTTCTACAATCACATCCTAGAATGTTACCCATAAATATTGACCAAATATCATATGCATGCTAAAATTTAAAGAAAATATAATCTTTAGGATAGTCATAGATAGAACAAGCTAATGAATTTATACTAATATAAGTTGTCACACAATCCTTCAATTTTTTTTGAATTATTGGAAACAGATGTAATCATAGTAATGAAGGGCATCCAAATTGGAAACACAAGTTTCAATTCTTTCCCAAACCCTTTGAAGATAATTAAAATGTATGAGCCTTCTCTCAAGTGTAGTACCTTTGACATGTGGATCATTTTGTAGGGAGATCTTATTATTAGCCAAACACTTGCCACAAAGTATATTTCATCCTCTTTAAATGATAGCCTTTTCAACAGGGGTTTCCTTCACAATATAAACATCATGTCTCCTACTCTATTCTTTAAGCTTACTATATATTTTGTGTTTCTTCATATTCTATAAAAGAACTATATTAGAAATATGGGAGGCTTGAGAAAATATTCTGAACACCTCTCTTGTATCCCTATAAAGCAGAATGGTGAGCTTTGGAAAATATTTAAGGCATGATTCATTCTCCAAATGACTTTTTTCCAATCCATGCAGTGGAATGAAAATTTCCTCAGTTCTAAATTATTCATCCTAAAATAAAGGGTTACACTTTTTGGCCAAACTTGACATTAAAAAAAACATTTTGAGAAAAATCATCACTTTCTAACACCTATAGTAGGTAAACTGTTAGGAATTTGAAGATGATGCAAACTAGTGATTTGTGAGATTTTGTCTATAGATTTTAAATGTATTTAAAAAAAGAAGAAATTAAATTGTTATTTTTTTGTGTCTCCTTTGATAACTAGTTTTTAATAGTAAACAACATTTTTGAAAAGTGATGAGTATTCATATCACAATTTTTTTCTACAAAGGATAAAATTTTGAGTCTTTTGAATTTATGTTGGTAACACCAACATCTAGTGATTACATTTCATTTCATAACATTTTGTTGAATTTTTTTTTTAGTTAAGTTTTGAAGTCAAACCAATTATAATTTATACATAGGTGCACTTCGAATCACATAACTTTTTTTGTTGGAACAAAGAAATTAATACCTAGTGCATATATATATATATATTTTTAAATTCCACTAATTTAGTATTTTTCCACAATGGTTTTTAACCAAACTTGATGTTCGATGAAAAACCTATGGTTAGTAAAACTATAAAAGATAAAAAATAAAAAATATCAAATTTATAGTTATTATAAACCTTGCTTCGGGGACTATGGTTCTCCAAATCGATTTATCTAGTTGACTTGATTTCCACCTCCTAATTTAGAACTTTAAATGTTAAAAAAATGTGTTGAGTTTTAAATTGAAAGGGAAAGGTTGAAGAAAAGGGTGTTTATACAAAGCCCCCTTCGAATGAAGGGGGCTTCAAATGAAGGGGTATATCCTTCATTCGAACCACCTTTATTTCAAGGGAGATTTGAATGAACACCCCCTCTATGTACTAGTCAAATATATTTAGTAATTATTTTCCTAAGGTTTAAGTGACACACATAAAGTCTAGTTTAAATGCATTTTGTTAAGGAGCTTCAAGCAAGTCGTGTGGGGCTCATTCAAAGAGTGATTCATTTGAAGAGTGTTGAAGTGATGTGTGTTTCAATGAAGCCCCTTCATTTGAAGGGGTACCTTCATGCGAAGCCCTTTTTAATTTTTTTGATGGGTTGCTCTAATATTGGTTCATGCAAAAAATTACAACCCACTATTGTGGGTTCACCCAACTCTTAGAAATATGGTAAGTTTTATATTGGTGGAATATATTTTGAGGTAACTATTTATCTTATTGTGGAAGTGAAAGGTTTACAACATAAAGGAATCAAAGTGTTCAAGGTCAAAAATTTCAAGTATCATAATTTTCTTCGTAAGTTCTTTGAAGAAGGGGAAAAACTTGTGAGGCTCCAAAATGGTTTTGATAGGGAGAATTTAAATGTGACCTATAGTTTGGTAAGTCTCCACATTATGCATTATTTCACCCTAGAAGGAGGATTTAAGACTAGTGACGGTTATCATTTTCCCTATTTGAATCACATCTATCATAATGAATGAATTAATATTCACTTTTATCTAATTTCTTTTGATTTTCTATATTTCCAAATGGGCTTCGCTGCCTCTTCATCAGGGTTTAATTCTTTCCCTTTACAATTTTATGCTTACCACTACCCCTCAACTGAACTCTACCTCCATTGTTAATCCCTTGGAAATCAAGATTATTGAAAATGAACCTTTTTCATCCCCAAATACCCCTTGTTTGAGCTTGAAATCCATGCCCAAAAAGGGGGTCCTAATTTTTGTTGTTTCCCAGAAACCCTTTTTTGTCGATGTGCCAAAGAGAGCCACCCAACAAAAAAGGAAAGACCCTCCTCTTCTCAACTCCAAAAAAAGAAAGATGGGTCCCTTTCTCTCTATTACTGTAGAGATTGGTGATGAACTAGAGTCTTTCCAGAAGATAATGACCAGTGGTGGGTCAGGCTAGAGGATGTCTACTAGGGTAGCTCATGCTAGTAAACATAATAAAGGTAATGATAACAAAGTAAATAAGTTAGCCCTTGAGGAAGAGGGTTTGAGCTCCTAAGATAAAGAGTTTATCCCCGATTATGAAGTAGACAGTCTGTATTATAGCTTATAGGAAGAGGAAGAAGAAGAGGCTAGTGTGGAGGAAGAACAGGAACATAATAAGAAGGAGGAGATATCTAAGGAATATAATGAAGAGGAAATGAATTTTCTTGATTTGGCATAAGATGATGGTAAGTACAATATTAATGAGGAGATGGAGGAAATTTAAAAAGAGTAAGTGATTTACTTTGAGCCTCTACAAAGTATAAAAGACAAAAAAATAATTCTCATAGTTTCACTGTGAGAGCTAAGTTAAATGGTGATTATGATAATATAAAGGACAGTGTTTCAAATCTAGAAGAGGCTATATGAAAATTCACTTCAATAATTAAGAGGGTCATGCATCGAACTATTTTCAATACTATTATTAACAAATCTAAGATCAATAAAATCGAGAAGAAAATAGATAAAACCAGGAGGATATTGCCCAGATGATGACCAATACAAACAAAATTGGGGAGAAAGACTAGAAGGATGTTCTCAACAAGCTGAAGGTTGATTCAAACTTACCTAGTAATCATAAATATTAATTGTTGTCAATTGTGCTCTATTGTCTTTTGTTGTTCTCTGTTTGTCTCTAGACTACATGCTTCTTTGTTATGTCTATGAACTTAATTAGTGTTTTAATGTCTCTATAAGGTTTATGTTCCTCCCTTTTGGCTAGTTTTGTTGGTGGTGGCATGTTTCCCTTTTCTTTTTTCTTTTTTTCCCAGTTGTACCTATGGGATTAGGGCCCCTTTCCCTACTTTAATGTCAAAACCAAGTTTCTTAAGAAGAAAAAATCATCTAAAACTATATTTTTAGGTTCAATTTTATTAGACTAACAAACCTAAAAAAATATTGGGTCCAAATATAAATAAATATAGATCTATGTAACTATTTTTTGTCAAATTTAATTTATTTCCCCACGGTGGTGATGAATGCAATGTTTTAAACTACTTTACCTTTTTTCAATGAAAGGGTACTAGGAGTAATATTTTTATTCCTTTCCTTATGACATGAAACTAAAAATGGCAACATGCCCATGTGGGTGTGTTAATATTACTAGATGTATCTTTTTGGTTCCCAAAAATTCCAAAAAATTTAAGCTATAGTAGACCATTAATGTCTCTAATTCATAAGACTAAAAAGTTATAAAAAAATTCATGATTTTTCCCTTAAACTAGGACACGTACAAATTAATCATATAAGCATACATGTCTTCATGTTAAGTCAGACTAAAAATACACTTAGCAACAATAGCTCACTACACACTACAACATAATTAGAGGGAGATTGGCTACCATCATTAGTGAGCTAAAGGAAATAATCAAATATTAATGGTTTATAAAAGTTTCCTAAAATTGATCTACCAAGTGAGTTTCTACATAATCTTTATTCTACAACATACTCACTTATCCATTACTCATAAGATTTATATCACCTCATTAAATAAAATGTATTATCGCAAATGTAATAAAATGACTCATATTTTATTTTAATGGAACATGCTTACATTATATTTATAATGGTCAAATGTAATGCCTCTAGTATTTTCATTTAGATATTCTTGATTTTGGTCTTAGAATTTTTCATTGATATAATTTATTATTTGTAGTGTTGGAAAAAGTAACCCTTTTTCACACTTAATTTGGGAATAGATAATTAATGATAAAATGGACTTAATTGTGTCTTATTTAGGGTGTTGTAAAGTGTTTCTTTACACTTTCACACTAATCTAGGGCTTTATTAATGAATTGAGGTTAATTAGAGCTTAATTGGCCCCTTAATTCAAATCCAAACCTATTTTATTAGATTTTACAAGGGATAAAGCCTGGCATTCATTAATAATATTTCACAACACTTAATTTGGAAAGATTTGAGTCCTAGGATAGTGACTTGGGACCCATTAACCACCTAGTGAATGGGTCCTCACTGTGTCCTAGGACCCCCTTTTAGCATAATATTTCATAATCCTTAAAATTGGTCCTATTTAACTATGCTAGGAACCATTCCCCCAAGGTGGTGAATGGTTCCTCCTTTACTTAGGACAACCATTTTAGGGTGTGTTTGGGTGGGATTTCAACAAGTTCAAACCTTAGATATGACGTCGGCTTGTGTTATTTGGATTTTGGTATTAAGTATTAAGTTTAGTATAAATATGAGGTGAATTCACTTAGTTTCATCCTAGATCTTCATAAGAAATCAAGAGTACTTTCACAAGAGAATTATAGATAATTGAAGAGAATTAAAGGGAATATTATTAAGGTTTAATTGCAGAAATAAAGGTCTATATCATCATGCCAAAGTATCACATGTAGTTGAGCTAAAGTTTTGATGTAGCATTGAAGATCAATGAAGCATATTCAAACCATTATTCTTATGTCAACTTCATGATCAAGATCTACATTCATAGATGCCACTTCATGCTAAACTTAGATTTGTAATCCAAGGTTCAATTTAGGATTGGTGAGTAGTAACAGTGTTTCGTACATTCATCTCTCCTTTATGCTTTATTTCATCACAAGGTTTAATTACCAAAATGGGGTTTGACCAAGCAAAACCCCTATTCCCTAACAAACAAGTTTTTCTTCTCTCTTTATGTGTGATTGTAGGTTTTATATTGAAGACCAAGTGTAGAATAAAAGTTGTAAAGCAGCAAAAAATTTCATCTATCTTGCAAGATCATGAAAATGAAGCTACAAAATTAATCTCCGAATTTTGGGAGCTGATCACCTAGGATCTAGGAGTGCAAACATTAAAGAAAAAAACCCAAAAATCACATTTCCAGAACCCTAGCAAGGACCCATTCGCCACTGGGTGAATGAGTCCTCAGTGACCCTCAAACCAGCACTTTTTTAGTAAAGGTACACATTGTTTCAATATTTTAAAGCATTCCTTATTGTTTTAATATAAATTAGGACTGATTTCTAATTGTTATTTATGCATTATACCCCTCATAATTGAGTGAAACATACCCCTAAGAAAAATTAGGTTCATCCATTCGGTGAATACCCTTTTGTGTGAACCTCTTTTTTTATGTTTCATTTTAGCGAACCCGAGCTTTTGAATATCCTAATTTCTGATTTAGAGTGCACTAAAACCCTAGATCCTAGTTTGGCATTTCACATGTATTGAATTTAGGGTTCTTTCATTTTGCATTAGTGAACATTGCATTTAGGGTAAATTTGCATGTTTTTATTTCTTATATTCACTAAAAATTAGAAAAATTGCATTAGATCTAAGTTTATTTTGCATTGTGTTAACATTGACATCATCATTCTATTATTTAGAATCACATTGCACATTAAATTTAGTCACATTATTCATCATTCAACCTTAGTCAAGATTGCATTTAGTAGCCTGAAATTTGGAAAATTGGTTACAAAATTGACTGTTATAGACCTAAAATAGAAAACATAAGTGATCACTTAGAAATTTCACTTTTTTTAATGAATAGGAAATTATCTATATTATTTATAAAGATAAAGATACATAATCACAAAAAAGGGTGGGTGGTAAGAAGGCACACCCCAAGATTCACATGGGCAGCACCCAGAAAATCAATAAAGTAGAGTCACATGGGCCTAGCCTAGAAAACCATAATTACAAACATATAAATAAAAAGGGCCATTATGTGGACATAGTAGTGCCAAAAAATCTAGAAGGGTCTATGTCATAAATTTCTTTCCCCCATACATCAATGAGCTCTTGAGTTAAATCAAGAGGATCCCAGCCATTGTCATCTTCTTTTTCTTTATCTTCTTCCTTTTCCTCATTCCGAGGTGAGATTGCAAGCACCAGATGTGGAAAAATTTTTATCAGTGCCTGACCAACCAGAGCCACTACCATGAGCATTATCAGAGGGCCACCTAGAAGTTCCACCACTACTCTCCACAACCCCTCTAGAGGGCCACCCCAAGTCAACCCGTGGAGGAGGAGAACATGACTGTCGAGGAGGGAGGGAGCCACACCGAGGGAGAAGATAAGAGCGGGTGTGAGAAGAACCACTCTGCCACTAGCCCCAAGAAGGCGATTGGCTGTGGGATGATATGGGTGAAGAGGGAACCCAAGCCAAGGTGCATGGGGCATTGCCCCAATGGTCCAAAAGCACATGAAGGTGAGACACATCAAGTGCAACTTTATTCAATTGAACATGAATTTACAAAAGCACATTAGAGAAAATATGGTTGTGAGAAAATATGTACAACCAAATTTTTATCCATTTAGCTATGAGAAAATATGTAGGAATTTTTATCTTTGTAGATATTGAAGAGGATTTCCACCCTAAAAGTGTGCCAAAGCTAGGTGTACTTAGCAGGAAGCCTATGAGAATCACCCAGAAGAACCATATGCCAAGAAAAAGGATCTTATTGGAAAGGCCAAAAGAAGTCATGAATCTAATTCCAAAAATGTTGGGCTCTAGTACAGAACTAGAAGAGATGCTTAAAAGACTCAGCTTGCCTAAAAAATGGGCACCAAGGGTCCTAGAACCCCAAGTGAACAAGCCAAGACCCCACTGCTAAGCCGTGGAAAAGAATACACCAAGCAAAGATGAAATCCAATCCCTAAGGAGAATTTTCCATTCTTCATCCCCAGTAAGAGCTTTGATTATCCATTTCACACATTAGGTACTCCCTTGTTGTTGAGTGGAGAGAAGGCCAATCCCTTCATAATCTCTGTGTAGGCAACAAAACTCCCAGGCTACATGCTAAAACCCTCTATGCATCTTAGAATAGGCCCAAATAAAGTCGTACAACAACTTATCAAGCTTGGCATAGGTGA